>JAQPPZ010000993.1:600000-1167334 GCA_028583015.1 Wollemia nobilis
ATATTTGAAAGAACTTCTTTCCTTGTCCGCTTTGTCTATCCTTGCTTTTCTTTTGATGCCTATATCTTTCTGATTCCATGTTCCTGTGATCCTGTTTTTCTTCACCATTGTTGTTCTTTGGTTCTTGACAATTTGTTGCAAAATGTCCATACTTTCCACAATTGAAACACTTAACAGATCTTAGATCTCTGGATATTCTATAGTCCTTATCTCTTCTACCATAGTTAGCTTCTTCATCACTGGATGACTCATTGCTTGATTCTGACTTCTTACCCTTTGTCTTATTGATTGCTTTGAATGTTGCTTCCTTCTGGGGAATATGATATTTTGTTCTTATCTCAAATATTGTGAGCATACCAAGCAACTTATCTCTTGTTAAAGTATCACCATCCATTGATACTTCTATAGCAGAAACCTATTCACTGAATATTTTTGGAAGAGATCTTAATACTTTATCACAAATATCAGATTCATCAATCTTCATTCCAAGCCCTTGCATATCATTAACAACCTCATCAATTCAAATTAGATAAGCACTAATATTTTCCTCTTAGTTCATTCTTAATGCTTCAAGTTGTCCTTTGAGATTTTGCATCTTTGCTTTCTTGACACTTTTATCTCCTTCATATATATTTTGCAATTTATCCCACATCTCTTTTGTAGTTTGACAATGCATAACTTTCATAGATTCTATTCTATGCAAACCTCTCACAAGTGCATTCATTGCTTTTGAATTATAGTGTTGTAGAAGCTTACCTTCCTTATCTGTAGGAGGATTGACTAAGGGATCGTATCCAAATTCCATTGATTTCCAAATTTCATTGCCAAGTGCCATCAGGTAGATCTTCATAATCATACTCCAATACATATAGTCACTTCCATAAAATACTGGTGTTGAATTATTTGAGGACACCTCCTTAGGATCCATTGTGTTCTTGATAGCTTTTCCTTCAAGCAGTTAAACTCTTATGAAGGAACCCGCTCTGATACCAATTGAAGAACACAAGCTTATACTGAGAGGGAGGGTGAAAAGTATAAGACCACTTTTTACTTTTATTTCCCAATCAATATTATGCAATGTATAGATAGAAATATCAACAACAGTAATCAAAGCAATGCACAAAAACACCATACACAATAGAGACACCACAATTTACGTGGTTCACCCAATGTGGGCTACTCCACGGAGAAAATATTTCACTAAAATTTTCTCAATCAATCTCTTGGGAATCCTTCCCAATTACAATGTTTATGGACCTCTATCCAAAGGAGATGTTGATCCCCTAAATCAAGTTCATGGATCTCTATCCACAGGAGAACTCCTTCTCCTCTACTTTGGCTAGTGATCCTCTAGAAGACTACTGCCTCCACTACATTGGCTTGTGGATCTCTCTCCACTGAAGACTCTTGTCCCCACTCAAAAGACCTATCCTCACTACCCTAGCTGATGGATCTCTATCCACTAGAGACTACTCGTCCTCTTTGCTCTGTCACCTCCAAAGCTCTATCTCAAATCTGCACTAAACACAGTCCTTCGGTCTAGCACAAATCTGCTCAATCTCTATCTCTAGTCTAGCACAAACTTATCCTCAAATATGCACCAAACTCTGCTCCACAAGTCCACTCAAAACTTGCTCAATTATGCTCAACAAGTCCACTCAGAACTTGCTCAAATATGCTCAACAAGTCCACTCAAAACTTGCTCAAATCTACTCAACAAGTCCACTCAAAACTTGCTCAAATCTGCTCAACAAGTCCACTTAGAACTTGCTCAAATATGCTCAACAAGTCCACTCAGAACTTGCTCAAATCTTCTCAACAAGTCCACTCAGAACTTGCTCAAATATGCTCAACAAGCTCACTCAGAACTTGAAACAACCTCACCTCAACAACAATACTTATAAAAAAATCTTCACATAACAATGATACTCATGTTAGTTTGCACAACCCTAACTCAAGTTCTTCACACAACAAATGGCTTCAACAACAATGCTTATAAAATAAGGTTTTAACAACTCTTTATTCTAGAAAACCTTGAAGCATTAACTCAAACACTCTCAAAAAGGAAACCCTAATCAAGTCCTTTTCACTCCAAACTTATTTTCAAGAAAACCAACCAATCAATTCAATTATGGAAGAATGTGCTCATACCTTTTTCTTGATGATGAAGGGATCTCATAAATATGCCACAACCACAACAACTTCTATGCCAATCTCAAAGAAAGGTTAGAAGATAATAATTTTCTCAATGAATCACAATACAAAATGATATCAAACAAAAATACACCTTATCACTCCAACTTTAAAATAATATCCAATACCTTCATAATAATCTCTTTGGCAAAATTCCCTTTAAAAATAAAATCAACACTCTTACTCCTCCAATATGCAAATATAATAATTAAGACTTTATTTAAAAATAAAATCAAACTCCTTATAACTCCAAATTTTATTAAAAATAATTTCCAACAAACACCAATTTTCAACTAGCAACCCTTTCAACTATTTCCAACTAACAACCCCTTTTAACTCCCAACTTTATCAAAAATAAATTTCAAACTAACATTCCCCTTAAGCAACCTTTTAACTCCAAAATTTATTGAAAAATAAATTTCAATTAACAAACCCTTTCAACAACCTTTTAGCTCCAAACCTTAGGCAATACCAAAAATTAATTATCAAAAATATTACCTTGCCTTGGAAGGGATTCAAACTCCCAACGTAGCCCTCGACCAACGCCTTAGCCATGGCTCCAACCGTCATGTGAGCTAAGCGCTCTCTTGTGGAGTGGAGAGCACCATGTGCTCTAAGAACCTCCCTTCTCTTCCAAGCAAAACGTGCGTTGTTCCCTTGGTGCTTCCAACACCAATGCAAACACTGTTGTCGCATTTCAAATGTAGGCCACTCGATGCCTCAACGCTTTAACCAATGCCTCCTTGCCACTAGGCCACGCTGCCCAACTGGCTCCCAAAATTTTGGTGCTTTCAAATTATTCTCAATCGTTGTCACATTAAACACAAATTTTGTTGTCTTTTCTCATGAGCTCAACTTAAATCAATTCGCATGCAATAATCATTCGAGCAAGGATAATTTGAATGCCTCCTAAGGCATGGTATATATAGTGCCTTCCCTTCTTTATTCAAACACGTCGGCATTCCTCCAACCTTATTAGACGTTGACGCTCGAATTGATTTGTAAATGATTTAAATTCATTTGAATTTAAATGTTATAAATTAATTTAATAAAAACCTTTTGGTTTTATTAAGACCTTCTCTTATTGCACAACTTGGTATAAATAACATTTATTTATAAAATTTAAATTCACATTGAATTTAAATATTTTATAAAATAAATATTAGACCTCCTTTTAACTTTGCAATAAGCCTCCTTGGGTTTTTATGAAAAACCTTTTAACTTATGCTTCCATATAATATTGAAATATTATGGAGACCTTTTGCCTTTAACCTCTACACTGATTCTCTTGACCTTTGGCGTTATTTGAAGCTTCTTCCTGGATATCAAATGACAACCTTGACAACTTTATTTCTTGACAAAGTCCTTGACATTAATGATGACTTCATCCAGTGACATCAATGACAACTTTGACTTAAGGACTCAAAATGTCCAACATTATTTTGGGGAGAGGCAAGGATAAATTTATTTGGGAGTTGAATAGCTTAGGAGAATACACAACGAGAAGTGGATATAATGTAAAACACCAAAAAAATAGGAATATTGCAAGAATATGGAGAGATATTTAGGATAGACCAAGCATTCCTAAAGTCAAAATATTTGTTTGGATAGTAGGTCATAGAATAATTTTCTCATGGGATAACCTTATGAAAAGGGATTTTCATGGCCCCTCACAATGTGTTTTTTGTAAAAAAGAGGAGGAAAGTATAAACCATATCTTGGGATATTGCTCAATAGTCTAGAAACTATGGCAATGGATTATTAATATGTTTGATAAATGCATGGTGATGAATGGCAGAATTTAAGAATGGTTAAAGCAATGGAAAATAACTTTTAAAAGTGAGGCTTTACAAACAATTTGGGATATATCAAAAAATAAAATTCTTGGTACCGTATAGCTAGAAAGGAATAGAAAAATATTTAAATAAAATAAAAGCAATATAAATATAATGAAAAGGAATATATGTTTAGTTATAGAGAAGTCTAATACAACCCTATCAACTCACCTAATTCCTAATCTAGAATTAGAGAGCCTTGATAGATAGAGTCAAGTCATCAAATGGAATTATGATGTTGGGTGTAGGAGAAATAAAAATATGGTAAAGAATATAAAGTGGAAACCACCAGATGTGGAGTTGATCAAATTGAATTTTTATGGAGCATCTAAATAAAATCTAGGACCAAGAGGAGGAGGAATAATTAGAAATAATAGAGGAGAGATTTTATCTCATTACGCTTTCAATAGTGGATTTAAGACAAATAATGAAGCTAAAGCTTGGGCAACTTTAGAAGGGTTAAAAATATACAAAAAAATGAAATGACATAAAGTATGGATAAGTGATTCACTTATAGTGATGAATGCAATTTTAAGGAAAGCAAAGGCTCCATGGAACATACAAGAGATAATTGTGAAAATTCAAGATCTTGCTAAATATTTTGAAGAAATTAGGTTTATACATACGTCAAGGTAAGGAAAAAATGTGCAGATAGGGTAGCCAATAGAGGGGTTTTAATTAAATATTATGAAGTTAAATATTGTTTTTCATGGTTGGAGGAAGTAACAAGTTTAGATAAATCTAACAAGAAAATATTGACTGCTTGAATCAAATAATGATTAAGATTTACTTTAATATTTTCTATTGGTAATATATGCTTTATTTTATAACATTAATATGTTTTCATATAAACTATTTGTGGTTGCCCTTGTGCTTCAAGAAAGAAACTAGCAATCCAGATTTGGTAAAGCAGACTATGATGGTGCAATGTTTGGAAATATTACTCTACTAAGATGCAATGCATAGATAGTAGAGGTGAAGTTTTGGTATTGTGAAGGTTGATACAGGAAAATGTCAAGAAGGATGCTGAATTATGGAATATTTGTATTCTCACAAATTTTTCAAAAAAATCCAGAAAATAGAAATAAAGAATTTAGACATTTTATGTAAAATGATGTAGGTTTCTAGCTATAGCATCTCAATTGAGATGAGAAGTGAATTTATTTGTAAACTCTCAAGATCTAAAAAAGAGACTTGTGATTTGTCAAGGGTGGGGGACCCAAGTACAACCCCTTGTTCTCTAGCAAAAGAAATAAAATATAAAGATATTTGACCCATATTGAGTAAATGTAGTCCGATTTTTATTTTTACAATGGATAACCTAGACTTATGCTACTACCAATTGAGCATTACAATTCTATATTGGTATTAGTTTTATGTGTTAAAAGTATCATATTGTGATAATAAAGTGTTTATATGTAGTGTCACTTATATTATTAAAAACAAATATCTTGTTATTAAAAAGGAAAGGGATTCTTATATTATTTATTTTTTATCTAATATTAAACTTTATAGTTTTTTTGTTATTTAATATTAAATAATATAAGGTATAATAAATTGTAGTTGTTAAGAATATCAAAGTTAAAATAAGAAGTAAAGAGTGGTTATATTATATTACAAAATGTTTATCCAAAAATTTTAAACAAAAAATTTAAGTGACTCTACTTACAAGTTTTCTTTTCAAATTTATCCCATGAGGGATACCATAGTAGTATGTCTTTGGGTTTTCAAACAAGATATCCAAGTTCAAACCTGAGTATGAGGGGACTAGGATCCCTCATAAAATCCCATGTTTTTAATTCAATATTTGTGTCCTGTAAGGGATACCATAGTGGTATGTCTTTGGTTTTCATTCAAGAGACCCAAGTTCAAACCTATCTTTAACTCAACATTTTGGCCAATAGGGCCTTGGTTCAATGGTTGGGTATATGGATGATGTAGCATACACTATGGTTTAAATCTCAGTGGCACCAAATAGGCTACATATATCAATGTGACTAAGTTGATATAAAAGAGAAAGGAAAACCCTTTCAAAATCCTATTAAAAAAAAAGTTTTTCTTAAAAAAAAAAAAAAAAACTGACCAAACCTCGTAAGGAGGGTGGAGTTCCAAGGTTCAAATCTCGGGCCTAGTCATACTGAACGCTTATCCATTTCTTGGTACTCTTAGTGGTGTAAAATATTAAAATAATTATGGCATGGTGGTTATAGGGGTGGACTACGCGAAGAACTATGTAGCAGCTTCTAGGGTGGACAACATAGAATACTATAGTGGCCATAAAAGTTGGACAACCTGCCCGGATTCATGGCGGTTAGTAATTCCACCATGTAAATTAAAAAAAAAACTTACAAGACATATTTTTAAAAATTCCATCTTTGTTAGGGTTATAAAATTTAAATGCTTCATCAAATTCTTTGCATTTTTTTAATTTTGGAAAGTACTCAAAGAATCCATCTAATTCTAAATCCTAGATTCTATAAATATTTTTTATATACAATATCAATATAATATTTGTAATAAGAGTATATATGTTCGTATCTACTAGGGATATTATCCAACACTTGAGAAATATTATTTTTCATCTAGATATAGTGATTTTTTACTATCTTTAGATAATTTTTTACTACCTTCATCATTATCACATAGAGTGAAAACTATTTTTGTCCTTCAAAACCTTATTTGTTGTTCAAACCTTTAAGTACATTTTATTCATATCAGTCTAAAAAAAATATTATATTTTCAATGGTGATAAAGAAGAGTCATCACAAACCTTTCAAAGTATAATTTAACATAAATAAAAAGAAAACAGAGGAAATATCACCAGTCAAACAATACCACATGCTGATAAAGATGAAATAAATGCAAGAAATAATCTATCTTCTTTTGAAGAACCAAAATCATAGTCATTTATGACTCTAAAACCACATTTATATAAAATCCAAAAAATATGGTATGATAGTTAGAATGATGACAACAAAAGGGGGAAAAAGGTGAAAAGGAGAAAATTAATCTAGTGAGATTGATTAAGAGAATTGTTAGTTTGAATTAAAGGTCAAGAGAGGGTTGAGTGCAAAATTTATAAGTTATATTCTAGTGAAGATAATGATATTTTGAAACTTTTTTTGATAACATATCAATATGACTTCAAAGCTAGATGTGTTTTTCTCCATGATCCATGGATAAGCCTATCTCATATCCTTGTGAGATGTTTAACTTTAGGAATAAATATATATGATACGCCTATCTACTATCCAAAGCTAATCTGGGTGTTTTTCATTTTGTCAACTATAAATAATGGATCAACAAATAGAGTTGAATGTGGTCATTATATACTAGCTTGTTGTTGTTTTGAGTATAATTTTAGAGAATAGAATAATTTGATAAGGCTTAAGTTCAATATGTCATTATATGACTTACGTTCAAATACAAAATCTCTAACACTACTAAATAAAAAATGACAAGTTTTTGGCTAGAGATAATGTTGGAGGTGTCATTAGGACTTCTCTATCGAAGCCTTGGGATCGAGTTATGGTCCCAATCATGCAGTACTTCACAAATGATAATATTGATGCGGTATTGAGAAGCTTCCATTTACTATTTTTGAACCACATTCAAGAAAATAAGGTCATCAATATTTCCAAATATTTTTTTAGGTCAATTGAGATATCTATGGCCAGATTTTGCAAAGGATCAACTTATTGTTTAGCTTATCAGGGATTGCATCTCATGATCTCCAAGCATATCTTGCAGAAAGTTGTTGACAACACTATATCTGTTTCTATTGGAACTTTATCTCTAGGGAAATATGTGGAAGGCCCTTTTTTTAGGACTAATAGTTTTTATCTAGAGGTGGATAGTTTGGCTAAAATTACCCCTATTTAAATTAGGAAGCTTAGGCCCAGGTCAATAGTTTCTCTTGAGCTTGTGAACTAATAAGGAAGGCACCACTCTTCTCATACTACTACTATTATAGTTCTTCAAGAAAATAGAAGCAAAATAAAATTTCCTATCTATATCAAGGATGAAGACTTTATGGATGAGTAGTCCATGCAAAAGAAGGTTAATCCATATCTGCCTCAATCCTGTGACATGGAAATATAGAAAAGAACTCTTGATGATCTTTCCATCTTCCTTAACCTAGTGATAAGCTTACTCTTGAAGCTTATTGAGGCACTGAATGAACTTTCCTCTTAGATAAATTCCACCATGATTGAACCAAGGGTTTCTCCTCTGATCATTCTCCTTCAGAGAACAAGTGTGTTGGTTTTCTAGAAATGGCATTGGAATTCGGTTTGTTTCTTTCCTTTGTAGGTGTTAGGATTAAATAACAAATAAGAGCAATAATATAATGTGGAAATAAACACATAAGAAATTATGCAATACACAATAGACACAGATATAATGTGGTTCACCCAAATAAAGCTACTCCACGAAGAAAATAACAAATATCTTTGTATTCCATCCAGAAAACCCCTCTGTACACAACTGCACACCTCATTCACTTTTAGTCATTGTACAACCACCTCTTATAATAATGCATTACATTTTTAGGGCAAAAAATGTGCCTAAAATCTACCGTTCGATCTATGACCTAATATCAAATGGTCCAGATTTACATAGAGGAAAAAACATCTATTTTTAGCTTCGAGGGTGCTGCCCCCAAAATCCTCGTCAAGGGGGGCTCCATAGCTATCATTGCCCCCATTGGACCTCCCTGGAAATATTAGTAGGGGGATAATGTCCCCCTACACCCCCCCTCTTTTACGTAGTGGGTCTAAGTGCGGCTAAAAAAAAGGCCTCAAATTTAATTAGGCTCCATAATAAAAAATCTCCCACTTGGATACTGATCACAACAACTCCACAACTACTGCACTTGCTGGACTATGCTTCAGCTTTGGGCCTAGAAATTTTCTCACCTTTTACTGTCATGCTTTAAGACCAACTAAAACTAAGCAGGAACTCAGTTTCTCCTTGGTTACTGCCTTTGTGAACATATTTGTAGGATTTTGGCTAGTGTGTATCTTCTCCAATTTTAACTGTCCATCTTCCAATACCAAGTGTATGAAATGGTACTTGGTATGTATGTGTTTAGTCTTGGAATGGAAATCTGAATTCTTTGTAATATGAATGGCACTCTGACTATCATTGTATAATGTGCTATTCTCCTACTTCTTTTCCAACTCCTCCATAAACCTTTGTAACCAAATCATATCCTTACTAGCCTGTGCAACAACATACTCTACTTCTGTTGTTGATAGTGCAACAACCTTCTATAATTTTGAAATCCATCTTACTGTAGTTTCACCTATAGTAAAAACATACCCTTTGGTACTCCTCCTACTGTCTATATCACCTGCCATATATGAATAACATATTCCTATAAAGTAGTATTATATCCTTAAAAACATAATACTTGATTGACAGTACCCCTCAAATACCTAAGAATCCACTTCACTGCCTCCCAATGCTTTCTTCCTGGATCACTCATAAACCTTCTCACAAATTCCACTTCATGTGCAACATATGGCCTTATGCACACCATCGCATACATAAAACTACCAACTGCTGATGAATAAGGAACCTTGGACATGTAGTTCATCTCCTCGTGTGTCTTAGGACACATCTCTGTGGTTAGCTTGAAATGATTTCCAAAAGATGTGCTAACAGGTTTTGCATCCTACATACTGAATATTTCCAACACCTTATCAATGTACTCACTCTGAGACAATGTTAATTTATGATTTTTCCTGTCTCTTGTTATTCTCATACAAAGGATTTTCTTTGCAGCACCCAAATCCTTCATTGCAAATGACTCTGCCAATTTTATTTTGAGTATAATTATATCCTGCATGTTAGACCCTGCAACAAGCATATCATCTACATACAATAACAGGATAATATAGTTACCATTATCCATTCTCTTAAAATAAACACAATGGTCAGAATAATATCTACTATAACCCTGATCTGACATAAACCTATCAAATTTCATATACCACTGCCTTGGAGCTTGCTTCAGGCCATACAGGATCTTTTTCAACCTGCATACTAATTCCTCCTTTCCTTTGACATCATACCCTTGTGGCTGCTACATATAAATCTCTTCCTCCAAATACCCATGGAGAAAAGTTGTTTTTACATCTAACTGTTTAAGGTGTAGATCCTCTACAACCACTAAGCTTAAAACAATTCTAATTGAAGTCATTTTAATAATAGGAGAAAAAAATTCATCATAATCAATACCTTTCTTCTGTGCAAACCCCTTTACAACCAATCTAGACTTATACCTATTTTTTCCTCCATCTTCTTCTTTCACCCTATAAACCCATTTGTTCTGTAATGTTTTTTTTCCTGTAGGCAACTGAACCAGATCCCAAGTCTAATTATTTATCAAAGAGTCCATCTCATCTTCCATGCCTTGCTCTCACTTCTTCTTGGTTTCTACCTGCATTGCTTCTTCATATGTTTATGGTTCTCTAGAGTTATAAAATAATACATAATATAATTACGAAGAGTAACGTACAAGAGGTCTACTTATCCTTGTATATTTTCTAACAATAGTTGTAGGATTTTGAGGTGCTACTTGTTATTGTTGTTGATTTTCTTGCACCTTTGGAGTTTCAATTTCATCAAACACTGTGTATTATGTGTTTTCATTTTCTTGTTTCTTTTCCTGCAACTAATCCTTATACATGACCTTCTCATTGAATATTACATCTCTACTCCTAATGATTTTGTGATTTGCATAATCCCAAAAATGATAACCAAAATCATTAACTCCATATCCAATGAAAAACACTTCTTGGATTTTCCCTCAAGTTTAGTTCGATTTTCTTTACTGATATGCACGAAAGCTTCACAACTAAAAGTCTTTAAAAATGAGTAATTAATAGGCTTACCTGTCCATGCCTCTTCTAGAATCCCACCATCTAGGGAACTTGAAGGTCCTCTATTTATTAAATAAATTGTAGTATCCACAACATCTACCCAAAACTGTAAGGGCAATCCTGCATGTATTCTCATGCACCTAGCATGTTCCATGATAGTCTTGTTCATACTTTTTGACACACCATTTTCTTGTGGAGTTCTTGGAACTGTCTTCACTCTACGAATCCAATAATATGAACAATAACTATCAAAATCTTTGTTGCAGTACTCACCTCCATTATCAAATCTGAGACACTTTAGCTTATTTCTTGTCTCATTCTCAACCAAAGCTTTCCATTTATTAAATGTATCAAAAACATCTAATTTCTTTCAAATACAATAAACCCATGTTTTTCTAGTTGCATCATCAATAAACATAACATAATAATGAGAGCTCCAATGAGATGATACCTACGTTGGTCCCCATACATTTGAATGTACAAGCTATAGCTTTTCACTCTTCTTTTATTTTCCAACTTTGAGAAATTTGAATCTTTTCTATTTTCTATAAATGCAGTTCTCATAGAAGTCTAAATCAACCTGCTTCAAACCTGGCAACAAATTTCTTGAATGGAGAATTTGCATCCCCTTCGCACTCATGTGCCCAAGCCTATGATGCCATGAAGTTGTATCCACTCCTGTAGAAGCTAAAGCAATATAAATTTCAGTATTACCAGTACATACATACAATGTACCTTCCTTGTTTCCTTTTGCTAATAACATTGATCCTTTAGCTTCCTTCCATGAGTTTGCTGAGAATGTAACTGTACATCCTTCACCGTCCAACTGCCCTATGGAAATTAGATTTCTTCTTAATTCAAGAATATGCCTTACCTATTTCAACAACCATTGGTTTCCATTTGGTAACTTTATTTGTATGTTACCCTTTCTTGTGATTTTACATGGTCTATCATCACCCAGATAGACCTGTCCAAAATCACCCTGAACATAATCTAGAAAATATTTCCTATGGGGTGTGGCATGATATGATGCACCATAATCTATCATCCAACAATCATTAATATTATCTATTGAAATAATTAAAGCATCTTACAATACATCACCTGCAACATTTTCTTCCTGATTACCCTATTTTTCTTATTCCTATTTTTCTTTTTGATTCCAACAGTTTCTTTTCAGGTGTCCTTTCTTCCTACAATGCCAGCATTCCAACTACTTCCCTTTGGATTTGGATCTACCTTTATTTGATTTTTCATGATTCCCTGGTCTTTTTCCTCTCTCACTTTGTCTCCCCCTATTCTCTACAGTCAAAGTATTACATGATGTTTCACTTGTGCTTTTCTATCGCATTTCCTCGCTAAGGATAACACCAATAACATCATCAAACTTTAAAGTATTTGAAATAGAGGCAAAATTACTCACAGCCATTACCAAGCCATTCCATATTTCTAGAAATGAGCACACAAGAGAGCCCTAACCTCATCATCAAATTTTACTCCTACAGAGCTTAACTGATTTGTAACCATGTTAAATTCATTTAAATGATTAGTAAAAAACCCACCTTCTAACATCTGCATATTAAATAAATGTTTCATAAGAAATACCTTGTTCGAAGTCGAGGGTTTTTCATATATTTTAGCCAACGCATTCATTAAACCCTTCATTGTCTTTTCCTTCGAAATATTGAAGGCCATCGACGATGCCAAACACAACCATATTGTTCCTAGTGCTTTTCTATCCAGAACTTCACATTCTTCATTAGTCGTTGATGTCAGCGTCTTTGCTACTACACCTAATGGTAGGTAAAGATAATTCTGGTAAAGATAATCCTCCATTTTCATCTTCCATAGATGGTAGTTTTAGCCATTGAACTTCTCAACCCTAAATTTGCCTTCTTCTGCCATTACTCCCACTCAAACCGAAAACCCTCATTTCAAGTGCATTTTTCAAATCCTAAGCTCTGATACCAGTTGTTAGGATTAAATAAAAAATACGAGCAATAATATAATGTAGAAATAAACATAGAAGAAATTATGCAATACACAATAGACACATATATAATGTGGTTCACCCAAATCGGGCTACTCCACAGATAAAATAACTAGGCCCTTTGTATTATGTCCAGAAAACCCCTCTGTACACAAACGCGCACCTCATTCACTTTTAGTCACCGTACAACCTCCTCTTATAATAATGCATTACAATTTTAGGGTAAAAAACCCGCATAAAATATACCGTCCGATTTGTGACCTAATATCAAATGCTCCAAATTTACATAGAGGAAAAAACATCTATTTTTAGCTTTAGGGGTGTTGCCCCTGAAACCCTCACCAAGGGGGGCTCCATAGATGTCGCCACCCCCCTTGGTCCCCCCTGGTGACAGTAGTAGGGGGGGCTAATGCCCCCCTACACCCCCCCTATTTCACTTAGTGGGTCTAAGTGTGGCTGAAACAAAGGCCTCCGATTTAATCAGGCTCCATAATCAACGGTAGGCATGTGTCTATGTTTCTCTTATGGTGGAGAAGATCGTCACCCATTTTTTTATTTTTAAATATTTTCTTTGGAGACTATATCTTTTGTTCTAAGTTAATTTTGTAAAAGGTTCAGGAAGCCTTCTCAAAACCCCTTCGTTTCTCTATCAATCAAAAAAAAAAATCAAAAGAACTACCTAGTTATTAAAATGAAATATATTCAACTTATGAGCAATTTTAAAAATTATTTTAACATCATAATACAAAATGTACTCAATCTAAATGATAATATTGCAATGAAACTATAAAGTAATAGCTAATAATATAGATACAATGAGCATAGATACTAGCAATTTAATATAAAACGTAGTTGAGGAACAATGCTACTTAAAAAATAAATGGAAACTAGTAGGATAATTATAAGGATTTGGTGTGCTAACTTTTAGACAACTTGTAATAATATAATGAATTGCCTTAACATTCATCAATAAATGACACTAAAATAGGTTGAAAGAATGCATGTCAGCATGAATGGTTATAGATCCTAAAGCTTAGTATTTATGAAAATAGGATATTTAGTTGAAGATACAATATTCTCCAAGGGTTTGTATCCCTTCAGAGAATCATAATAGGAATGAAAGAGAAGGACTAGAAAAATTATAGAAATATAAGCAAAGTAGTTAATTTTTTATTAATGGATAATGGATATCATCTTAGGGTAAAAGTAGGCCACTCTAACACACTTTACCTACACCCATTTTATTACTGTCAAGTCATTATTATGAATTTAAAGGCATGAAGATGAGGTTAAATTATATCATTTTATAATAAAAATCAATGGAGTGGTAGGTACTAGAATTTAGATTTCAAATATATAAAGTTTATGTAGTTTTATTATAATTATATTTTTATATTTATATTAATTTTTATACTAATAAGGTTATTAGCAATTTTTTAGAGGCCTCGTAAGGTTATATAATCACTTTACAATGAAATTTTCGTAAAAATAAGCATTGGAATTTAGATCTTAATATAATTTTATTTAGCTTCATTATAGTTACATATTTTTCATTTATTGATTATGAAAGGTATTCCTGAAAGCAAATATGAATTCTAATTTTTTGGAAAATATAAAAATTAAAAAACACATGAAAATTTATAAATTATAATCTTGCACTAGGTCTATTTATCTACTTTAATTCTATGTAAAAATTTAGTGTTGTTTGGTGCCTTAGCATACATTGTCTTAACAATTTATCAATAATTTAACATTTCTTGATTTAAAAATGAATAGTAATTAAAATATTGATAATACAGTTATGTAAAACTATCTTACACTAGATTTATTTATATTGAATACATATTCATAGAAATTTTATTAAAATAATCATATTCTATGGAATTATGCATGCATCTCACTTAGTCTATTCTAATAAAACTTTAAAACATTATTCCTCATTTAGGATATTTTGTGAATTTACTTCTTTCTAATTTTTAACCAAAGTAGAACTTATTTCTTGAAGTTAATTATACGATAGTTTTTTTATGAATTTGGCATCATTAAATAGGCTAAACATTTGTCAAAATATCTACTTTACCCCTTAGGTGATATGTTCAGATAATTTGTATAGATAAAAAAATAAAATCAATCAACAATGAATATGAATCTCTATAAGATATGAATACATAATAATTGATCATATGATAAGCCTGCTCCATCATTAACATTTGCATACTTCCAACTTTGTGAATGCATCATCAAAACTTTAATAAAAGTCAACTTTAACATATTTTCCTCATTAAAAGGTGATTTTTAGTCAATTATTAGATGAAAAAATACTTCCTTATTAAGGTATACATTTCATTCATGGCATAAAATGTATCAACATCACAACTCATGGACCTAACATAAATCATCAATTACTTAAAATCCCTAACAATCATAAGGATTATATTTTGGCCATTAGATTAACTCATAGAGTAAGTTAAAGTGTCTTGATTGGCTTAAAAGATGGGGCTAATGATACTTAATGACAAAAAAGACCATGATAATGAATTATAGGGAAGATATACCAAAAATATGTAGGTATTTATTCACAACATGTTTGAATGACATCCTACCAAAGGACTAACTAGTTTAGTCCACCCTTATCCCATATATGGAGGTAAGGGCTCTTTATTAATTACAATAAAAATATTAGTGATATTTTTAATACATTTTATCCCTTATCGAAGACCATCTATGTTACTCTATGAGATAACAAGGCATGAGTCTTTGGGAAATATAAAAAATGAAATTAAATGAAGCAAAAGAAAAATAATGAAGCTAAAATAAATAGTTTTGGAATTTTTGACATATCTCTATGCAACATTAGAAAATTTAGTGCAATATAATAATAATTTATATATGAAATAAAAGTACAAAACATTACATACTTAAATACTCACCATGGTGCAATTTGTGGATTAGTTCTAAATAGAATGAAATAATTGTCCCAATCATAAATTATCAACATTACCTATAAAGCAACTAAATACATACACAAATCCTATGCCAATCCAAGATACATATAAAGAGAATGTATGAACATGCCTGAAAATAGGATAAAATCCCAAGGGTGATATGTCATTGCTAGGCTTTCAAACCTTAGGTAAATATTTTAGAAAACAATAATTTATTATAAGTTTTTAAGAAAAAACTATAACTAAGGGGTAAAAATTTGAATTGTAAATGCATTGTCCTACACAAGAATACCTTTACATTAATATGATTTAAGTGATTTTAATATAACAATATCTTGTAGTGATGTATAAAGAGAAAATGATGTATAATAACGAAACCAAGTCTATCTAAGTATATCATTGAACTCTATTAGTTTTTTTTTTGTGGAAAACATCCCAGAAGGGATACCACTTTCAAGTAAGACCCAAGGAGGCAAGGGTATCTCTTTCGCAAAAATTACCTAGGGCTCGCACCTGGCCTATCACCTTTGACATACTCAAGGAGCAAACCTAAAATAATAAAAAACAAGAACACACAAACACAAACACAAACACAAACACACAAAAAGATTAAAAAAATATAAAAAATAAAATCATGCTCCTTGAGCGTGTCAAAAAGATAAATCACAATCAAACATGCACATAATTAAGATAAAAAAATAAAACACAACATGAACCACATACAAAAAACACAAGAACAACATAACAAAACGCTACAAAGACACAACCAAAAAAAATATGAAAAACAAAAACAAATAAAACCTATAAAAAAAAAAAACAACCAACAATAGACAACTAAGAAAAATAAAAACATAGAAAACACTCACACACCAAAATACAAAAATACCAATTAACACAAACATATAGAAACACAAGCACAAGAACAACAAAAACACAAGAACAAAAAAAAAAAAACAAAACAACAAAAATACAAGAACAAAAAAACAACACAAAAAACACACACATAAAAAGAAAAGAAAAAAGAAAAAAATAGAACACAACAATGACCTTTCTAGACCAAAATACTTTTAAGACAATAATCAATAGAGGAAACAAAAGAAATATTACATTGAGCTAGGGAGCTAAAATACCCTAACCGAACCAAAGAGAAGCAAAAATAAAGCAAGAAGAAACTAGGTACCTCAAAAGATTAAATAAATAATCCTTCATTTAATAGATATCAATGAATGAACTAACATTGGATATAATAAATAGAAGTAGCATATGAACACATGGGAATAGTTTTTAGGATATTCTCTTAATATTAAACTATGGGTTCCTTTGAAAACTCCTAAAGTGCACCTAATGGATCAATAATTAATGTATTCATTGTTGTTTAGGTGATCTCAATAAAAATAGTGAACATATTTATAAAGAGGTAACCATGTTGAAAAGTGATGACCATGCTAGTAAAGAGGTAAACATACCATTTAACAACACAATATGTGTGAATTTAATAAAAATGTAATGAACAAGTCTAAAATTAATAATTTTTCTATAAAATAACCAATCTCACTAAGGATGACATGGACATGCCAAAAACTTGATAATATCATAATGATTGTGGCAAATCACTAGATTAGAGTCAATTTTACTAAATTTGAGTGCTTTAAAATTTCTCAACTTTAATTCTATCAATATAAGTAAATTTTGATATAATTAAACTTAGAAGGTGACATAGGTAGAGGATGAGGATAGGGATACCTTGTTGGAGGGACAAACATGGATAGACTGATAGTTCATAGCTTAGGAAGAAGGGATGAAAATTATCTAGTAGCATCATAACTAGCTATTGGGATATGAAGGCAATTGATGATGATGATTTAAGTGACAAGCCATAGGATTTACTAAATATAAACTTTCCATTCTATCATGGATATAAATATGATGGATTTTAGACATAGATTATGTCTAATCAAGTTGGGAGCTATGTTAGGAGGCTCAAATTATCATGGGAGCCACTATTAATAAATTTAAATGGATGGATCTATAAGAGGATACTATTGAGATCACATTAGTATATAAGAATGTGTACTTCTTGACTAGTCTTTCAACTCTAAAAATGACACTATGATTATGCAAAGATATTGCTTATTGAGTTTGGATGGATGATTTGATGATCATGGAGATAATGTTAGACTCTTGTTGAACTATTATATTATACATTTGGAATTAAACATGCTTTATTTTTTTTGATGAGGTTAAATATAAGGGTTTTTTTAAACAAGGTCCCAAAACATGTATTTACAAAAGTTCTTACAAATTTGCTGCAAAGATATTGTAAAATTGTAGTTGTAGCTACCTATAGCTTTACATATGCATAGTTACAACAAAGTCACAACACAAACATAGCAAGGACATAACAAAACATAGTGTCACCTTCACATTCAATAGGAAAATTTAGCTCGATCTTGCAAAGGTCACCACCCATGATGCTCTATAAATTTATTTGGCCCCTGCTTGCACTCCTATTCTAGTTTGTTGCAAATTCAGTGTAAGCTTTTCCATGGTAAATGATATAAATGGAACTAACTTTATTGCCTCCTAGTTCGAGCAATCTAAACCATACACCTGCCTAGATGGATCCAATGACTAGCTCACGAGATAATGTACATAATATAGTCATAATAGAAATGTCATGAGAGCTGATACATTAATGATTAGACCATAATGCATAGCTTTGAAGTGTCACTCGATCTTGGGAATATGATGCAATTACATGTGACACCATCATAGGGAAGGGTGTTGTGAAACTTGTGCCTCTACCATGACTTGATTTATTGGTTGACTCAACCCCTCATTATTTACTTTGTTGTCTAATGATAATTTTAAATTAATCATTGGTATGTAAAATTATTATCATAGTATAACATGTAAAAGTTTACATGTTAATAATATTTGATGACTATTTATAAACTGGTAGATATGACCATGTGTGATCCTTATATGTTTCCTAAAAAGGAATATCATTAGAAAAAAATACATTTATTTAATAAAAGCATGATACATTGATATATAAACAATAACTACTTTGACTCTTTCATAAGAACTTAGTAACCTTTTTTAATATACTGCAATTCAATTTAGTGATATAAATTTAGTCATTTATATATTGATCATTAACATCATTTTTATTTGTCTTTTTGATACATCATAGTGTTGGAGGGATCTTATAAATTTTTCTTAGCACTTGGATCAATGATAGATGTGGAATTCATGGTATATTCCCCCATCCTATAAGAAAATCATTCAAGTAGACCCATGGATATTTATGCCACAACATAACACATATTTATCACAACTATTCAATGAAGATCATATTCAATTTCAAGTTGAAATACAAGTTTGGGAGAGAAAGATAGAGCTTAGGTTGAGATATTAGGTGAATGATATATTATAGATCATTAAGTAGCTTGCATAGGTTATCAAGGAGTAGGCATGAACAAGAGAGAGTGATATTAAGAAACATATCATCTAAGCACAAATAAAAATGGATGCAACACATAAGGAGATAATATTTCTATAAACATCAATATTGGGATGCTTATGCACCACCATAGTGTCACTAAGAGAATATGTACTTAAAACACAATCAAAGACATACTATTCATTATTAGATATTAATATATATAGTCATTATGGTTTTCTAGATACCATGGCATCTTAGAGATGTATCGAGGGTTTTTGGGACCATTAAGATATGTACTTGAGCTAATAGGTAGATTAGAGATATAGAACATTATGCACTTATTCACTTATTATGCATATGTTTTAATACATCGAGATATACATATATGATATTCATTATCAACTCTATATATATTGAATTATTTATTTGTATGCATATATTATAATATTTTCTTTCATTGTATTTTCATTTTTTTAATTATTTTTAAAATTAAATAATTTAATATAGCATAAAATATATAATTAACAATATGATATATTAGGAGGCTTTGCATGACTTAATTTATGCATTAATAGGAATTCTAGTGATTTAGTTGATATGTTTTTAGGCATTCAAAAATCTATATAGCCTATCATTTGTCATTGAGTATCACATATGGAAAACCTTTAAAGTGATAATTATCACTATAAGCCTAGTGAATAAGATAGCAATGACATTATTTATACTAAGACATGACTTACCATGATGAATGGAGCATGCTATGGAATAGCACCCAAAATGAAAGCAATGGCAACATAAAGGGAAGCAAAGTTATATTGACCACAACATTTGATAATCATATGTTACTTGCATCATAACCAATTTTTGTTATGTACTTGTTTACAGTAATGTAAACCTGATATATGAAACTTTTTTTTATTAGTAAAAAAAGGATTTTGAAAGAGACCCTAAACATTTTACATTGTCATTAAAAAAAGGTAACCCTACCGGGATCACCTTTAGACATCAGCCCAATAGGACTAGCAAATGAAAAACCAAAAATCCAAAGACCATATTTGGGGAAAGACGATACATAAAACAAAAAAAACAAGGGATGAAACCTAAAAAGACCATAAAAATGGTGGTCAACAAGCATCAATTACTCAGTAATTTTAGACAGATTAACTAAGATACCCTCAATGGCCTTGACACTTTTCTTTGTGCTTGATTTGATAGCATTCACCATTTTGAGAGCTTGTTGTAGGATGGTTCATGTTGTGTTAAACGACATGGATGTATTCTCCATGTTTTCCAGGATGATAGAAGGCTTTGTGTTGGTTCTTATGTGGGCTTCGTCCTTATTTTAGGATCAACTCCTAGTAGTATCTACTTCATTCTTAGGAGTTTTGAGCTTGACTGGAGAGCCTTCAGAAGACTCCTTATCACTTATGGTGGAAATTATCCTTTTTCTTATTGATGGTTTGATTATTTTTTAGTATCGTTTCGGTTAGATTTTGACCAATGACCGAGTAGAACCAAGGACAACTTTCTCTTTGGAGTCATCTAAGGCTTTCTATATCTCCATAACTTATAGCAATCCACCTAGGAATATCAAGGCTTGGATCAATATCAGTAGGGTAACTGAGCATGCTAATAGCCTTAATTGCAACCTTATGAACCTCCTTCTGTATAATATGGTTGTACAACATGATATGGATATCCTAATGCTTCGAGTGGTAATACAAGTCATCTATGATGATTTCCACAAAAATTTCCAATGATTTCACCAAGTAGTTAGGGATATTAATATTCTTTGTCCCTCAAATGATTTAAAAAGTCAAATGAAATATTCTAATAGGGACATTTATCTCATCCACAGTAAAGTATTGCATGATTGGCACAAGGAACCTAGCCCACAGAGCTGAAAGCATAGTTCTTATGATCCCATATTTTTCCTTCGCAAGCCTATTATTGAAAAATTTAGGTTCATTATCTAGTGAATGCCTATCATGATGGATGATGTCCCCATCATTGGGTATTTCGGTCACCTCAATGAGAATGTGAGTAGTCACCTTGAAGCTGAGCCCTTGAATCATAACCCTACCATTATTCTATAAATTTTTTAATTCTATTGATAGCTTAGGGTCTGCACCATTGAATTTTTATAAAAAGGACATAAATTCATGCCTGTCCAGAATAGCCTTGACATCAACATCAAGATGCAGAGTGGTAGGTTCAAGCAGTGCCATAATGGATTGATGAGAATTCATAGAGAATATTAGAGAAAGGATGTTGAGGCCTCATTGCATGATGAATTTAATTTAAAATCTAAGAATAGAAATACGAAGAACAACCCAAATTCACATGCTGCTCATGATGGGGATGACCTTGCTCTAATGACTTTATTATACCAAGGATACCTAGACACATGATCTAGGAAGACATTTATATTATCTCAACTAGTGATAATAAAGACACTAATATTAAATAAGATCAAAAGGGCATTGGAAAATGTGATGAAAATGATCCTTTCTCTGATTCAATGATGAATTCTTACACGGTGTGGGAAAAAATTCCACAAAGGAATATTGGTGCAAGTACCGTGTAAGATGAAACCATTTTCAGCAAAAAAAACACAAAACAAAGTCACCACATGCAATAGTGGAAACTTTAGATTGGGTGAAATGGAGTTAATGGTCTCAAAGCACATTTAGAAATTATCATCGGGGTAGAATGATTCACTTTCAAAAAAATAAAAGGTATACCTGGAATGCGACCACATTTCCAAGAACAGATAATCGAGTTGACCATGGAAGCCATGGGTGGTAAGGGTATTTGATATAGCTGAGTCCAAACTGACACCATAGTTGACAAGGATAGTTGAGTTGTCCAGGTCCATGACGACTCTACATAAGGTGATGATAGACAAGCTAGTCGGGATGAAGCTAACGTAGATAGGTTTGACTGGCCTCATGATAATGGGACTAATATGGGAAAAACAAAACTAACTTTCCACCCCAAAAACTAAAATATGATGATAGAGATGATAGCCAATGGCAAAAATATTGTGAAGTTTGGGTGGTCACCTTGGTCTAGAGCTACCACTAAAGAATTAGAAACCCTTCATCGTTGGCATGGGTAATGAGTCTTTCTAGAAAATTATTGTGCCAGACCTGAAGGGACTCTTTTGAAACTCCTAGATTCACAAAAATATTAGTAGTATGATTCCCTTCTATGTACACATGCTAGATGATAACATTTTTGAATTTACTAAGGAATATTTTGTACTTTTCAATGATATTGATAATGTTGCATGCAAGGACTTGTGTTCCTTTGATATAATTGATGATATTCATCGAGTCACCTTCAATAATGAGATGGTCAAAGTTAAGGTTGTCTATGATTGAAATATCCAGGTAGAGCGACTAGATTCAATGATATTGTTGGATTGTATGCCCATATTCTTGGCAAATATGAGAATGGTTTTCCCTTGGTTTTCTCTGATTATACCACCACTTCCTACCCTACCTAGAATACCTTTGGCCATTCCATCAAAATTTAACTTAAACCATCCACTTGGCAAAGGTGACCATTTGATCAAGGATATATCAACATGGGGCACTAAGGGGCCAGGAGGTCCTGAATAGAGCTTAAGAAGAGCACACAAGTGGGAGTCCAAACTGGTTCTTGGGATTTTAGAGGATGGAATCAATTGGGCATTTTTTGAAGTAAAGGTGAGAACTCAAAGGTACATAGAGTGGGGATCTTTGGATACATTTTTGAACACTATTATTCCATTCCAACCAAATTTTCCAAAGGTAATGGGGAAGAAAAAAGGACCAGAGTGTCCTAAGATGATAATTGAGAAAGGGATTGGGCCATTGTTCGCATAATAAGCAATGGATCTCAATTGGGCCCAAGAAAGAATAATCATCTCAAAAAGGGAATTGAGAACTAAAAGAGAAAAGGGGCATTCATGGAATAAGTGAACAACAAATTCCCAAATAGAATTACATAAGTAAAAATGACTAGGGAGGGACAAGCCTTTGGTAAGGAGGTTATCAATGGTAAGGACCTTGTTTTGAATTATCAACCAAAAGAAAACAATACTTTGGGAACATGGTTTCTAAACAATACAGGCTTGGAGGCATGCCAATAGTCCAGGGGATGATCTTGGAGATAGTAGGTAGTTTTGACGGAGAACTGGCCATTTTCGTAGAATTTTCAAATAGGAGAGTCTTGAGAAGGATTGCTTGGGCTAATACATGAAACTTTAATCTCATTGTATTTTTGTACATAGTATCTCTTGTAAAATTAGTCAAATCAATGACCAAGATGTTAAAAAGAAAGTGACTCTCACATGGGCCAAAGAAGGTAAAAAGGTTTTTCAAAATATAAAATATGTTATTATTAAAGTCCCAATTCGAGTCAACTTAGATTTTTCTAAGAATTTCAAGCTATATGTGTTTCAGATAAATGAAAGCAATGTTGTAATTTTGACTAAAAGGATGATAAAAATTAGGAACATATGATCTCATTTATGAGTCAAGTTCTCCATAATTATGAGGAAAGGTACACATTCATTGAGAAATAAATATTTACAATAATGAAAGCATTAAGGAAATTTAAATATTACTTATCCGAAAGCAAGACAAATATTTGTGTGGTCCATCATGATGATAGATTTTCCATATAACATGATAAATTAAGGAAACAATAGTAGGATAGATTGAACACCTTGGTAGGTTAAGTTATAATTATATACCTTGATGATTGAAAATTTTTCTCAGAAAAAAGGCAAACACATCGAATACCTAGATTTTATCTTCTAAAGGTCTATGGAGTACGACATTTCACTAAACCCCCAAAATTTCTTCTTCATGGTCTAGGAAGGGAAGCTCTTAGGGTATGTAGTGTTAATATATAATCTAACAATAAATATTGACATGATAAAAGTGATTCAAGAGCTACCTTTTCCCACCTCTATCAAGGAAATCAAGTCCTTCTTAAGTCAAATTGAGTTTTTAGCTAAATTCATAACCAATTTTGCACAATTGGTCAAAATATAACCAAGATGTTAAAAATGATGTAACTCATACATAGACCAAGAAAGGTAAAACAAGTTTCTAATATATAAAATATACGATTACAATAAGTATTGGAATTTAGATCTTGAGAAAAAGTTATTTAGCTTCATTATAGTTACATATTTTTCATTTATTGATTATAAAAAATATGTCTAAAAGCAAATATAAATTCTCATATTTAGGAAAATATAAAAATAAAAAAACATATGAAAATTTTATAAATCATAATCTTGCACTAGGTCTATCTATCTACTTTAATTATATATAAAAATTTATTGTTATGTGGTGCCCTAGCATATATTGTATCAACAATTTATTGATAATTTAACATTTCTTGATTTGAAAATGAATAATAATTAAAATATTGATAATACAATTATGAAAAATATCTTACACTATATCTATTTATATTGAATACATATTCGTAGAAATTATGTGAAAATAATCATATTATATGGAATTATGCATGCATCTCACATAGTCTATTCTAATAAATCTTTAAAAAACCGGTTCAACCTCCACTAAAATACACAATTTAATATACTTATATATTTTTAATTTGAAAATAAAAATTACATTCCTTGTTGTCTTCTCTAATTGTCCCAGTTAGAACAATCGTGTCTCTTGAGGAACGACATAGTAGTCCCATGACCGAGAGCATGGGATTTGACTCAATCGAGGGCCTCTGGGAGTTTTTACAAGACTGCCACATTGTTAAGATGTGATATTTATGGTGCACTTGGACTCAAAATGAGAAAAGGGATACAAGAGATAAAAAGTAAACAACTCAACAAAGAAAAAAGGGTGACAATGTATCAAAATATCCGCTAAAATCCCTTCACACAATAGGCCTAAATGTTATGTGCCAATGGTGAATGCTTCCTCTCCCCAACACAATTAAGCACAAATGAGAGTCATCAACATAAGCATGCATAAAGAGGCAGATCTACAAGAAGCCATAGATGGTTGATCCAAAAATTAACATAGGCCCCTCACACATACATACATCAACAAAACCTAAAGTAGGTAAAGACTACAAGCACACACACACACATAGAAATGGATTGTAGGAAGTCGTAGATGACTAACCCAAAAATTAATATAGACCTCAATTTATATATATATATGTAAATAGTATAGTTACAGATATTGTACTGGGAGAAAGGGTTTGGTTTGCCCAAAAGCCACATAGGATCCAATTGCTATACAAAAGGAAATGCAGGGAAAACCTACAAAAGAATACAATTGTAAAGTTGTTAATATTTTTCATAGTCTTTGCTATTGCTATTATAGATTAAAACAGGGAATATTTTCCTCCAAAATTGCTTGACTTTGACCTTATCAACTACCTATTTTTGGAATTCTAAAAATTAAATGTGGATGTGCTCTACCATATCCTATGTTAATCTAAAGTTGTCATTGTTCTAGGTTTTGCCTCCTCATTTTTAATATTTCATTTGCTTTTCCTTGCATTATCAGGATGAATTATCTTTGGTAGATGATTTTGACATTTTGTAGTAATGGCACATCATTCTAACTCACATAATTTTCTAGGAATATGTGCACAATTACTTATATATCCTCCTTTTTTTCTGAAGAGTTTCCCATTTGTTAGAGCCAATGGATGCCCTATAAAAAAAATTCTTCCCTCCTTTTTGGATTTTTTTCTCAATGGCATCCTTTAATTAGGACTTTTCCTTCCTTTCACCACTTGGTGTATTCCTGAGTTTCGATAGACAGTCTCATCAGACTTTTTATTTCCACTTTGGTTGGTTTATCCCAAAAATTGCAATCACTCTTTGCTCACTCCTTTTGTCCTCATAGCTTACCAACTTTTTGCCTTTGTGATTGAATATTATTCTTAACTTATTTTAAGGTAAAGGTCTTAAGAATCCTACATAGTGTGAACAAAATGATGATGCTTTGGTCTATGCGACTACTTCTTAGTATATTTCCATGTAAATAATTCTTTTATCATCTTAGCCTAATCCTTGTATTAGATAAGTGTCTGATGCAAAAAAGTTTCACCTTGGTGTCTCTCCTGCTAAATGTGGGGAAGTATGTCTCACAAGGTCTCTTAATGTAGATCTTCCATGTGTCCTTATCCTCTTTCCCAAACTTCTAACCTCCCTTAAGTCATTATTACCCCTTGGGTATCACCCTAAGAGTATGGTGGAGGGATAATAGATGGGGTGCAAGAGGTTGTATGCCCAATCAAATGTGAATGAGAGTTAGTCCAACTAATTCATCTATGGCTTTCCTTTGGGTTGAAGCTTTGCCAATGATGGGGTATTTTTAGTTATCACTGAAAAGGCTAATCGACCACCATTCATCATATGGTTCATCTCAGATATCACTAAACGGGCTTAATAGGACTATCATATATTTTTCATATGAGGAGTCGATGATAGTCATGGTTGCATAACATAAGGGTTTTTACACCTGTCCTTACCCTTTGGAGATGGTGAATTTTGACATGAAGATTTTGAAAGTTGGCAATAATTGCCAAGCCTCTACTTCTACCTTGGGCCCTAATTCCCTCTAGATGCTCAAAATCTGAATTGTAGTGAATGTTCACTATAGTTTTGGTGGCTCGTAGGGGACCTTCTACTTGCATGAGTAGATGGACTCATAATATAAGGCCGTGTTTATTGGATGTAAAGTCTTTGAAGTAAAATTTCTTCCTTTTGAGAATGCTAGACATTTCATTTATAACCATCTCTTGAGGATGCAAGATTACTGCCCTTATTAATTATTTTGACCCTGCACCACCTTCTTTTCATTGCCCTTGCTCTTTAGTTTAGGCATGTCTTAGCCCTTGAAGATGATGATATGAGATATTCTTTTGACGCATAATATTTCTTATCAATTTTCAAGCTCGTGAGAGTTTTTTGCTTGATCTCACTATTCTCTTGCTTTGGCATTGTCTCTAGGGATAATTCTATTAATGGTTTAGTAATACTTTTCCTTTCACAAAAGATACTTTGTATCAAATTTTTTTTTTTTTTTTACATATACACATTTAAATAACCCCTTTTAGAGGCTACGTTTCTTCTTTGATTTCTCTACCTTATACCTATTTTTCTATTTACCTTTGGAGGATCTAAATCCCAAATTTCCATTGCCTATTGGCTCATTTGGTCCTCTTGAATACATGGTTGAATTTCATCCATCATTACACAAGGGTCAAGTCATGCCTCTTCAACTGTTAAGATTTGATCATTGTTTCATTCTAATAAGGATACATCCTCCACATGATAAGTATATAAAAGTTTCATTGAAATATTAATCCAAATATAAGTAACTCCTAAATTTACAATAAAATATCTTAGTAGACAAATGCCAAAGGATGAAGGAGAACAATTATAAATACATCCTACTAACTATTTTTCTTGAGCAAGAATACAAGCAAAATTCTTTTCAGCTTTCATCTAACTACATGACATTTATGTGATTCCTAATGTTTGACTCTCTTTATATTTAAAAAAACCTTCCGAATGTATTATTGTAGACACCAAAATAGCACCAATCCGATTACGTGACTGCAAACACTGATCGCATTGACACACACAGCCCCCAGGGCAGCCCTTAGAGGTTAAAAAATGGTCCTAACCACTCTCACAATAGTTTTGGAAGGTCAGAGGTCAATTTGGCACATTTTAGGAACTCTGCTCTCTACTCGTTCCACCCAAAAATGATTACAAACTGGTATTCATTCCACCCGAGGACGATTAGCAGTATTCGCTCCAGGGTGGGGCAAATAGAAGGTTCAATGGGAAAAATGTCAAATCTTGACAAATGGCAGCTCAGATCCGCCACTTAACTCTTCCTTCCTTGCATGGGAGTGTGAGTGATTTTTTTTGAGCACTAGAGGCAGTTACAGGGGCAGTCATGAAGCCCCTAATCAGGGAGGAATCTTCTCCCTCCTGAGAAGGCATGATTGCCAAGTGGGGCCTCTACATGCTCATCCAAAGAGACCATTAGGTCTATAAAATGGTGAGTATTATCACCTCAAAAAGATACGAAGAAGGAGAATTTTGAGCAACAAAGTGCTGTCGATTTACATCCACACATATTCTTTGATTTGTTCCTTTCACATCCTTGATCTCTTTTGGAGAGAAGGTCATTGGGTGATTATTGGAAGGGCAAATCTGGAACCAAAACCCAAAATTTGGCCACAACATCCTACCAAATTTACCAACAACACCCAACAAGAGGTTTTGGACCCATCCCAAGTGGATTGGTGCCGAAATCGGGCCCTAAACGGTGGGCGTCCTGCCCCCGGGCACCCCCTGCACTGTTGCAGTTCTAATCGCCCTACCCCAAAGCAATTAGAAATTTGTAGTAGATTTCCTTTCTATTATTCTTGCATCTGATTCTATGCTACTTAAATAGGTTGTCATTCAAATTTCACATCATTTTGAGAATTTTTGTTCATGTTTTTATCATTTCCCGCATTTACTAACATGCAGGTAGCATCATCAAATTACCGGTGATAGAGGCCAAATTGGGAAAATCTGACCTTCTAGGTCTTCCCAAAATACCCCCTTTTAGCTAACCCCCAAATTTATAGGTGATTTGGAGCTTCCTAGAAATGACATTTGGGACTACACTTTTTGACACTTTGTTGCAGGTCTAATCGTCCCGCCCTGGAGCGAATACGAATCTGTGGTGAATTGTCTAAGAAGAAAGAATGGTCTAAGAACACTAAAATAGGGACCACGCAACAGAAACCCACTACGGTCAATCAGGTTGCTATAAACGTCCCTAAGCCTACACAAGCAACACAGCCCCAAAAGGCTAACTATCAAGTAGTGCCTCTTAACAGTTATGACCGAGAAAATTAGAGGCAAGAACAAAATCAGCAGCGTCGCCCTAGGCGACAATTCACACCTTACACAGAGTCCAGAGACTCCTTGTTTGACCGCTTGTCAATGGCAAACTTGATCAACCTGCCCGAGATTCAACCCATAGACCCCAATGCACCAAAACCTAAGGGCTACAAGGAAGACTTGTACTGCAGGTTCCACAGACGGAAGGGACATGACCTTAATGCATGTTGGAAGTTTAAAGGCTTGGTGCAAGACTTAATAGATAACAAGACATTAGCGGTGGATAATCCCGTGGCACCAAGCAATCAACAAATGGAGGTCTTTAAAGACCCCTTGCCTACCCATGATGCGTAGGCAAAGACCCTACAAGTCAATGAGGTCACACAGAACTGCCCCATGCAGGGGTATGTAGGGATGATCAGTATAGTGACTCGAAACAAGAGGTACCCGAGCACAGCTGCCCCCATGGTAGCTACAGGAGAGGTGCCAACAATGTCACAACCGCAACAACACCTTGCACAACCTCCTCCGCCTAGACCAATGGCCATGATTCGAACCAAACTCACCCAGAGTTTGAGGACCACATCGGCTAGGCTCTCCATCTACGAGCTCATACAACAATCAACGCCCCATCGGGAGGCTCTAATGGAGATACTAAAAGCCATCGAGTTGTAGCCCCATGAAGCAAACTCCTTCAACAACTTCGTGGGACATGTCAAACGATGCACTGAGCCAGTCATCACCTTTCGAGAGGATGAATTGAAATCAGTGGTTGGTGACATGGCGGATCCACCCTTGCACATCATCGCATGGGTCAATGGGATTCCATACAAGAGGGTATTGGTGGACACTGGCTCATCCAATAATATCATTACAACAATGGCCTTGAAGCACCTAAAGTTGCTCGCATCTCACATAGTGGCCTCCACCTATACACTGCGAGCATTCAATGATGCAATATGCTCGACAGTTGGCACAATTGTCCTACCCATCCAAGTGGGACAAAAGACTATACCTACATTGTGCCACATCTTGGAGGGTGAGATGGCCTATAACATCTTGCTGGGTCGGCCATGGATCAGGGACATGAAGTGTGTCCCTTCGATAGCTCATCAGTGCTTAAAGTATACTTTCGAAGGGCAGGTGCATGTAGTCCCGACGGACTTGGAACCCTTCAAGTATTGCAATGCGGTGCAGCTGATGCCGCAATCGACCCTTCCATCAACGCATTTGGATTTTTAGTTGAATCCATCTAAACAGGGTCCGATTCCATAGGCATCCCCATTAACAAGTCCATCAAAACCCTAGTCGGGTCCATCTTCATCATCTGGTCCTTCACCAACAATGCCACCTACGATGGCCACATCGAAGGACAAAGGGAAGAAACCCCTGGAAGAGGCACCGCAATCAGTCTCAACCATCTCTACTGAGGAGATGCCTAGCATAATGGAAGTCGAGGCTCCTAGTTCACCCGACATGGAGTGGACTCAGGAAGAACTTTCATTCCCTCCCCCTCAATCACCAACAATCACCATTGAAATGGCCAATACGGGCCTGGGGGAGTATCTGGTGTGGAATATTGTAGCAACACCCACACTGGAGTCCATGCAGGACATGGGGAGACCTCGCCTCCCCATCGGTACCATTGTTCCTCTAGGCTACCCATCGAATCAGACAAACTTTGTGTATGGGGGCCTTGATCATGGTATTGAACCATACATGCAAGAGGATGAAGATGAAGAGCCTTTTACTGAAGATGTCAACTATTTGTCCAACCCAGACTTTGCTTTGAGATACCTTGGCCAATGCAATTGGCATGGATATGGGTTAGGCAGATATGAGCAAGGAGTGCGTGTTCTTTGCCAACCAAGATACCAAATGCCATACGACAAGTCAGGAGTAGGGTTCAACCACCCCCTACCCTTGGACATCTTGGTAGAGAACATGCAAGGCCTAGGGATAGGCAACAAGGGGGGATTGGCATTAGATCCATATGCCAACCCTAACACGACATATACACTGGGGGATTATCTCCCATTGTTGACAACCAACCTTGTTGACCTCAACAACCCTTTCCCTTCGCTCGAGAGAGGAGAAAGCTCGAGAGCTCACCTACAAGAGAGGTATAGACAAGGTCAGGAAGGATCTTTAGAAGATGAGTCAGAATATGAGGTAGCACCATGGGACCCCTTCGAATCAGATAGCAATCACTCACAAGTGACCCCCATGGATGACTACCAAGAAAGCCTCTTGGCAATGTTCCCTTTGGATGCTCCAATCGAGCAAGTGCCACATCAAGAAAATCAGGCCCCCCCGTAGAGAGCGGAACAACCCCAATGGGGCCAGATCAATTTGCTCGAGCAAGATGAGCCTCTAATGTCGCAAATAGTTGTTGGAACCAATGAAGGCCTTTGGATCTCTGACAGTGATTATGAAGATGAAACTGAGATGGCATATCTCAATCACATGCGGCAGATGCAGCAACAATACCCCTTGGAGATTGATGACATATTTGAACAACTAAACATAAGGCCAGGGCATGAGTGGCACCTAAACCCAATGCAGTGGGACCAAGTGTTGAATCTGCCACTTTGGGCATACGGAGAACACCTTCCACCCAGAGACCCTATAGCGATATCAGTGTCGAGGGTAGACCCTATCTTCCTATCCGCACATAGGGCCGATCCATTCATGCCAATACCTCCAGAGCCAGATCCGGAGCACAAAGAACATCCAGAATGTTCGAGTCACCACACCCATGGTAATGGAGACCAAAATCATTTCATCAACATGATCTCCATTGACTTAACCGCCCCCATCCACAATCCGGCCGATCCGACATAGTCATTATATCTAGACATAGATGCCATAGACTGGGATCATGTCAATTCACCACCATCCCCATCAGAGTACTGGCCTTTTGATGAAATGCTTCATTTCACCCTAGGGCCAACTCAAGATATCTTCCATGCTGAAGAGGAACCCGAGGTTCCTAACGATGATCTTAACTCAACAAATGATATCCACTTGATCCCAACTCCACACCAGTTGGAGGACGGATCCCACATGTCGATCGAGGAGACGACTGACATAGACATCGGCTCGGATCCAATGAATCCATAGATTATCAAGTTAGGGGTAAGTCTATCCCCCGAAGAGCAAGCCGACTACATTGCCCTTCTCAAAGAGAAGAAGGAGGTTTTTGCATGGTCCTACAAAGACATGTCGGGGCTAGATCCATAGCTAGTCATGCATAATCTAACGCTTGATCCGATAGTCAAGCTAGTTAAGAAAAAACTACGTAAGATGCACCCAAAAGTGGCCTTAATGGTCAAAGATGAATTACAAAAGTTGTTGGATGCACAGTTTGTCATCTGCATGGATTACCCACCATGGCTGTCCAACATGGTGCCCATCAAAAATCCTGATGGGAGGATTCGCATATGCACTAATTTTTGAGATCTAAACAAAGCGAGTCCTAAGGATGATTTCCCCTTGTCGAGCATCGACGCATTGGTAGATGCTACAATGGGCCATGAAATGCTTTCCCTCATGGATGGTTTCTCGGGATACAATCAGATTCGTATCAATCTCGAGGACCAACTAAAAATGGTGTTCACAATGCCTTGGGGGACATTTTGCTATAAGGTCATGCCCTTTGGCCTTAAAAATGTTGGCGCCACCTACCAACGTGCCATGACGTACATCTTCCATGATCACATGCATAAAACTTTGGAAGATTACATGGATGATTTGTTGGCCAAATCTCTTTTGCGCCCAGATCATCTCGATGACTTAAGCAAGATCCTCGATCACCTCATGGAACATAAAGTCAGACTGAATCCCAAGAAGTGCGTATTTGGTATCACATCTAGAAAACTCTTGGGTTTCATAGTCTCAAAATGAGGCATCGAGGTGGACCCAAACAAAGTCAAGGCAATCCTTGAAATGCTTCCCCCAACTACCATCAAGCAGCTCAGAAGCCTGCAAGGAAAGGTCGCGTCAATCAAGTGCTTCATAGCGCAGCTATCTGACAAGTGCCGACCCATGAATAAATTATTGCACAAGGGGGTCGCATTTCATTGGGATGACGAGTGCCAGTCAGCCTTTGATGACATCAAACAATACTTGGCTTCGCCACCAGTATTGGCACCACCTAGACCAGGAGTGTCATTCTACTTATACATCTCAGCTACCGAGGTGGCACTGGGCGCCATGCTAGCCCAGAAAAATGAACTACACAAAGAGTAGGCTACTTACTATCTTAGCCGCACCCCGGTCAGTTATGAACTTAACTATGCATACGTCGAGAAGCTCTGCTTGGCAGTGGTGTTTGCTACCAAAAATCTATGCCATTACATGTCTGAGCAACAAGACGTATGTTGTGTCTAAGGAGAATCCATTGTGGTACATGATGAGTCATACTTATCATAGTAGCCGCACGGTGAAATGGATCATGTTGTTGATGGAGTTTGACATAGAGTTTATTGGACAAAAATCCATCAAAGGTCAAGTCATAGCCGATCAACTAGCAGAGGCTCCTCTCGAAGACGATCAACCTCTGATCATAGAACTACCAGATGATGGGGTCTTCCATGTCTCAGAATCGCCAGATTCTGATGAGCCTGAGTCACAGGCCGACATAACCCTATTTTTTGATGGTTCTAAATGTGAGCAAGGGGGTGGCATGGGAATTGTATTCTTCACACCGCAAGGGGCTCCAATGCCTCTATCATTTAAATTAGATTTCCCGTGCACCAACAACAATGTAGAATATGAAGCCTTGCTCATAGGTCTTCAGACAACAATCACCATGAACATCAAATGATTGAACATCTTTGGTGATTCGTTGTTAATTGTCAACCAAGTCAAAGGGGTATTCCAATGTAAATGCCCAGTTCTGTAGGCCTACAAAGCCCTTGTGGACAAATTCCTGGCAAATCTTGAATGGTACGACATCGAGGCACTCCCTCGATCATCGAATCATTTTGTGGACACTATGGCCTCCTTGGGGTCACTAATCCCGCAAGACATTTTTGGTGATATGACAACCATTCAAGTCAAAACACTATCGCAATCAGTGATGGAGCGTGCAAGCTCTGACTTAACGCCAGGAATCCACTTGATCCAGATTGAACCATCCTCGGACAAGTTCTCTCGAATCCATGATTGTCTGAATCATGCTAACTAGGGGTCCTTGTTCTCCCCTACTCCCTTTAATAGCAACACAACGCTATTCTTACAAGTTCTTTCCCACTCAACTTTTGCTAGGGATGAACTTCAAGAGGGATTGGTTATTCAGACTGTCGAGGTTTTCGATCAGCAGGATTGGTATACACCCATAAGGGACTACCTCAAGTTAGGTAACCTCCCACTTGGATTGATGCATGCCACAAAATGATCATTCAAACAGAAAGTGGCAAAGCATGTCTTGTTAGGAGACATTTTGTACCATCGTAGCTATGAAGGACTCCTCCTTCATTGCTTGGACCAGTAGGAGTCCACTTGGGTGATCACCCAAGCGCACGATGGTACATGCGATGGCCACTTCAGTGGTATGGCCATCGCAAAGCGCATTCTCTGCATGGGCTATTATTGGCCATATTTAGAGCGAGATTGTTGCGCGTATGTAAGGAAGTGCATGAAGTGTCAACACCATGCCAATTTGACACACGTACCTTCTCAGGCCTTGCAGCCGATCCAATCGGCTTGGCCATTTTTGCAGTGGGGCTTAGATCTAATCGAAAAGATCTCCCCTGCATCGTCAGGCCATCACACGTTTATCATAACGGCCACAGAGTACTTCACCAAATGGGTGGAAGCAATTTCGCTTACCTCTATGACTGGAACCCGCATTTCGGAGTTCATTTTACATAATATCATATGTCATTTTGGTATTCCATCCAAGATAATCTCGGATAATGGGACGTCATTCAAGAACAAAGACGTGCGTGCTTTGACCACAAAGTACAAAATTCAGCATAGTTTTTTGACACCCTATTATCCGCAGGAAAATGGGCAAGCAGAGGCGTCAAACAAAATGCTAGTTGCCATCCTCAAAAAGATAGTCATAGACAGTCATAAGGATTGGCACATTCAGATCCCACTTGCCCTATGGGCTTATCGCACTAGCATTCGGACGCCCACTAGGGCAACTCCATTTTTGCTCGTGTATGGCTCCGAGGCTGTCATGCCTCTCGAGTTGGAAATTCCTTCCCTACGCATATCAATGCAAGAGTTCATCGATGATGACGCTGCACGGTAGGCCCGGTTAGACCAGCTTACGTTGCTCGATGAACGACGCGTTAATGCTCTCGAGCATTTACGTATCTATCAAGAGCGACTTAAGAAAGCATACAACATGAAGGTTCACCTGAGGGACTTTCAGGTTGGTGACTTGGTCTTAAAAGAGAACCAACAAAATTCTAACTTGCCGCCCCATCTAAGGGACAAGTTCATGGCAAACTGGTTAGGTCCTTATGTCATCCATAGTAAAATAGGACCTAGAACATACCGGCTAGCCTCTCTTGATGGAATCAAGGAACTAGAACCCTTGAACATCAGTCATTTGAGGCCATTCCATATTTAAAAGAGCCATAGCCCAAACCAAAAGCTCCAAGGATTCTCATAATCGCTTGGTCAAACCAAAAGCTCCAAGGATTCTCATCCAACATAACTTGTCAACCCCTAACCCCAAAGGTACCCATAATCCCTTTGGTCAAACCAAAAGCTCCAAGGATTCTCATAATCACTTGGTCAATCCCCAAATGCCCCAAAGGTACCCATCATCCCTTTGGTCAAACAAAAAGCTCCAAGGGTTCCCACAATCGCTTGGTCAAAAATAAGAAAATTCAAAAACAATAAAATCATCAAAAATAACAAAAATTTGCATCTCATTTCCATGCATGCTCAAAATCATCACAACAATAAAGAGCTCTTTTTGCATCTCATCTTCATACTCACAAAAATCAATCCATCAAAAACACAAAAATATATAGCTGCATTAGGCATCACATCCATACATTGCATATTTGTGGTAATACAGGTCAAGGCACCATAGACTGTAATTACTTGGCAAAACCATCATTTTCCACATTTCTCCATTCTATAAACAGTCCATAAAAAATAAATGCCATTCACATATTTTTTGCCATATCATAGTCGGTTGTCTTCTAATGTATCAAGAGTTTTCGTCATTCAGCTGTCATTAGCTTTCTAGCCACATACTGTACAAAGTCAGATAGATTTCACAAAGGTAGAGTTCTACTTGGATCACACCTTGTTACGAAGCATCCCACCACAAGTTAAAACAAATAAAAAAATTCCCAAGTTGTGTGAACGAAAGATGAAACCTGCAAAGCAATCCAGGTCACCATAAGCGAAACGGTTATCTTGCTCATCCCCCTGTGCGAATGACCCCAAGAATGCTGAGAGTTGGCAAAAGGACAAGCATCTTCCCTACCCAATTCCCCAAGAATCCCAAGTTCTAAAAAAGGTGCAAAACATCAAAATTTTGCAAAAGTCAAAACTCCAAAAATTTGACATCACCACCAAAGTGCATACATCAAAAGGCACATACAATAGTGATTCTCATCACTCAATATTCAAATCCCTTGCTCAAAAGAGAAAACAAAAATAAACAGTGATTTTTATCACTACAAAAGAGCAAGTATCCCAATACAATTGAAGAAAAGAAGGGAGTCAAACTTGAATCCCTGGAACTCTCAGCATTCAGAAGGTCATGAGGTGAACCTCAGTATCGGTTTGGTGGATAACCTATCGGTCACTGGTGGCAAACCTCCCGCATGATGATATATCTATCACATTAACTTGTGTGCAGATCAATGTTTGCATGTGGATGAGCTAGCTTATGGTATCCTAGATAGCACCGCAGATTAATCCGACTAAATACAACAAAGGAGTTAGTGGAGCTAATTAGGTGATCCTCAGTACAGGTTTGGTTGACAGCCTATCTGACACTGGCGGTATCCTGACGAATACCACATAAACGAACTCAATTGCACACACAGGGATGTGAAATAACTTGGTCAAAGACAAGTCCGATTCATACCTTGTTCAAAAGTCTTGTAAGATAAAAGTACAGTCATGGCTAGTTAGTTAAAACATCTGAGTCTCAGAAAACCTTAACTACATTCTAAACCAACTGTGATATCTTTCATCCTTGCATCGCCATCAGAAAATACAAAAAATAACATGTATACATAAAAAGTCATTTACCACAACAATCGCCTAGGACAAAAAGCCATAAGTTCTAAACAGTCTATGGTGCCACCGCCAAAAATCACAAATTCAATTCATCCATTCCATTTGCATATCATAAAAATTAGAAACATTTGCATTCATCATAACATATGCATCCATCAACATAAATTAACATGCATACATACACATTCAACAATCATTGTGCATAACATCAAATCATGACACGTGTATAAATAAAATAAAGTCATATGTATATATATCATCAAAAATGCCCACAAGCTACAATAACCGGTCCTCTGACCTCACAAAAAGCAAAAACTCAAAAACCCCCAAGCCTAGGGCATCGGCCACCATGATCACGCAGGATCGATGCGATGGGAACTACCCCCCATGGTGTGGGTCCTATGGGACCCCTCAGGGTGGCTGCTGCTAGCCCCCGCATCATGCCTACTAGAGCCCCCTCATCCAATCGCCTACATCGAGAGGATGTTGACTGCTCCGTATCACTCCCTCTCGAGCGGCGCGATGATCCGCCTCCACTCAACGTAGGGATCCACCCACCGAGGTGGCTAATCTCCGCCTCCAGCTCCAATCGATGCCGCACCAAGTCCATCTCCCACTGATGATACATAGCCAAATTCTCATTGCACTGTGCCAGCTGCGTCCACAGGAGATCCCTCTCCCACATAGCATCGGTATCCCCATCCCATCGGTGGTACATAGCCAATGCATTCTCCCGCTCCGCTAGCTGCATTCGTAGGAGATCCCTCTCTCGTAGTGCATCCCCGAGCTCCTCATCCCACCTCGGAGTAGCCCCTCCAATCATGCATTCTCAATGTGCAACCCTACCTCCATATCCCTCGAGACTGCCTGAGGCATTGACATCTCCAAAAAGGTAGCTTGCTCCGCTCCCACTGCTCTGGGACGTCCTGCATCTCCGGCTGATCTAGAACCCCAAAATCCTCACCCACATCATCCACCTCCACCATGTCCGCATCCTCCAACGGAGCTCCCCAATCATCTCCTGGTGCCTCTCCACCCTCCCCGCTGTTGCTACCTCTACGCCTCCTAGTGGTCCCTCTCCCCACCATCGTCGTAGTGTCCACCACTGCTCATACTCAGCCATCACCCCGATGTCATCCACGTCAGGCATCAATAACTATATCTGCCTCCTCCCCCAGTGGCTCGATGATCGGCCAGGCCAAGGTCCTCTCGTCCCCCTATGATGATAGATCAAGGGCTCACCAGGTAACCCCTGGTGCACCCCAAACTATCATGTCACCCGAACATACGGGAAGTACTCCTGCTCAGTCCCATGCTACCCGATCAGCCATCTCCCCCTATGCACCCATCGGAGCCACTCTCTAGCCTCAGGCCAGGCTGGATAGTCCCGGTATGGGTGCCAGAACACCTCCCCTGGAGTAAGCCGAGCGAAGGCATCGACATAGTGCCCTACGACACCTGCCCACCATCGACTCTACCCCTGCTCCTTAGACCCGCCATAGAGCCGCATATCCTATATCTCTATCCACCATCTCTGCCGAGTAGTCCACGACAACCCCATCGGCCTCTCCACCGCTATGTGCTGCCAAGCCCAGCTCTGCAATAGATAGCTGCAGCCAATCCCCTTTCGCCTTCGATAGTGGACCTCATACAACTCATCATAGAGCTATGCCAATAGTGTCTGCCCCCACCTCATAATCAAGGGCTCATGCGTCGGACAATCCACCAACCGAAAGACCACCTCCAACAGGTTCCATGGGAACCTCGCACCCGAAGAGTCGGGTAGCAGCATGTTGGAAATGAGGCCCATCAGTACTGCATGCCTCACTCCCAACATGCCCCTCTCTAGCCACCATCGTACAAGAATGCCACCAATCTGGCAGTCACCCTCTGCCCTCTCCACTGGGCTATCCACACCCATCTCCTCCCCATGCCCAAAGTAGCATGTCAACACTATTGTCCGTTGATCCCGCGATGTCGTCCTGATCGATAGTCCATCTATCGAAATCCATAGAATCCGATAGACGTCCTCCAAGGTCACTATCATCTCCCCTATTGGGAGATGGAAAGTGTTGGTCCGGGGATCCCACAAGTTGATCAGGGCCATCAGATAGGCCCGATCCCCGACCATAGGCTCCAGCCGAGTCACATGCTTGAGCCCAAGGGCATCAAGCCATTCCTAGTCAGCCAAAGTCAGTGCCTCCCATGCTTTTGAGAAAACCGTAGGCACACGGTACCGACTCTTCACAACCTACAAAGAAAACAAGACAAAAACATTAAAAAACATGATAAACTGTACAACAATAACATGAATATACAACAATACATAAAACAATGTACAACTAAAAATAGACAAATAACAAACAACAAAATTCAAAAAAAAAAAAATATTTTCTAGGGTTTTTAATTCCATAAGAAAAAAAAAAAATCAAAAAAATTTGTCTAGGGTTTCTAACTCTACGTTTAAACTATAAACACAATTAAAAAAAAATTCAAAAACAATTTTTAGTTCCTAGGGTCTTTCACTCTAATTCAAACTGATAAATTAAAAACAAAAATCAAAAATAGTTGCCAGTACCTAGGGTTTTAACTCTACGTTTAAACTGATAACAAAAAAAAAAAAAAAAAAAAAAAAATTTTATACCTAGGGTTTTAACTCTAACTTAAAAACAAAAAAAAAAAAAAAAAAAATATTTACCTAGGTTGTTTATCCTAGTCTACGATAAATAAAAACAAAACAAAAAAAAAAAAAATATAGTTAACCTAGGTTGTTTATAATCCTAGTCTACTGACAAAAACAAAAAAAAAAACAAAATTAAAAAATTTTTATTAACCTAGGGTTTTAACTAAGTTTAAAAATTAACCTAAGCTCTAAGCTAGGGTTTTGCGTTTATACTAGGGTTTTAATTTAACAAAAACATCAAAATAAACAAATTTTCTTTTAACCTAGGGTTTACCTAAGTTTAAAATAAAACAAATTTCAAAATTTAATTAGTCGTCTTTTATAAAATAAATTTAAACTTAGGGTTTCATTTTTAAAATCACGAAACAAACTACAAAAAAACAAATTGCGATTTTAAATTGTAAAACAAAATCAATTTCAAATAATCGAGGAAGAGCACTCACCGGTCTCGCATCGGCTCCGCCACTTGATGACCGGTTCATGCACTCATGATGTCAGGAAAAATTTGGCAGCGCTTCGCTTCGCAGAATCGACCTCCTCCTCCTTAGAGCTCCAAATCGCCAAAAAATAGAATGCAAATGAGCCCAAACCCTAGTTTTGGCCCTTAAATAGGCTTTTAGGCCTATAATCATTCCACCCTAGGATGAGCACTCTAGTTAGCACTCGTCCCACCCTGGGATGATTACCAACCTAGTATTCGCCCCACCCAGGGACGATTACAGAGCAAAAATTTCAAAAACAAAAAATGCACCAAAATGCACAAAAAATAGCAATAAAATTGTCCAATAAGAGTGCTTTTGCACTTGAAATTTCGGGCATGCAAAACCAACGTCGGGGTCACAAATCCTCACTATCCTACTCCCTAAGAAGGCTACCATAGCCGGACCGCTCCACGGGAGGACGGATTGCCGAGAATTTCATCCCAAAGCGACGTCCCAAAAAGGGTCAAAATCCACCCAAAAATAGCAATAAAATTGCCGAACAAAGGCGCCTTTGCGCCCGCCATTCACTGGCATACAAAATCGACGTTGGGGTCACAAATTGTCACTATCCTACTCCCTAAGAAGGCTACCATAGCCGGACCGCTCCACGGGAGGACGAATTTTTGACAATTTCAACCCCAAGGGGCATCACAAAAAGGGTTAACACCCACCAAAAATAGGTCTAAATGTCAGAAAACTGCACACACATTCAAAGATAAACCTCTGAAGGCACCCTTACACAAGTCATCTTGGGTCAAGTGACTCATCGCTTTTCTCATGTAGGTCATTCCCTCATCGATTCGTCGCTTGAGGGGGTAGTCACACTTAGTCACCAATCAACAAATACACACCCAATCATGGAAATGGCATGCATTCAAAGAATCATTGACAAAGACAATCACGCCCCTGCTTGGGGCAGCAAACAAGCAATAATCACAAGCTGATCAAACACTTGGCATTCATGAATCATGAACTCAAGGTTCCCACAGACAAAAGGTTGCGCCCTTTGCCTATTCATGACTGATCAATGTCCAAGATCAAGTAACACCTCACCGAAAAAGGTTAACACTTGAATTGAGTTCCTTCGCTCGTCGAAAGCAAGGATTCAAGAATGCATGCCCTTTCCATACTTGGGGCATCAAAAGTTGGTTAGGTTACTGAGAAACCCTAATCATTAGTGCTTTGGTTATCTATTTTTGCTCAACACTGCGCCACGCACAACGCATCCCAAAAAGGGGCATCTATAGACACCAAAATAGCACCAATCCGATTATGTGACTGCAAACACTGATCGCATTGACACACACAACCCCCAGGGCAGCCCTCAGAGGTTAAACAGTGGTCCTAACCACTCTCACAATAGTTTTGGAAGGTCAGAGGTCAATTTGGCACCTTCAGGCACTCTGCTCCATACTCGTTCCACCCAGGGACGATTACAAACTGCTATTCGCCCCACCCAGGGACGATTAGCAGTATTCGCTCCAGGGTGGGGCGAATAGCAGGTTTGATGGGAAAAAAGTCAAATCTTGACAAATGGCAGCTCAGATCCACCACTTAACTCTTCCTTCATTGCATGGGAGTGTGAGTGAGCGTTTTTGAGCGCTAGAGGCAGTTATAAGGGCAGTCATGGAGCCCCTAATCAGGGAGGAATCTTCTCCCCCCTGGGAAGGCATGATTGCCAAGTGGCGCCTCTGCATGCTCAATCACAAGAGACCTCCAGGTCTATAAATTGGTGAGTTTTCTCACCACAAAAGATACAGAGAAGGAGCATTTTGAGCAATGAAGTGTTGTCATTTTACATCCACACATCTTCTTTGATTTGTGCCTTTCACATCCTTGATCTCTTTTGGAGAGGAGGTCATTGGGTGATTATTGGAAGGGCAAATCCGAAACCAAAACCCGACATTTGGCCACAACATCCTACCAAATTTTTTGACAACACCCCACAAGAGGTTTTGGACCCATCCCAAGTGGATTGGTGCCGAAATCGGGCCCTAAACGGTGGGCGTCCTGCCCTCGGGCGCCCCCCGCACTGCTGCAGTTCTAATCGCCCCGCCCTAGAGTGATTAGAAATCTGTAGTAGATTTCCTTTCTATTATTTTTGCATCTGATTCTATGCTGCTTAGATAGGTTGTCATTCAAATTTCACATCGTTTTGAGCATTTTTTATCATGTTTTTATCATTTCTCGCCTTTACTAACATGCAGGTAGCATCATCAAATTCCCGGTGATAGAGGCCAAATTGGGAAAATCTGACCTTCTGGGTCTTCCCAAAATACCCCCTTTTAGCTAACCCCCAACTTTGCAGGTGATTTGGAGCTTCTCGGATGTGACATTTGGGACTATGCTTTTTGACACTTTGTTGTAGGTCTAATCGTCCCACCCGGAGCGAATACGAATATGTGGTGAATTTTTTGACTGTTCCATTTGCAGTGCCTTCCTGGTGATGTTTTTATGCCCCTATCAAGTTTTTAGTTCATTTGGATCTATTTCAGCTATCGTTTCATTTATATTTTGCATGTACTAATTGAAGGCGTGGGGATTGCATGTTTCATTTTATCTACAGGTGCTACTGACTATTTCTTGTTTCCTTGAACGTAGGGTCTCAACATTAGAGGAGCAGCAAGGAGTCAAGACTCATCAACGCAAGCGGCGGTGACGTTTGGTCCGCCCACTTTACATGTGGGCACGCGAAAGAAGGAATAGCATCCATTGATGTGACAAGAACACATTTAACGCTCCTAGCCCCTAAAAAGGGAGGAGGCGAATTGTAACCGAGTTCTGAATCATATTAATAAAAAGGGTTGTCTTCCATATTGGCTTTCTATTTGGTTTCGATTCGTTTATGCTTCTCTCCTTTCATGCACTTTCAATTCATAGGATTTAGCGTTATCTTTTGTTTCGTTTGCATCGCATCTTGGCTTTTCCTTTTTGTTTCCGTATCCTCGTGCTTTCAATTATTAAACCACAGTTTCATCCAACTACACAACCTTTCTATGATTCCAATGTTTGACTACTTTTACTCAGTATGGGCCAAATATTTTTATATATATATTTTTTATTTTAGAAAATAAAAATCTTGGTAGGTTGTTTTGGTTTCAAAACCATCGTTAAAAAAATCTACACCGTTTTGGGAGTCACGAGTGACCCCACCAACATTATTAATTAGATTTTGGATACTCATGTTTGGTAGGGTGGAGATTCAATCCAAAGATCTTCGTTAAAAGATTGTCCTGCCCTCTTCAACTCATCTACAACACTTCTTCAAATATCTTTATATTTAAAACAAACTTCAAAATGTATTATTAAAACAACTACTAGGTATCAACGCGTCCGTCATCGCTCACGAAATAAGGAGAAAGGATCAGAATTAAATATTAAAAATCAGTCATTCTCCCTGACATTAATTTTCAAATTTAATTACAACATAACGTTGGTGGTCAAGAGGGTCGCGTGAGATATTGAACTTAGACAAAAAGGTTCATGTCCCACGATGTCTCAAGTCATTAATTTGTCAAAGATGTTTAGAATAAGAGCGTGATTGATGACGTCCCAACTCACAAAGGTCAATGACCGGCTCTTAACGCTAATTGTAATAATGAAGGGCACATCTCGTAGTGGATCTCACGGCACAAAGACCTTAAATAATTATTTGTGCCGTTGGCGTGAGGGATATGTGTTTAGATCTTTTGAGAAGATCGGTAAAAATCTTCATAACTTTTTTATTTAAAATTTTTGAGATTAAAGATTTTTTTAATTTGATTTTTACTCACAAATTAAAGAGATTCTCCATACAAAATTACAGTTTCAGAGTTTAGTAACAGTAATGTAATATCTTTGAAGATTTAAAAAAATAAAAACTAATGAAGCGTCTGTTTATGTTTATGCGTCAATGCATGTCATAATCATTTGATTGCCAATACCCCATTCAAGCAATTTTCTGGGTGTACCGGGAGTCGGGACAACCATCACATTTTATACTACCTTTCATCATAAACTAAACGTGTATAAATGTTTTTCCTCGGAGGATTCGTCTTTTCATTTCGACCTTGTCTTCTTTTGAACTTTTCAATGCCCAACGATACTGCGAGCACCTTGGTACCTACATTTTCAAAGACAATCGATTCGCGGAACCTTCCCTTTAAATGTTATAAAAGCACTCCCGGGTTTTTTTTTGTCATTATTCTCGACTATTACCTCATACTCACAAGATGAAAGACGACTCCACATATTATGACCCACCCTGTAATTGGACGCAGGTTAATATTCCCATTGAAGGTGTAGGCTATTCTGTGGCAGATGATGTTTCTGCAGATCATCTCTGGAACGCTGGCTACGATGCCACTAGCCTGCCATTTGAACAAAATTTCATTCCTGCTGCTGCCGTGGACATCGCCACATACTCTGACCTCCATCAACACACTCAGATTCCACAGATTTCGCCTTCGACTCTACAACACAATGTTCTTCAATGCAATCAGCTCTATGCAGAGACAAGTAAAGCGATAGGAAATAGTGCATTCGTGAGGTACAAGAGAGGATGTAGCAGTGCAGTGCCATCGACAGAGATGAAACAGAAATCCCTCAATAAATGCTTCGACTTTCTAAGGAAGATGTACAGGGGCGGCATATCCAGACCGAGTCCGGATGACTTCACCCCCACTCATGTAATTGCTGGTAATTCAATTGAGGACTCATATGCCTTCACCCATAGGATGAATGAGCGCAAGAGGAGAAACAAAATAAATCAACAATTCCTGGCCTTACACTCGATTCTACCTCGCAATTATAAGGTAACAGCATCTTTAGATGTCTCTCTGTTTATATATACTTCGTTTGCCATCGATCCATGGTTCCAGTTTTCGTAGAGGCACACCGAATAATCAATGTCTCTCTTTTATATTCCTCTTTTCTGCTTTAACCTCGAATAGGATGCCATTTCGAAATGCGTGTGCAGAAAGATCAACAGTCCGTTCTCTCAGAATCCATATTGCAGCTGAATCATCTCAAGCTTCGCAAAAGAGAGCTTGAGCTACGAAACCAAGCTCTGATGGAGACATTGAGTTCGAATATAACAAATGATTATAGTAGTTCACTGCAAGGTGAGGGAAATATATGTGGAGCAGGAGCCTCAGCAACAGACGCATTGATGCGCTATATATTTGATGAAGCCGTTGTAGTAATTGAGGAGTCCAACGTTCCAGATGAAGCAATCATGCAAGTAACCCTCAAAAAGATAGTTTCCAGTTGTACGGACATAATTATTTCCCTTCTTAAGTGCTTGAGTGAATTGAAATTGGAGGTGCTCAGAATCGAGTGTGGAAATATGGATAGTATGCAACCTGTAATCCAAGTGACAATCCGCACGAGAACAAAGGTATTGTCTACCTACATTACATTTCTTAACATAAGTATTAATCTCTGGCAATTTAGGAACTTAGGACTTGGATTTCATTCTCATCCTGACAAGTTTGTATGTTTTTATGTTGGTGAAGGAGGAAAGATGTCAGATATCTCAAAGGAAATTGAAACGGGTTCTTACTGGACCGAAGGAATTACAGTAGATTTCTTAATGACATATGTCCCATGTCTTACTGTACATGAATAATAAAACGTCACGTTGATTAACTTTCATCTCTGGTCCTTTCAGAGTTGATTGAATCAACATTGATCGTGATGTATATTTATCTTCATGCCGTATAAAAAAGGATTGAGTGAGATAAATTATTATTATTTTATACAGAAAAGAATGGGTTACATTTATAATCAGTTTAAATTTTGGGTTGCGTTTTTTATTTTTATGTTAAATTGTTGTTCATTTAACATAAGGGGACTATCGGTTACTTAGAATTGTTACTTAGAATTGATACCATGGTTATTTAGCTAGTAAAATTAGGTCAGACTACTACCTTTACAACCTTCTCAAAGATATTAAAGATCATATGATATAATTTGAGTAATTGTACTTCCATATTTGAGGTCCCATAGACCATATTTGGGTCTCGGGGACGTAATTAAAATCTTTCATTCATTCAACCATCTAAAATTTGAACCAAAATCTCTTCTTACACTAAAATTTAAACCAAAATCTCTCCTTACACTAAAATTTACCAATCCACCACAATGATGCATGGTTGGATGGCATTGTCTTTGTTGTTCGACTTTGGTAGATGGTCGTCGCTCGCCATACAAGAATATTGTTTCTAATAATGTCTTGTTGATTACCTTTACTTTTGACTTTGAATTCAAAAGTACGTTAGTAATGTATTCATTGGGCTTTATCAAACAAATTTAGCTTTAACGAGCTCAGGAAACTTTAAACCTTTTTAAATAACTTAAGGTTGGTATACTCAATTATTTATTTAATTATTTTAGTGATAATGTTTCCTTTATGATAGGTTATATTTATGCATTCTATTTTGATCTTTAGTATAAGACAAGTTTCATAATCGTCTTTTGGTTTCTAAACAACATGAAAATAATAATAACATACATTTTTTATAGGTTTTTTTATTGTTTTATTTTGCTTTAGTTATGACATTTATTATTATATAATCAATTTTATAAAAGTATTAGAATAAACTTTAATTTATTGATATTATACATTAAAGTAAAATACATAAATTTATAGTAAGGAAATACATCATATTCAATTTAATAGGATATTATGAAGTACGATACATCATATTATTTATGGAAAAAAAAGGATATCTCGTATAATTTTTCAAATTAATACAAGATAAACCAAAATGCTTAAACTAAGATAATATAATAGTAAATTAATAGTAGAAGATGAAAACTATCTTAATCCAAGCATAAATAAAAGAGAGCATTCAAGAATAATATACACTAATATTATCCAAAAAATACTAAAGCTAGGGCTAATTGTAATGCAGTAAAATAGATTACTTGACATCTAAGACATCAAGGACCATATCATTCATAAAGTAAACATGATAAAAAGCTCATTTCTACCCTATCTTGATTGCAACGTCACCATAGTAAATAAGGACTAATTACACCTAGGATATTTGTAGAGGCTTTAACTTGCCTTGAAAACTGGTCCTTGAGTGACAATGAGTGATATTTGGCTGTAAATATTGGAATAACATCTCGTTTTCCTCCATGAAAGGCAACAAGACAATATTTAATGGCTTTAGTTGTACCTACAATAAAAAAAGAGAGAAAGAGAGTGAAAGAGGTGTGTGATACAAAAACAATAGAGGTAAAAAACTTGAGAGCAATATTAGCAGTAAAATCATTAATTAGTGAATGTATGGTCATGATATGGTGAGAAAATGAGGAGTTGAAATGGTTATTTATAGCAAATCAAATAAAATAACATTTTATTTACAACCAATAACTAATTTTCTTCCTTTTTGACCTCCCCTAAGTCATTCCTCCCCCCTAGGTATCACGCTAAGAGTGTGGTGGAGAGATAATAGATGGGGTGTAAGAGGTTGTGTACCCAATCAAATATGAATGATAGTTAGTATGACTAACTCATCTATAGCTTTCTTTTGGGATGAAGCTTTGCTAATCATGGGATAGTTTTAGTTATCATTGAAAAGACTAATCAACCACCATTCATCACAAGGTTCATCTCAAATATCATTGACAAGGCTTAATAGGACTGTCATGAATTTTGTATGTGATGACTAGATGATAATTATGACTGCATAACATAAGGGTTTTTACACCCATTCTCACCCTTTGGAGATATCTACTTGGTGAATTTTCACATGGAGATTCTAGAAGTTAGTAATGTCTCTCCTTTCGCATTGGGCCCTGCACCCCTCTAGATGCTCAAAAAATAAATTATAGTGAGTTTTCACTATAGTTCTAGTGGCTCACAAGGGACCTTCTTTTTATAGGAGGATATGGACACATAATGTAAGGCCTTATCCATTGGATGTGGTGTCTCTAAAGCACAATTTTTTCCTTTTGAGAATGTTGAACCTTTATTTTATAACCATCTCTTAAGAATGCAAGATAGCTACCTTTATTATTTTTTAATAGCTTATGCCACATTCTTTTCAAATTAGAAAGTAAGATTTTGGGTGAAATTTCCAAGTGGAAGCAGACCATGATCTAGCCCCCTCAAACGAGCGAATCATGGTCTAGCCATATGCTCCATGCTCCCTCGTGGGAGCATCGCTTGATGGTGGTGAGTGTGGAGTTCTACACATTGGTGGTTTCTGTTGGTTGATTTTCCTTGTGGGCCCCATGTTAACTCTAGGGTCCATTGTTTAATCCTCTCATACTGCCTAGTCTCATACTTTCTCAAATAAAAGTTTTTAAAAATATCTTGAGCAATGTTGCGAGAGTCTTTAGCCATTATCCCATATGTATCCTAGGATGACTCTCATGGTGGTATATAAAGTACAACACCCACATAAAGCTTTAAATATTGAGAAGTAGGCTTTTGGGTGAAATTCCCAAGTGGAAGTAGGCGAACCATGATCCAACCCCTCAAATGAGTGAATCACAACCCATCCATATACTCCATCCTCTCCTATGGGAGCATCGCTCAATGGTGGTGAGTGTGGAGTTCTCCCCATGTGTGCTTTTCATTGGTTGATTTTCCTCATGGACATTATATTAACTCTAGGTTCCATTCTTTGCTCATCTCATACTATCGAGTCTCATACATTATCAAATAAAAAATCTAAAAATACCTTTAGCAACACTATAAGAATCTTAAGCCATTATCCCACATGTATCCCACAATGACCCATATGGTGGTATATAAAGCACAACACCCACATAGAGCTTTGAAAATTGGGAAGCAGGCTTTTGGGTGAAATGCCCAAGTGGAAGCAAGTGAACCATGATCCAACCCATCAAATGAGTGAATCATGGCCCAATTATATGCTCCATCCTCTCTCTCAAGTGTATCGTTCCATGGTGGTGAGTGTGGATTTCTCCCCATGTGTGGTTTTCGTTGGTTGATTTCCCTTGTGGGACCCATGTTAACTTAAGAATCCATTGTTTGCTCTTCACAAATTCCCTAGTCTCATACTTTCTCAAATAAAAATTTCTAAAAATAGATCGAGTAACTCTATGAGAGTCTTGAGCCATTATCCCACATGTATCCCATGATGACCTTCATGGTGGTATATAAAGCACAACAACCACATAGAGCTTTGCAAATAGAGAAGCATGATTTTGGGTGAAATGCCCAATTGGAAGAAGATGAACCATGATCCAATCCCTCAAATGAGTGAATCATGACCCAACCATACACTCCATCCTCTCTCATGATAGCATCACTTAATGGTGGTGAGTGTGGATTTCTTCCCATGGGTAGTTTTTGTTGGTTGATTTACCTCATGGACCCCATGTTAACTCTAGGATCCATTCTTTGCTTCTCTTGTACTGCCTAGTCTTGTACATTTTCAAATATATATTTTTTAAAATACCTTGAGCAACACTATGAGAGTCTTGAGCCATTATCCCACCTATATCCATGATGGTACTCATGGTGGTATATAAAGCACAACATCCACATACAACTTTACAAATTGGAAAGCAGTATTTTGGGTGAAATGCCCAAGTGGAAGCAGGTGAACCATGACCCAACCCCTCAAACAAGTGAATTATGGCCTAGCCATAGGCTCCATCCTCTCCTACAGAGAATAACTCAATGGTGGTGAGCATGGAGTTCTCCTTATGTGTGGTTTCCATTATTTTATTTCCCTCATGGGCCCCATGTTAACTCTAGGGTCCATTCTTTGCTCCTCTCATACTGCCCAGTCTCATACTTTCTCAAATGAAAAATTCTAAAAATACCTTGAGCAACACTACGAGAGTATTGATTCATTATCCAATATTGACCCTTATGGTGGTATATAAAGCACAACACCCACATAGATCTTTACAAATTGAGAAGCAGGATTTTGGATGAAATGCCAAAGTGAAAGCAATCGAACCATGACCCAACCATATGCTCCATCCTTTCTTGTGGGAGCAGCACTCGATGGTGGTGAGTATGGAGTTCTCCCCATATGTATTTTTAATTCATTTATTTCCCTCATGGTCCTCATGCTAACTCAGGGGTTCATTCTTTGCTCCTCTCGTATTGTCGAGTCTTGTACTTTCTCAAATAAAAATTTCTAAAAACACCTTGAGCAATGCTACAAGAGTTTTGAGCCATTATCCCACATGTATCCCAGGATGATGCTCATGGTGGTTTATAAAGTGCAACATCCGCATAGAGCTTTAAAAATTAAGAAGTAGCCTTTTGGGTGAAATGCCTAAGTGGAAGTAGGTGAACGATGATGCAACCCCTCAAATGATCAAATAATGGCCCAACCATACACTCCATCAGCTCCCATGAGAGGTAAATGGTGGTGATTATGGATTTCTACCTATGTGAGGTTTTTATTGGTTGATTTCTCTCATGGACCCCATGTTTACCCTAGGATCCATTATTCACTCCTGTAATACTGCCCAATTTCATACTTTCTCAAATAAAAATTCTAAAAATACCTTGAGCAACGTTGTGAGAGTCTTGAGCCATTAACCCACATGTATACTATGATGGACCTCATCATGGTATATAAAGCACAACATCCACATAGAGCTTTGTAAATAGGGAAGTAGGATTTTGATGAAATACCCAAGTGAAAGTAGGTGAACCATGATTCAATCCCTTAAATGATCGAATCATGGCTTAGCCATATGCTCTATTCTCTACCATGGAAGCATAAATCAATGGTTGTGAATGTGTAGTTCTTCCCATGTGTGATTTTCATTGGTTGATTTTCATCATGGGCCCCATGTTAACTCTAGGGTCCATTATTCACTCCTCTCGTACTATCTAGTCTCATACTTTCTTAAATAAAAAATTCTAAAAAATCCTTGAGCAAAATTGTGAGAGTCTTGAGCGATAATCCCATATGTATCCAACGAAAGCCCTCATGGTGGTATATAAAGCACAACACCCACATAAAGCTTTGCAAATTGGGAAGTAGGATTTTGAGTGAAATACCTAAGTGGAAGCACATGAAATGTGACCCAAACCCTCAAACAAGTGAATCATGGCCCAACCATATGCTTCATGCTCTCCTATGGGAGCATCACTCAATGGTGGTGAGTGTGGAGTTCTCACCATGTGTGGTTTTTGTTGGTTGATTTCCCTCGTGGGCCCTATGTTAACTCTAGGGTCCATTATTTGCTACTCTTATACAACCTAGTCTCATACTTTCTCAAATAAAAAATTCTATAACTATCTTGAGCAATGCTACTAGAGTCTAGAACCATTATCCCACATGTATCCAATGATGGACCTCATTGTGGTATATAAAGCACAACACCCACATACAGCTTTACAAATTGGGAAGCTAGATTTTGGGTGAAATACCCAAGTTGAAGTAGGTAAACCATGACCCAACCCCTCAAATGATCGAATCATGGCCCAACCATACACTCCATTATCTCTTGTAGGAGCATCAGTCGATGGTGGTGATTGTGGTATTATCATGATGTGTGGTTTTCGTTGGTTGATTTTCATCCTAGGTCCCATGTTAACTCTAGTGTCTATTCTTTGCTCTTATACTACCTAGTATCATACTTTCTCAAATAAGAAATTCTAAAAATACCTTGAATGTTGTGAGAGTCTTGAGCCATTAATCCAAATGCATCCCATGATGGCCCTCATTATGGTATATAAAGCACAATATCCACATAAATATTTACATATTAGGAAGTAGGCTTTTGGATGAAATACCCAAGAGGAAGCAGGTAAACCATGATTCAATCCCTCATGACAGAATCATGGCCCAACCATACGCTCCATTCTCTCTCATGGGAGCATCAGTCGATGGTGGTGAATATGGAGTTCTCTCCATGTATGGTTTCAATTGGTTGATTTCCCTCATAAGCCCCATGTTAACTTTAGGGATCATTCTTCACTCCTCTCATACTACCTAGTCTCAAACTTTCATAAATATGTTTTTTAAAATACCTTGAGCAACACTACGATAGTATTGATCCATAATACCACATGTATCCCATGAAGCACCTCATGGTACTATATAAAGCACAACACCCACATAGAGATTATCAAATTGGGAAGCACGATTCTTAGTAGCCCAAGTTGAAGCAGGCAAACCATGAACCAACCATTCAAACAAGAAAATTATGTCCCAACCATACGCTTCATCCTATCCTACAGGAGCATCACTTGATGGTGGTGAGTATGCAATTATCCCCATGTGTGGTTTTTGTTGGTTGATTTCCTTGTGGGTCCCATGTTAACTCTAGTGTCCATTCTCCACTCCTCTCATACTACCTAGTCTCATAGTTTCTCAAAAAAAAAAAAAACTTTAGAAATATTGTGGGAGTCTTGAGCCATTATCCCACATGTATCACATAATGGCCCTCATGGTGGTATATAAACTAAAACACCCACTTAGAGCTTTGCAAATTGAGAAACAAGCTTGTGGGTGAAATACCCAAGTGGAAGCAGACAAACCATGACCCAACCCCTCAAATGAGAGAATCATGGCCCAACTATATGCTCAATCCTCTCCCATAGGACCATCCCTTTATGGTGGTGACTATGGAGTTCTTCCCATGTGTGGCTTTCATTTTTTGATTTTACTCTTGGGCCTCATGTTAGCTCTAGGGTCCATTCTTTGCTCATCTCATATTGCTAAGTCTCATACATTCTCAAATAAAAATTCTAAAAATACCTTGAGCAATGTTATGAGAGTCTTAAGCCATTATCCCTTATGTATCCCACCCTCATGGTGGTATATAAAGCACAACACCCACATAGAGCTTTGTAAATTAGGAAGTAGAATTTTGGGTGAAATTCCCATGTGAAAGCAGGTAAACCATGACCCAGCCCCTCAAATGAGTGATTCATGGCCTAGCCATATGCTCGATGGTGAGTTTAGAGTTCTCCCCATTTTTGGTTTTTTGGTTTCTATTGGTTGATTTCCCTTGTGGGCCCAATATTAAATCTAGGGTCAATTATTCACTCCTTTTGTATTTCCCAATCTTGTACTTTCTCGAATAAAAAATTCTAAAGATACCTTGAGCAATGCTATGAAAGTCTTGAGCCACTATCCCACATGTATCCCAAGATGGTCCTCATGGTGGTATGTAAAGCACAACATCCACATAGAGCTTTACAAATTAGGAAGTAGGCTTTTGGGTGAAATGCCCAAGTGGAAGAAGATGAACCGTGATCTAGACCCTAAAATGAGTGAATCATGGCCCAATTATATGCTCTATCCTCTTTTGCAAGAGCATCACTAAATGGTGGTGAGTGTGGAGTTCTCTCTATGTGTGGTTTTTGTTGGTTGATTTCACTCATGGGCCCCATGTTAACTCTAGGGTCCATTCTTTGCTCCTCTCGTACTGCCCTGTCTCTTACTTTCTCAGATAAAATTTTTCAAAATACCTTAAGGAATTATGTGAGAGTTTTTAACCCATTATCCCATATGTATCCCATGATAGCCCTCATAGTGGTATATAAAACATAACATCCACATAGATCTTTTCAAATCATGAAGCAAAATTTTGGGTGAAATACCCAAGTGGAAGAAGGTGAACCATGACCTAGCCCCTCAAATGAGTGAATAATGTCCCAACCATACACTCCATTGTCTATAATAAGAGCATCACTTGATGGTGGTGAGTGTGCCTCATGTATGTTTTTTGTTGGTTGATTTACCTCATGGGTCCCATGTTAACTCTAGGGTCCATTATTTGATCCTCTCATACTTTCTCAAATAAAAAATCCTAAAAATACATTGAGCAACACTATAGGAGTCTTGAGCCATTATGTCACATGTATCCAATGATGACCCTCATGATGGTATATAAATCACAACAACTACATAGAGCTTTAAAAATCGAGAATCAAGATTTTGGGTAAAATTCCCAATTAGAAGTAGGTAAACCATGAGCCAACCCTTTAAACGAGTGAATCATGGTCCATCCACATACTCCATCCTCTCTTGTGGGAGCATATCTCGATGGTGGAGTGTGGAGCTCTCCCCATGTGTGGTTTCCATTGGATGATTTCCCTTGTGGGCCCCATGTTAACTCTAGGGTCCATTTTATTCTCTTCTCGTACTACCCAATCTCATACATTCTCAAATAAAAATTCTAAAAATACCTTGAGCAAAATTGCAAGAGTCTTGAGCCATAATCCCATATGTATCCCATGATAGCCTTTATGTTGGTATATAAAGCACAACACCCATGTAGAGTTTTGCAAATTTGGAATCAGGATTTTGGGTGAAATGCCCAAAGTGAAGCAAACAAACCATGATCTAGCCCCTCAAATCAATGAATCATATACCAGCCATACTCTCCATCCTTTCCCACAAGAGCATCGCTCAATGGTGGTGAGTGTAGAGTTCTCCACATGTGTTGTTTGCATTGTTTTATTTCCCTAGTGGGCCCCATGTTAACTCTATGGTCTATTCTTTACTCCTCTCATACTACCTAGTCTCATATTTTATCAAATAAAAAATTCTATAAAAAACCTTGAGTAACACTGCGAGAGTCTTGAGCCATTATCCTATATGTATCCGATGATGACCCTCATGGTGGTATATAAAGAACAACACCCACATAGAGCATTGCAAATTAAGAAGTACACTTTTAAGTGAAATACCCATATTGAAGCAAGTGAACCATGACCTAGCCCCTTAAATGAGCGAATCATGGCCCAACCATATGCTCCATCCTATCTCGTAGGAGCATCGCTCGATGGTGGTGAGTGTGGAGTTCTCCCCGGTTTCATTTGTTGATTTCTCTCGTGGTCCCCATGTTAAATCTAGGGTCCATTATTTGCTCCTCTCATACTACTCAATCTCGTACTTTTTCAAATAAAAATTTCTAAAAGTACCTTGAGTGACACTGTGAGAGTCTTAAGACATTATATCACATGTATCCCATGATGGCCCTCATGGTGGTATATAAAGCACAACACCCACATAGATCTTTGCAAATTGAGAGGCAATATTTTTTCTAAAATGCCTAAGTTGAATCAATCAAACCATGACCCAACTCCTCAAACAAGTGAATCATGGCATAGACATATGCTCCATCCTATCCTTCAAGAGCATCACTCAATGGTGATGAGTGTCGAGTTATCCCATGTGTGGATTTTTTTGGTTTATTTCCCTTGTGGACCCCATGTTAACTCTAGGGTCTATTCTTTGCACCTCTCGTACTACCTAGTCTCATACTTTATCAAATAAAAAATTCTAAAAATATCTTGAGAAACACTACAAGAGTCTTTAGCCATTATCCCTCATGTATCTAATGATGACCCTCATGGTGGTATATAAATAACAACACCCACATAGAGCTTCACAAATTAGGAAGTAGGCTTTTGGTTGAATGCCCAAGTGGAAGCAGGCGAACCATGGCCTATCCCATAAAATGAGTGAATCATGGCCCAACCATATGCTCCATCCTCTCCCACAAGAGCATCACTCAATGGTGGTGAGTGTGTAGTTATCCCCATGTGTTGTTTCCATTGGTTGGTTTCCCTCGTGGGCCACATGTTAACTCTAGGGTCCATTCTTCGCACCTCTCATACTATCTAATCTCGTACTTTCTCAAATAAAAAATTATAAAAATACCTTGAGCAATGCTATGAGAGTCTTGAGCTATTATACCACATGTATCCCATGATGGCCCTCATGGTGGTATATAAAACACAACACCCACATAGAGCTTTGCAAATTAAGAAGTAGGATTTTGGGTGAAATACCCAAGTGGAAGCAGGTAAACCATGACCCAACAACTCAATTGAGCAAATCATGGCCCAACCACACACTCCATCCTCTTGTGTGGGAGCATATATCAATGGTGGTGAGTGTGGAGTTCTCTCCATGTGTGGTTTTTTTGGTTGATTTTCCTTGTGGGCCCTATTTTAAATCTAACATTTGTTCTTTGCTTCTCTTGTATTGCCAATCTCGTACTTTATCAAAAAAATTCTAAAATTACCTTGAGCAATGCTATGAGAGTCTTGAGTCATTACCCCGCATGTATCCCACGATGGTTCTCATGGTGATTTTTAAATAAAAACACCCACATATAGCTTTACAAATTGAGAAGCAGGATTTTGGGTTAAAAACCCAAGTGGAAGCAAATGAACCATGACACAACCCCTCAAACAAGTGAATCATGACCCAACCATATGCTCCATCCTCTCCCATGGGAGTATAACTCAAAGGTGGTTAGCGTGGAGTTCTCCCCATGTGTATTTTCTATTGGTTGATTTCCCTAGTGTGCCCCATGTTAACTCTAGGGTCCATTATTTGATCCTCTTATATTGCCCAGTCTTGTATTTTCTCAAATATTTTTTTTGAAAATACCATGAGAAATGCTATGAGAGTCTTGAGCCATTATCCCACATGTAGCCCATCATATCCCTCATGGTATTATATAAATAAAAATATCCACATAGAGCTTTGCAAATCAGGAAGTAAAATTTTAGGTGAAATGCCCAAGTGGAAGCAGGAAAACCATGATCTCACCCATCAAACAAGCGAATTGTAGCCCACCCATATGCTCCACCCTCTCTTGTGGGAGCATTGATTGATGGTGGTGAGTGTGGAGTTCTTCCCATGTGTGGTTTTTGTTGGTTGATTTCCTTCATGGGCCCCATGTTAACTCTAGGGTCCATTCTTCTCTCCTCTTATACTGCTAGTCTCATACTTTATCAAATAAAAAATTCTAAAAACACCTTGAGAAATGTTGTGAGAGTCTTGAGCCATTATCCCACATGTATCCCATGATGGCCCTCATGGTGGTATATAAATCACAACACCCACATAGAGCTTTGCAAATTGAGAAGCAGACGAACAATTATCCAACCCCTTAAACTAGTGAATCATTGCTCAATCATGTGCTCTATCCTCTCCTATGGGAGCATCGCTTGATTGTGGTGAGTGTGGAGTTCTCCCAATGTATGGTTTTTTTTGTTGATTTCCCTCATGGGAACCATGTTAACTCTAGGATCCATTCTTTACTACTTTGTACGGCCCATTTTTATAATTTCTCAAATAAAAAATTTTAAAAGTACCTTGAGAAACGTTGTAAAATCCTTGAACCATTATCCCTCATGTATCTCATGATGGCCTTCATGGTAGTATATAAAGCACAACACCCACATAGAGATTTGCAAATTGGAAAGCAAGTATTTGGGTGAAATTCCCAAGTGGAAGCAGGTGAACCATGGTCCAATACATTAAATGAGTGATACATGGCCCAACCATATGCTTCATCCTCTCCCATAGAAGCATCACATAATGGTGGTGAGTGTGGAGTTCTCTCCATATGTGGTTTTCATTGGTTGATTTCCCTCGTGGTCCCCATGTTAAATCTAGGGTGCATTATTCACTCATATTGTTGAGGTAAAAACAATGGTTAAATTCTATTCATAATGTCACAACCCTTTCACTTAATTGTCAACCCCAGGATGCTCATAAACTTGTGAAGTACCAGGTAAAGGTTGATTACAATACCACTAAGATGAGTCCACTAAAGTCTACAGTTTGGGGGATGTTTTTGTATAGAATTAATTCAATCCAAAACACTTAATATTAAAAAAAAAAATTGCAGGAAATAAAATCACATCATGCTTAGAGATTTTGAAAAAGCAATAAATAAATAACATTGCATAAAATAATCAAATGCAGGAAATTAAGAACTAAAAAACTGAAATTCAATTACAGGAAAGTAATGGAGAAGGGGAGGAATACTGGCCAGGAATGGGCCCAGGCTCTAGCATATTTCACTTGGTTAACTATGGACACCAAAATTAAAATAAGGGAACTTTGAATAATTTTTATTACAGAAATGAAATTACAGTATAGTCTAGTTCTTCTCTATTTTTCTCCTCTTTTCAGAGAAATCCTATGCATTTATATAACACATAGACTTCTTTATTACAATAATTAGATTGTTGTTACAATGACTAATTTTACTACAGATGTGATTATAATAACTGCACACTGAATTAAGATAATTCGGGCATGTTCAGAATAAATTGTATTCGCTGCATGATCTACAGTCTAATTAAATCGAACAAATTTCATTTTTATTTGGTCTTTTACTGGAAATAGTCAACTTTAGTTTATTTTATCACTATCATTCATGTTCTACCTTCTAGAAATTATTACTCTATTTCATACAAAAATAGGGTAGCTGACGTGTTTGAATATTAATAGGAGTTAGGTACCTCATTTTGATTACTTGGAGTCAACCTTATTTTACTTCGTCAATGAAAATAAGATGTCCTTCCATAAAAATATGGGAGGAATATGCCTTCCCATACAGATACAGGAGTAAGGTGCCTTGTCGTCAGAATATTGGAGTAAAGTGCCTTCTCATCAAAATATGGGAGTAAGGCACCTCTCCAATGAAATACAGGAGTAAGGCATATCACTCTTTTAGGGTCCTATTTCTTCTTCATTAACTCCTTTTGAAAATAGACAATGCTAGGTCCAAGTGGGACCTCAACGTAGTTATGTAGAAAATAATAAAAATGATCAAATCTACACAAAAAGCACACTTTTCACACAAGTTAGGCAATATACATAATTTACCATTAAATACATATAAATATTTATAAAAATTACAAATCTGATATAATAATGCCACACAAAACATTAGAAACATATGTAGAAATATGAGTAATTTTGGTGCTCATCATAACCCCCATGCCTAACGATTGTCACATCCTCATGGTACCTTGTATTGGTAGTCCCTAGTTTTATCTACGACCTCCCAGTAAGCTTTATTCCACTGCTTCCTCTTCTTGGTAGTGGCCTTTTCTCTTTATTTATCCCTCAGATTCCTCTTCTTGGTAGTGATCTTTTCTCTTTCCTTATTCTTGGGCTTTCGACCACGCTGAGTCTGAGGGGTAGTAGCCCCTTGCTATGGCATATATTTTCATAGGCTATGCCTAAGTGTTTTGCTAGGCTTGGAACTTATGCTTGGTGGCTTTGTGACATACATTTTCTATCTTGATTCTTACTTTATGTAATATCCTATAAAATTAGTGGCCCATTTTTGGAATGTAGGCTCTGTCTTCTTCCAGAGCTGGTGATATTGAGGTAAGGGATCTGTGTCTGGGATATCTGGTTTTTCCTAGAAAGGGATTTAGGATTCATCCATCACTTTGACCTTGTGCAACTAGGCCACTTTAGGAGGAAGCTTAGCATATTCTGAGTTAGGTGGTTTTGTACTTCCTTCTAAAGGTGGCTTCTTGCTAGCTACTTTGCCTTGGGTTGTAGCTATCACTAGGCCTAATACCCTACTCTCTTGCAAGTATCTTTTCATTTTTTAGGACTGATATCTAATGGATCCATATATCTCCTCGAATTTCTTCTTAGAGGTAGGATTAATGTTAATCCCAGGCTCTCTGACCATATTCTTGAAGGTATTTCTTGTCATATTTCCCTTCTTAAGCTCCTTTCAAAGCTTGTCAAACTACTTTTGTTGTCTAGAAAAATCCTTTAAGGATCCAATCCATTCTTCATTTGAATTAGGGACTAGTTGGGTCTTTGCTTTTGCAACTCTAGCCCTGGTTCTAGGTTTCTGATATGGTGCCCTATTTCTAGGCTTCTACTGTGGTGCCCTAGTCACTTTCCTCTTAGATATTAGCTAAATTGAGTGCACCAAGATTGTTGTGTGATGGGAAGGTTTACCCTCAGGTGCAAGCGGTATCATTTCTTTAAAGCTAGAGGGTTTAGGTCCCTAATCCTATGGTTTTTCCTCAATGGATATCTCTTCATCTTACTTCTCAGCTACTAGTGTTTTGGTAGGTGGTTGGACTACTAATTCCTCTACAGAGTGTTCTAGATGTTGATGTTGTGTTGTCTCTGCCTCAGATTCCTAATACATCTCTTCATCATATTGTTGGTTGTGGGTTGATGGCTTAACCTCATATTCTAGGAACTCAATTATAGGTGGCTCTATTTGCAAAATGGGATCCTCTTGTTTTTCATTAGCTATTCCAATAGAGATGGATGAAATATCCCCTACCTTAGCTTCCTTATTTTTGGAATCTAACTTGAATGGGCCAGAAGAAGTAACTTTCTCCATAGAGTCTGGAGAAGTTGTGGGCACTTCCATTGCCTAGTCTGTTTGAGTGGTAGCATCTACCTTGGTCATCTGCCTAGTCTTTAGCTACTGATTTTCTAGTTTAAGTTGTTGCACAACTTATCATAGCTGGTGTATGGTGCTTCCTAACTCTAGCTGCTTTTTTGTAGCTACTTTCCTAAACACTCTAAAAAGAGTTTCTTCTACCTTAAATTTTTCTTCCCAGATGAAAGCCTATTGTTTTATCTTTTGCAATTGTTCCTATAGATTTTCTAAAGTATCTTGGGAAGAGGGTTCACCATTGACCAAATTTTGTAGCACCTAGGTCATAGACTCTTCTATGATACTCTTGATTTCTTCACCCTCATTGGATGGATTGTAGGCGGCCAAGACTGCTAGCTGCTTCATCCTACTATTGGTTATTGGATATTTAGCTACCTGAACATGGCTAGGAATGCTCTACCTAACCTCTTCATTGATTTATGGAGAAGCGATTGGTGAGCTTTGCCCTACTTCCCCTTTGACTAGGTCATCCTGGAAGTTGGGTTCTTATTCTGCTACAGGCTCCTCTGTAGCTGACTATTGTTTGGAGTTAGGCATCTTGATACTCTATTTCTCTTCCATTGGTACTTCTTTTTGTGCCTCTGCATGCCAAATTAAGGCCAAAATTAGTCCATGATGTGCTAGGGTAGAGATCATTCCTACCTGGTATCGTTTGTCTTCATATTTCAGAGCATAGACCAGGTAGAACAAGATATTTATCTTTTATCCATGTATTAGGTGGCTCAAGAACCTCATATGATTGAAATTAAAGTGTGTATTCTTACCTGTGCAAGTAAATAACCTAACCACCTAGTCGAAAATCTATTGCCAGAGACTTAGAAGGTGACATTTTGGCAACCTTTAGTGTGTTAAGTTTGTTGGCAGGTACCCAAGGAGTTGTTCTATGCACACAGCCAAAGATTATTCCTTATAAATATAATCCCATTTTTGAGGAAGACTGGTAATAGCTACAATATGCTCCTCTATGACTAGAATTTCTAGTCTATGCAGGGGAGCAATATCTTCATGCACAGACATAATGGACTCCTTTGCTACTTCCAAGTCCTGGTTCTGGCTAACCAAGCGATAGTATTCCATCCACCTAGTAACTTTGAATTTGGCTTGAATATTCTCATTGATTCCTGCCACATTGTAAGATTCACTTTTTTTCTTACTATGGTTTATATATTTCCCTCCCATATAGAAATTTCAATTTGTTTCTGCCTCTACATTTTTTTTATACTCTCTAGGCTTGTTTGTAACTGGTTTATCACTTCACAACTTTGATTGTACTGCATGTAGGTGCATCTTCATTTGTGGATGTAGACACATTATGTTTTGCATGGAGGACTATGAGGGTAGCATTCCAAAATCAATATTTAACATGTCATACTAGATAGAGTGGGTGATCGGAGGTTATATGTTTTTGCCAATATCATGATGACACTATTTTTAGAAATGTTCTAATTATAAAAATCATATATATCTAATAGTAAATTGTGTACATACCTTATTGGTGATCCATGCGTACCAAGCATGAAGACGATTATAGACTTTTTTGATTCATTACTTCATGATAACCAGGATGACTATGTATTCCCCATGTGAGAAATTTCTTTGGACAGTTCTTCTTGGATACTACAAAAATATCCATTTGAAGTATTGTGCTGAAAATTAAGAAATATCAATGGTTTTCATGGGACAACATACATCCCTATGTTGATTGCTTTGGAATGTGTTAAAATCTTCCACAATATCTGCAATAATTTATTGTGAAATATTTGAACTTTTTTTCATGTGGGATGTTTATATGGCTTCGACCGCTTTCCAATGTCATCGAATTATTCTGTTAGTCTTACAATGGCACTAAGAGGGAGGGTGAATCAGTGTAGCTCTTTAAACTTGAATCTACAGCTCTTAAAATAGTAGCAATTAAAACTTAAAAATAGATACAGTAAGAATAGCAACAGAGCATCACACAACACAAGATTTTAATGAGGTTCACCAATTTGGCTACTCCTCAAGAATGACTGCTTGGACTACCATCCAAATCCAACCTTTGCAAAGCACCAACTTTACAAATAGTTTACTAGCTTCCACTAGGAGTACCAGCCCCTGATTTATCTGTATCAAAAGAAAGGAGCACCAACCCCTGATTTACTAGCACCTACTGGAAGGAGCACCAACCCCTGATGCCAGGCTACAAACTGGACTTCAATTTTGAATCTGTAAGTTTGATGATAAAATACCTTTGCTTTTCCAAGACCCTAACTAGTCTGCTTCACCTTTGCATTCTCTGCACACTCTGCTCTCTCTGCACAGTCACTTTGCACAATCTATTGCTTCACTATCGAGCTTCATGATCATCTTCTCCCTTTTGTGCACTCTACTTCCTTTGCAAATTTCACACTTAGCACGACTTGAATTCTATGCTCACTTTGCACGCTTCGCCATCATCTCGCCACTTCTACGCTATCTGTGCTCTTACGACCGCATTTCACACTTCGACATGCATTCGACGATATCGACGACAACCTCCAATTCTCCAAACAGCCCTACTTTTATAACAACATTTTCATGATGAAAAACTCTAATCTTAGTCGACTGTAACCCTAATCTTCGTCGGTTGCAAACCCTAATCTTTGTCGGCTACAAACCCTAATCTTCATTGGCTAACATCGGTCTTCGTCGGCTTCAACTGCCCTTGTAACTCTTCTATTGCTATTGCCACAAAAACACATGTCACGATATCGTGACACTTTCGCCTCCGTATGCTTTCTCTTAGCTTTGGCCCACGAGAATACAACATGTAGTGATATCGCTACACTTTTCCTTTCGTATGCTTTCTCTTAACTTTGGCCTACGAGAATACAACATGTAGCGATATCACTACACTTTTTCCTCCACATGCTTTCTCTTAGCTTTAGCCCGCGAGAATACATGTAGCGATATCACGACACTTTCGCCTCCTTGCTTCTCTTCTTGGCTTGTACCCACGAAAACTCAGCATGTCACGAAATCGTGACACTTTCGCCTCCTTGTCTCTTTTCTTGGCTTGTACCAGCAAAAACATAGCATGTCACAAAATCATGACACTTCTGCCTTCTTGCTTTCTCTCTCCTCATTGAGTCATGAAAATGTGACATGTCGTGAAATCGTGACACTTTTCTCCTTGGCGCTTTCTCTTGCCTTCGGGTCACGAAAACCCGACATGTCACGATATCGTGACACTTTTTCATCCGTACGCTTTCTCTTGCCTTCGGGTCGCGAAAACCTGACATGTCATGATATCGCGACACTTTTTCGTCTGTACGCTTTCTCTTGCCTTCGAGTCGTGAAAACCCGCCATGTCGCGATATTGTGACACTTTTTCTCCTTAGCATTTTTTCCTGCCTTCGGGTCGTGAAAACATGACATGTCACGAAATCATGACACTTTTCCTTTTCTGCCTTCATCTTCGCTTTGGACCGCGAAAATGCTACATGTCATGATATCGCGACACTTTTTCTTCCTTGCATTTTCTCTTCGCTTCGGACCACGAAAATGCAACATGTCGCGAAATCGCGACACCTTTTTCTCTCTCCTCTTTCTCTTTGCTTTGGCCCGTAAAAATGAAACATGTCGCGAAATCGTGACACCTTTTTCTTTCGTACAATATTTCTTGCAATATGTCACGAAATCGTGACACTTTTTCTACTTGCCTTTTTTTTCTTTCTTCCCAACATGTCGCGATATCATGACACTTTTTCCACTTGTCTTTTTTCTTTCAACATGTCGCAAAATCGTGACAGTTTTTCTTTCTTCTTCTCTCTCTTCCAACATGTCATGAAATCATGACAGTTTTTCTTTCTTCTTCTCTCTCTTCCAACATGTCACAAAATCGCGATAGTTTTTCTTTCTTCTTCTCTCTCTTCCAACATGTCGCGAAATCATGATAGTTTTTCTTTCTTCTTCTCTCTCTTCCAATATGTCACGAAATCGTGACAATTTTTCTTTCTTCTTCTCTCTCTTCCAACATGTTGGGAAATCGCGATAGTTTTTCTTGCCTGCTGTATATGTCACGATATCGCGACACTTTTCTTACTTGTCTTTTTCTTTGATCTTTTGCAAGTGGTCCACTTCGGTCTTCTTGGAAAATCACTGTACATACTCTGAGTGACCTTTGAACTCTTGTCTTTTGCATCTGACTAGCTTTTGTACAGTTTGAGTAACCTTTGAACTCTTGTCTTTTGCATCTGACTAGTTGTTGAACTTCATGTCCACTGCATCAACAAATCTGTCTGACTGTGTTGACAACAATGACAATATTGTTTGTTGCACCTTGCTCAACAATCTCCCCCTTTGGAATTGTTGGCAACACATGTGCAATTTTCTTGTAAATATTCTCCCCCTTTGACAATAATACCAAAGGGCTGCTGTAGACTCCCCCTGAGTCTATGCACAACATTCTCAAGCACAAATTATTACAGTTAGCAAAAATTCCAAACATGAGAAAAAAGATAAACAAATACACAAATGCTCCCCCTGAGAATGTGATCCTGATAGCTAGTCAATTTTTGGAAAACGTGACCACTCCACAATCTGTTGTTGGAATGAAAATCCAACTTAACCTCACTTTTTGCAACTTTCTCCTACGTACAACACGTTGTCGCTGCAATATATTCTACCTCTGTTGTGGATAAGGAAACTGACTCTTGTTTCTTATTGTTCTACGTGACCAATCTGTCTCCAAGATAGAATACACCTCCACTGGTACCCTTTCTGTCATCTACACATCCTGCCCAATCTGCATCTATAGGATACCATAACCCATACTCCATAGTACCTTTGTGAAATTATAGAAGACTCTGTCTCTCTGCTGCACTGACTGGTGGACCTCTTCTTTACTTGAAGAATCCTCACTCAGATCTATCTTCAACTATGTTGGCTGCTAGATTTCTATCCATTTAGACTCTGACCTCTGTACTCTGTTACCTCCAAAGCTCAGTCAATAGGCTCACTAAGAACCTGCTCAATAGGCTCACACAGAACCTACTTAACAAGCTCACATAGAACTTGTCCAATGCTAAATAACAAGCTCATAAAAAAAATATGTCCAAATCTGCTCCACCAAGCTCACTAAGAACTTGTCCGAATCTTCTCTAGCAATCTCACCAAGAACTTGCCCAAATCTGCTCTAGAAATCTGTCCCAGCATTGACTTCAAATATTTCCCAAAGGCCTTCTCAAAGGCTCAATCAATCATGCTCAAGAAGTACTCAAAATGAACTCAATAAAGAATGGCGATCTCAAATCAAATCCACTTCATAGAACTTCAAAGATCACTTCACACACAACTTGATTGGGTTCAAACAAATGAACTCAACCAATCATCACAAGGGACAACTCTCTCTCACACATCCTTGGTCCAAGTATGTATCAACCAACTCAAATAATTCCAGCAATGCTCAACCACAAATATCACATAACAATGATATTCATGTTCTTTTCTAACTCAAGTTATTTCACAACCAATGGGCTTAAACCACTATGCTTATAACACAAGGTTTAAACACAATTCTCAATTCAAGAAACCTTGATGCATTCAACCAACTACTTTCAAAAAAAGAAACCACAAATAATCATTTTCCCTTCAATGATATTTCAGAAATCAATCACCATAATGTTGTCACATGAGTCTTCTTGGGATTAGCCTAAAATTGTGCTACCATGTATACAGCCTACAAAATATATGTTCTGATAGTTGTCAGGTACAGTAAGCTTCCAATCATAGACCTATACATGATTTGATCAATAGAGATTTGTCATTCTTTCTCAACTTGCACCCTTTCTTAAGCCTTTGTTGAGTGAGATAGTTGTCTAGCTTTGCATACCATGCTCGGGGTGTCTGTTTCAAGCCATATATCTTCAAATTACAGCCTAAGTTGGGATCATCACCAAGCTGGAAACCCTCTGGCTGCTCATTATAAACCTCTTCTTCAAGCTATTCAAAACGTTGATTTCATATCTGTCAAAAAATGTCAAGTGACTCACGCTTGTACCAGCTTTTGTCCAACACTGTATCGACACTGCAATTTTACTGCCAACTCTGTGCAAGCATCAAACACTGTACCACAACACCAACCAAATCCCTTTTTAAAATTTCAACTTGGTCTATGTTTTCTACAGTCACTGCTGGTCACACCTTACCTTCAACTGTTCGAATCAGGAGACAACATTTTGCAAAACACTTCACGGCCAACTATAGTGCACCTTACTCAAACTCATACTTCTGGACCTCGGATAGGTATGATTCACAAAGCCAAGTTGCTCATCTTGATGAGCTAAACATGAATCAATAATCAGACTTCAATATATTTCACCACAGTGTCATAATAGATCTAACAATATTCATTTCAATGTGTAGTTCAAATACACACTGCTTTTATCAACACACATATATGCGGCTAGGGCAACATTCTTTCACTAACCAAATTATCTGAACTATTATAGTCCTTAACTTTGGACAGGGCAGTAAGAACCATCAACAGAACAAAAATGACATATAGCAATGCTACCAATAATGACAACTCTTAATTTAAACACCACCCTTCATGGCACTTCCACAAACAACTACATGAACTGAAAACACACTTCGACAACTATACGACAACTTCCCTGACTACTTGCCTTTCATCCTTAGGTAATCAAACAAATACATAGGAGCATTAGAATGAAACTTCAAGATTGCTCCCCCTGAGGATGTGCTACCCGGAGTTGCTCAGTGCAATAAAGGAGTAATCTCCTTTAGTCCAAGGAGACACGATTTCCTCTCTTCTTTCTTTCTCCAAACTTTCTTGAACTTGGGCTTGAGTTTTTCAACTATATCCCTATTTTGAACCTTTTCATGAACTTGAACATTTCTCTTGTGTGGTTGTCTCTTGTGCATCCTCGATGAATGATTATTTTCCTTTATTTTATGAACATGATTCATTCCCTGTCTGTGTTGCGGTTTTTGTGTCTGATGAGATCTATTGTTTTGCCTTAGATTAGATACAAAAGTGCTTGGACAAAACCTTGCTATGTGCCCATGACCATTACATTGAAAACATTGTACATAGTGTTCTCTCAGAAACACAGATGTATTTCTACCAGCATAACTCTTTGATTTGTTATTCAATCCACAATGAATTGCCTTGTGACCATACTTGGTTGCATCTAAAATAGTAGCCATTAAAAGTATTATTATGAATAGAGTGAGAGTGATAGAACCTCTTTTGTTGTGGCTGCTTTGTTGTAGATCTCCTTTGATATTTTCTTCCTTTTGAAGATTCAACTTTAAACTTTTCTTGCTTCGATCCTTCAACAGTGAGCTTCTTCTTCTCTACAGAGTTGGAAGATGAAGGTTGTTCAACTTCATATCCAAGACCATGCTTATCCATGGAGCTTCTTTGTTGGCTTATCATTTTATCTAGCAACTTTGTGCTCTTCTCGAATTTGATATTTGTATTGGCCTCTTCTAGTTGTTTCTTCAATAAAACAATCACTTCCTCTTGTTTGCAACAAACAATCTCTTTCTCATTGATTTGTGACCTGAGAGTTTCTTTAGTCTTTTTGGACTCTTCTACTTGCAGCTTTAGATCACTACTAACTTTGTTAGATTCCTCTTCACGTTTTCTACATAAATCACCTTTATCATCTAGGTGTGACTTCAAAGCTTCTTCTCTTTTCTTGGCTTTATGAATTTGTAAGAAGAGATCTTCAATATCATCCTCATATTCTTCCAACTTCTTGGATAGTCTTTTGTTCTTTTTCCTTTCTATATTCAATTCTTCAAGTGCAGCGATCAACTCACCTTCTAGATCTACTTTAGCCTCAAGGTTTTCATCATATACTTCATGATTCACTTCTTCAACCTTTTCTAGTTCACTTTTCTCTTCCATAGGAACTAAAACTGACTGAGATGCCTTTTTGGAGGAGGATCTATTCTTCTTACCCATTGTGTACTAATCCAAGATCAACCCTAGCTGATTTAGCCTGATAAGGGAACTTGGCTCTGATACCAATTGTTAGTCTTACAATGGCACTGAGGGGGGGGTGAATCAGTGTAGCTCTTTAAACTTGAATCTACAGCTCTTAAAACAACAGCAATTAAAACTTAAAAATAGATACAGTAAGAATAGCAACAGAGCATCACACAACACAAGATTTTAACGAGGTTCACCAATTTGGCTACTCCTCAAGAATGACTGCTTGGACTACCATCCAAATCCAGCCTTTGCAAAGCACCAACTTTACAAACAGTTTACCAGCTTCCACTGGAAGGAGCACCAGCCCCTGATTTATCTGTATCAATAGAAAGGAGCACCAACCCTTGATTTACCAGCACCTATTGGAAGGAGCACCAACCCCTAATGCCAGGCTGTAAATTGGACTTCAATTTTGAATCTTTAAGTTTGATGATAAAATACCTTTGCTTTTCCAAGACCCTAACTGGTCTGCTTCACCTTTGCATTCTCTACGCACTCTGCTCTCTCTACGCAGTCACTTCGCACAATCTGCTACTTCACTATCGAGCTTCATGATCATCTTCTCCCTTTTGTGCACTCTACTTCCTTTGTGAATTTTGCACTTAGCATGACTTGACTTCTTTGCTCACTTTGTGCACTTCGCCATCATCTCGCCGCTTCTATGCTATCTACGCTCTTATGGCCGCATTTCACACTTCGACATGCATTCGACGATATCGACCACAACCTCCAATTCTCCAAATAGCCTTGCTTTTATAACAACATTTTCATGATGAAAAACTCTAATCTTAGTCGACTGTAACCCTAATCTTCATCGACTACAAACCCTAATCTTCATCGACTGCAAACCCTAATCTTCGTCGGCTAACATCGGTCTTCGTCGGCTTCAACTGCCCCTGTAACTCTTCTATTGCTGTTGCCGCAAAAACACATGTCGCGATATCGTGACACTTTCACCTCCGTATGCTTTCTCTTAGCTTTGGCCCACGAGAATACATGTAGCGATATCGCTACACTTTTCCCTTCGTATGCTTTCTCTTAACTTTGGCCCGCGAGAATACAACATGTAGCGATATCGCTACACTTTTTCCTCTGCATGCTTTCTATTAGCTTTGGCCCGCGAGAATACAACATGTAGCGATATTGTGACACTTCCACCTCCTTGCTTCTCTTCTTGGCTTGTACCCATGAAAACTCAACATGTCGCGAAATCGTGACACTTTCGCCTCCTTGTCTCTTTCCTTGGCTTGTACCAGCAAAAACACGACATGTCATGAAATCGTGACACTTCTGCCTTCTTGCTTTCTCTCTCCTCATTGAGTCACGAAAATGTGACATGTCATGAAATCGTGACACTTTTCTCCTTGGCGCTTTCTCTTGCCTTCGGGTCGCGAAAACCCGACATGTCGTGATATCGCGACACTTTTTCGTCCATACGCTTTCTCTTGCCTTCGGGTCGCGAAAACCCGACATGTCGCGATATCGCGACACTTTTTCATCCGTACGCTTTCTCTTGCCTTCGAGTCGCAAAAACCCGACATGTCGCGATATCGTGACACTTTTTCTCCTTAGCGCTTTTTCCTGCCTTCGGGTCGCGAAAATGTGACATGTCACGAAATCGTGACACTTTTCCTTTTCTTCCTTCATATTTGCTTTGGACCGCGAAAATGCTACATGTCGCGATATCGCGACACTTTTTCTTCCTTGCATTTTCTCTTCTCTTTGGACCACAAAAATGCAACATGTCACGAAATTGCGACACCTTTTTCTCTCTCCTCTTTCTCTTTGCTTTGGCCCGCAAAAAAGAAACATGTCGTGAAATCGTGACACCTTTTTCTTTTGTACAATATTTCTTGCAATATGTCATGAAATCGCGACACTTTTTCTACTTGCCTTTTTCTTTGCCAACATGTCACGAAATCGCGACAGTTTTTCTTTCTTCCCAACATGTCGCGATATCGTGACACTTTTTCCACTTGTCTTTTTTCTTTCAACATGTCACAAAATTGTGATAGTTTTTCTTTCTTCTTCTCTCTCTTCCAACATGTCGTGAAATCGTGATAGTTTTTCTTTCTTCTTCTCTCTCTTCCAACATGTCATGAAATCGCAACAGTTTTTCTTTCTTCTTCTCTCTTCCAACATGTCGCGAAATCATGACAGTTTTTCTTTCTTCTTCTCTCTCTTCCAACATGTCACAAAATCGCGACAATTTTTCTTGCCTGCTGTATATGTTGCGATATCGCGACACTTTTCTTACTTGTCTTTTTCTTTGATCTTTTGCAAGTGGTCCACTTCGGTCTTCTTAGAAAATCACTGTACATACTCTGAGTGACCTTCGAACTCTTGTCTTCTGCATATGACTAGCTTTTGTACAGTCTGAGTAACCTTTTAACTCTTGTCTTCTGCATCTGACTAGCTGTTGAACTTCTTGTCCACTGCATCAACAAATCAGTCTGACTATGTTGACAACAATGACAATACTATTTGCTGCACCTTGCTCGACATATTCATATTATATACATACACTTAAATAGAAGGTAGGCACATTTTCATTGAGAAATAGGCACTTTAATCGAAATGTAGATAAGCATATTACTTCAAGTACATGGGATTCAGGCACCTTCCTAATGGGAGTTAGGCACCTTACTCTAGATACACAGGAGTAAGGCACATTCCTATCAGAATTTAGGTGCCTTACTCCAAATACATAGGAGTCAAGCGCCTTACTATCAAAAGTTAGATGCCTAACTTTAGCATATGTATTAGATGCAAGCATCATATTGCTTGATGATAGGTGCCTATCTCTAGTGGATAAGAGATAGGTGCCAATATGATGCTTTGAAGAACTCTTGGGTTGAGCACCTTTATGGAAATTAGGTGCCCTTATTCATATATATAATACTTTTCAATGGATGTTAGGCACCCTTGAAGTACTCGAGAGTTAGGCACCTCCCTATCATTGAAAATTCAACATCTACTAGCATGTCTGTAGTCAATGCTTCCCATTTGATCAGACATTTCAGTGCTTCTTCCCTTACAAACTCTGCCAACACCTGCTTATCTAAACACGTATATGGGTATTTTCCTTCTTGCAAATATTTAACACCCATGTACATATCCAGATTGTGACTATCCCCTCTTGATGGGAATAATCAAACTTCTACTCTTGGAAACTAGAAATCATGCAGGTTCATGGATCCTATGTATATTAGGCCTAGGTTTCCTACAACATGTATTTAGGGAATCATACCTATAAAAACTAAAAAGCAATAAAAACATAGGTTAGTGGAATCTATGCTTGATAAGCCTAGGTTTTCCAGGCTGCCTACATATTGCACTCAAAGCACTATACCTACAAAATAGAAACACAAGCAAATAAAGAAAAATAAAAGAATAAATTATTCTTGTTTTTGGGTGGATATTCCTGTATCCATTGATTGCTGAAAATTTAAAATAATTAATCATATGGGGTCTCCCCCATGCCTATCTTGGACTCCATCATAAGATTTTTAGATATGTGGTAAGGCCACAACCGATGATCATTAACTATCAGTATGGTGTTACTTCCATTAATAGTTCTGATGCATACAACACTATTATTTATTAGTTCAATCACTTTGTATGGCCCCATCCATCGTTGCATCAACTTGCCTTTTCACTCATAGAATCGAGAATCATACAACAACACTGACTCTCCTACTTTAAACTACATTATTCTAATATGCTGGTCATGCCATTGTATTCTTTATCTCTGGATGACCTATGTTCTATGCAGAGCATCTAATGGGTATTCATCCAACTAATTATGTTGTAGTCCTGAGGGTTCCGATTTTAAACTCAATGGGCATTATTGCATTCTTCCCATACATCAATTGGAAAGGTGTAAAACCAGTAGTTATTTTCCATGCAATATTACTGCCTCTAGTAACCTCATAGCCCAATATTTTTTATGTTGTTGTACAGTTATTGTGAGGATATTCCAACTCTTGGTTAGTAACCTCAACCTATCCATTTTTTTGAGGATGATAAGGGCTAGTCTTGTTATGCTTAATTTTGTATTGTTGCATGATTTTCTAAATCTGAATTGAGGTGAATTGGGGACCCTGATAAGTGGTGATCTCTTTGGGTACTCCAAACCTCGTGAAGATGTGTGAAAATAGGAAGTCTGCTATAGTTTTCTCCTTGGAATTGCTCAGTGCCTATACTTCAACCCACTTAGTCACATAATCAGTATAAACCAAAATATACCTTTTTCATACTTATTGTGGGTTGATTGGCCCTACGAAATCTATTCCCCATTTATCAAATGGCTCAATGTGAACATGTGGTTGGAGGGGCATCTCACCTATAAAAGTTGGTCTATCCATTCTTTGGTACTGATCACACTGATTTGCATATTTGGTTGCATCCTTTAATAACAAGGGCAAATAATATTTAGTCTACAATATATTAAAAGAAGCCGTTTTTTTGCAAAATAGCCACCATAGGGTTTTGAAGAAGCATGAAAAATGGCTCGCCTAATAGATGGAAACTGAAATGCAATCTAGTGTTTATAAGAAAGCATGCAAAAGAAAGATGCAAAAGATGTAAACAAAGTAAGCTATTGAAATGATGAATGATTTAAAGTAAAAAAGGGGGGTTTCTCCTTGTATTCATAAATTCATCAATTCCAAAAGGTTACAATACATCCCCCTTTGAGGGCTTCTCATTTTGATACATTTCAGATTACAAATTACAAGGGATCAAATCCCTCCATGAGCTTAATGGCGTGCTTCCAATGTTCTTCTCGCAACCCACACTTGAGAGCTAATCTTGGGCTTCATTTATACTACTCCTTAGCTCCTCCCTCATGCCTAGAATACCTGCACCTACACACAAGAGATTGAATGATGTTAATAGCATATGCGTTTAGTGATGAAAACTATGAAAACCATAGAAAGTATGCATCTATGAATATAAAATTTATTTGCGACTATTCTAAACAACTCCAAATGACTTGAAATTATAGTATGATGTTTAATAGGTGATTTTGGAAGGATCTGAGCAGAAATCATAGTGAAATTGTTAGCAGAACTTGTGGCCGTTCCTGGCAGGAACAAGTAAGACTGCAATCATAAAAACATTAATTGACCCATCAAATCTACTCAAAAATTTACCAAATTTGGATATGATGCTAATCTAATGCTATAGAAATGATCTACATAGAAATTAGATCAAAATTGTGGGCCATTTCATGGCCATCCCTAGGAGTTCCAATAAGACCTACTAACCATCCCTAGGGGGATGGCCACAAACTGGGGTGGTTTTTGCCACCAATTCCACTTGGATCTGGTCAATAAACCTCCTAGGGGTCTTGTCATAGAATTTGGGAAACTAACTCTCAAAATTGATTGGTTTTGGAATTGATTTAGTGTATTTTGGGATGCCCCTGAAAGCACCTTCGAATGAAGAGGTTTTCAAGGAAAATACTTGGGCAAATGTTGAGGATAAATGTGAGCAGCACTTCATGAGCAATGCTTGTTATTGTATCCTTTTGAAATTGGGTGGGAGCACCTCAATTTATAGCTAAAATAGGGCAAATGTGCAAAGGGGCAAGTTATGGCATGCAGGGCAAGTGTTGCCACTTGTCAATGCCCTTGCCATGCATAGGGTGGGAAAGCTTACCCATTTGGGGCCTCCAATTTGTAGGCCTTGATGTTTATGACAGCCTCCCAATCAATTTTGGGTGATTGGGTGGGATAAATGGTAGGAATTGATTGTCATTTGTCCTACCATTTGACTTTTGGGGGGTCTGGTTCATGGTCATCCCACCCAGGGATGGCTTTTGGTGGTCATCCTTGGGTGGGATGACCATGAACTATGGTCATCCCTAGGTGGGACGACCATGGCTACATGGCCCAAAACCTCCCAAAAGTGGGGTAAACCCTCCCAAAAGTGGTTGGGAGCCCTAATTAACCCATGAGGGTTGCCCAATGGGGCCATATGATGTCGATAAGAGTGGTGCATAGCAGTATTATCCGATTTACATGATTTTAGTGTCTATAGATACCCCTTTTTGAGATGCATTGTGTGCAATAGAGCGTTGAGCAAAAATAGATGACTAAATCATTAAATGATTGAGGTTATTCATTAACCTAACCAAATTTAGATACCTTCATTTGTGGAAAGAGCATACATTCTTGGAATCCTTGCTTTTGACATAGTTGAAGGATTGATTTTGGTATACCTTTCAGCCACACTTGCCATAGCATTTTTGGGGCTTAGGGTATACTTGGTCTTGGTTCCTTGTTTCCTTGTAAGCCTTTTCAAGGGTGAATTCCTAAGGCTTCAAGGAGGCCAAGCCTTTGTTTTTTTGTATTTTCTGATTGTTTGCCCTAGCATGGGCTTGCAAATTTATCTTTGGCAATGATTCTTTTGAATGTATGAAAATTGCACTTTTGAGTGTTTAAGTGTTGATTTGATTATGAAATCTTTGTTATGACTACCCCCTCAAGAGATGAGTCGATGAGGGCATGAATAATGATAAAGTGATGAGTCACTTGACACATATGACTTAATTGGGATAACCATCAATTTTACCCATTGCAAACCTTATCAATTTTGCTAGGATTTTGATCATTTTAATGATGATTTATGGAAGCGAGAGCCTAAATACTTCATTCCCGTGGAGCGGTCCAGCCATAATAGCCTTCTTGGGGAGTGAAATAAAGAATTTTTAGAGTATCCATAAATACTTTGGATTTAATCTTGATCCCTTGTTAATTTGAACCATTTTGACTTATTTTTGGTGGGTTTTTGGCCCTGTTTTTTGATCTTTTTAAGCTATTTTTGTAAGGATTTTTTGGTGTTTTAATTGTTTTTGAATTTTTTATTTTTGATGAGATTTCATAGAAGAAAGGAAATGAATACCTCATTCCCATGGAGCAGTCCAGCCACAATGGCCTTCTTGGGGATTGAAGTGAAGACATTTCAGTTCGACTATGAATAATTTGGTTCAAGTAGCCTTATGGTAATTTACTCATCTTGCCAGATTGCATGGAGTGCAAGTCGCTACAACTACCAAGTGTATAGGGTAAATAATTGGGTACGAGGTACACTTGAGATTTTGCTTTATCTAATTTTTTTGTTGATTTTATGATTTTGGGAGTGTGAGGTCTGAGGACCCACTTGATTGTAGCCTATGGGCAGTTTATGGATGATGATGTAGCTTTTGATTTCACACATACATATATATATATATATATATATATATATATATATATATATATATATATATATATATGAGTTTTTTGTTATCATCATGTGTTTCTTTACTACTTTATGAGATGTATGCAATGCTTATATTTGCTTTATGATGTTATGATGGATGCCTAACATGTATGCATGTATTTGTAATATGATGTGATTTGATGATATGGATATTTGTAAATGCACAATGAAATGGATGATTTGTTTAATTTGTATGATGTATTATGATTACTATTTGACACATTAGATGCTAGCACCATAGATTATACAAAATTTATCTCATCATTTTCATGTTATCATGACATTATGTAATGGCTTGTGTAAATGTAAATTGACAAACATGTGATGGCATGATGTGAAATGGAATGAATAGTATAATGTTTTATGATGTGTTTGGGATTTTCAGGAGACTCAAACACTCTAGTTACCTAATCAAAAGTTGTATAGTAACCATGCAAGACTTTTTAACAAAGTATAAATCTGCTAAGATAACCAAGATATTCAATATCCCTATGTGTGCATGTGAGTTCATTACTATGATAACGCATAAAGTTACCCTAGTGCCAAACAAGATTGATTCAACCCATCTGTACTAGAGATCACCCTATGAGTCTCATTATCCTAAGTTTTGTACGTAGTTGGATTAGACCACTAGGCAATATAGGCTACCAAAAGCTAGCTCATCCGCATGCAAACATTGGTCTATACAAAAGCAAGTTGCTTATGTGATAGACATATCATCATGCATAAGGATACCACCATTGCTAGGTGGGCTTGATGCCACCCAACCTGTAATGAGGATCACCTTATGGTTCTCTAATGCTAAGAATTCCAAGGATTCAAGTTCAATACTCCCTTATTTTCTTTTAATTTGAATTTTTCAAGGGAGTTGCTCATTTTTGTTATGGTGAGCAATGGATTTTGGTAGTGGTGAGAACCACTATTTATTTTTATTTTTTCTAATGGTAAAAACCACTATTTCTTTTGCATATTGTTAAGTGATAATAATCACTATTTATTTTTCATTTTGGATACTTGCCCCAATTTGGTGTGAAGCAAGGGATTTTGATTAATTTGGGTAAGGAGGAACTTGTCCTTTTGTCAATTCTCAGCATCTTTGAACCATTCACACAGGGGGATGAGTGAGATAAAATTTTTACTTAAGGTAACCTAGACCACTTTGTAGGTTTCATATTTCCTTGTGCTAAACTTGGATTTATTAATGTGAAAATGTGTTGGGATTTTGATATATACAAGGTATAATCTAAGCAGGATTCTACCTTCTAAAAATCATGATAGCTTTCTACAAAATCTGAAAAGAAAACTAGAGATGGTTGAGTGACCGAAAACCCTAAAGATACCTTATGAACAATGGCTAAATGAAAGGAAATAGACACACAGTATGGAGTGTAGATGTAAATGATAAGTGTAATGTAAATAGGTGGTAAACTGACCTATGACAACATTGATTTTGATAGATGCCTAGTGTACATACTTGGTGCTAGACATGTATGATCAAATTCTAACAATGCACAATGCAATGATGAGTATGCCTAATGCAAGTGATGTTATAATGCAATGATATGAAATGCAATGCAATGCAATATTTTTGTGTTTTTGATATTTTAATGATGTTTTTGTATTTTTGATATATATATATGTATATACAGGTTGACCAATGGGCTTAATGAATGCCATTGGGGCTTTTGGGTGACCAAAGGGCTTATAGATACCTTGAGGCATTTTAGGATGACCAAAGGGCTTATAGATACCTTTGGGGAATTTTAGGATGACCTAGATGGTCATAGATCACCTAGGAGCATTTTAGGGTGACCAAAGGGCTTATAGATGCCTTTGGAGCATTTTAGGATGACCTAGATGATCATAGACCACCTAGGAGCATTTTAGGTTGACCAAAGGGCTTATAGATACCTTTGGGGAATTTTAGGGTGACCTAGATGGTCATAGACCACCTAGGAGCATTTTAGGGTGACCAAAGGGCTTATAGATACCTTTGGGGTATTTTAGGTTGACCTAGATAGTCATAGACCACCTAGGGATATTTTAGGTTGACCTAGATGGTTATAGACCACCTAAGGGTATTTTAGGTTGACCTAGATGGTCATAGACCACCTAGGAGTATTTTAGGTTGACCTAGAAGGTTATAGACTACCTAGAGGTATTTTAGGTTGACCTAGATGGTCGTAGACCACCTAGGAGTATTTTAGGTTGACCTAAATGTTATAGCACCTAGGGGTATTTTAGATTGACCTAGATGGTCATAGAATACCTAGGGGTATTTTAGGTTGACCTAGATGGTCGTAGACCACCTAGGGGTATTTTAGGTTGACCTAGATGGTCATAGACCACCTAGGGATGTTTTAGGTTGACCTAGATGGTCGTAGACTACCTAGGGATATTTTAGGTTGACCTAGATGGTCATAGACCACCTAGGGATATTTTAGATTGACCTAGATGGTTGTAGACCACCTAAGGGTATTTTAATGCCTTTGGATAGACCCTTATCTATAGACCCCCTATCTATAGACCCCCTATCTATGGGTTATCGCTAGACTCACTAGGGTGGTTGTGGCATATTAAGAGCTTGCTCTTCAAGTGGTAAAAGCTATCACCAAATAGGATGTTGCAATGGGAACATACGAAGATAGAAATCTTCTTTATCATCCAAAGGGATAACTTGCTCATATTCCTCATATAAACTTGGATAATTTATGGGAGCTATGCCATAGTCTGACTCATCATCTATTGTCCATTCATGAGGAGGACCTTGATCCTCTTCCTCACTATCAGATTGAAGGGTGTGTGAACTCTCTCCCACTTCATGAGATTGAGCGACATCACTAGATAACCCTTGATCTACCATGTTTATGGGAAAATAATCTCCCAATGAATGGACATGATGTGGATTGGCATAGGGATCACATGTAAGCTCATCCCTATAATTCAGACATAGGCATTCTAGACCCTTTATGAGGACATCTAAAGGTACTAGCTTATTGTGTCCCAACCCAGATTTATCATATGGTAACTGATATTATGGTTGACAGGGAACATGAGTACCTTGCTCATATAACCCTAGACCAAAACCATACCAATTATAATGATGTAGATATCACATGGCATAGTCAAGATTTGACATGTAGTTTATATCCTCAGAGAAAGGTTCATCATCTTCTTCTTATTGAGGAACTGGCAATATTCCATACTCGATACCCCCATATATAAAATTTATTTTATTGGGTGGTATACCAAGAGGCACAATGCTACCTATGGGGAGATGAGGTCATCCCATATCTTGCACTATCTCTATGGATGGAACTATTGTGACATTTCTCACTAAGTACTCTCCTATCCCTATACTAGACATATGGATTGTAACCTGGGATGATGAAGGTGGAGGGGATGGAAGTGAGGCTTGATATGACTCAATGTGTACCTCCTGAGATGGTTCCTCATCTGTGATACTAGGAATATCTTTCATAGAGATGGTGGAAATGATGGGAGGGATTTCATCGATTGGCCTCTTCGACATGTTCCTCTATGGAGGATCTAACGATGATGAAGGCATTTCTAAAGTTGCCAATGATGAAGATGGTATGGATGAAGATGGTAATGGTGTAATGGAAGGTGATGGAGAGGGGAGTGGACCCTGAATGGATGTGTTTAGTTGGAAGTCCACATGAGTCGATGGTAAGGTCGACTCGAGGAATTGTTGCACCATGTTATAATACTTAAAGGGCTCAAGGTCTATAGAGACTACGTGTACCTACCCTTCATAAGTATATTTGAGATATTGATGAGAAATGGATGGGACACACTTCATGTCCTGAATCCAAGGTCTACCTAGCAATATGTTATAGGCCATCGCACCCTCCAAAACATGACATAGTGTCGATATAGTTTTGCATCCCACCTGAATGGGTAGGACTATAGTACCGACTATGGAGCATATCGTATCATTGAATGCTCGGAGGGTGTAGGTGGATGCTACAACATGAGATGTTGGAAGTCCTAGGTATTTAAGAGCACTAGTGGTTATTATGTTGCTTGATGAACCAGTGTCTATTAGAACTCTCTTATACAGTATATCATTCACACATGCAATGATGTGCAAAGGAGGGTCCACCACATCACTTGCTATGGGTTTGAGTTCATGCTCATGGAATGTGATCACTAGTTCCTTACATTGTTGCACATGCCCCACAAAATTGATAAAGGAGTTAGAATCCTAGGGTTGCAACTCTATTGACTTAAGAATATCCATTAGAGCTTCTCTATGAGGTGGAGATTGTTGAATGAGCTCATAAATGGATAATCTAGCCGATGTTGTCCTTAAGATTTGTGCAAGATTACTTTTTATTATCACTAATGGCCTAGGTGGAAGGCTCTATACTAGAGGTGGGGGAGGTTGTGATGTTGATGGAACATCACTTGAAGTTGCAGGTGGTGCAACTTGACTTGGGTAGCATCTATTCCTAGTCACAATACTTACCATCCCGATGTACCCTTGTAAAGGGGGTGCCATCTTGACCTCATTCATTTGTTTAGTAGGAGCTACCTGTACCTCATGAGTAGGTAAGGGGTCTTTGAAAACCCCCATCTATTGATTATTTGGGGTGAGAGGATTATCCACTTGGAGCTCATTCCTCTCTATCATGTCTTGCACTATATTTTTGAAACCATAGCATGTAGGCAAGTCATGGCCATTCTATCGATGATATCGATAAAATTGATCTTCTCGATATCCCATAGGCTTTGGTTTACCTATATTCGGGTCTATAGGCTTGATTTCTAGTAAATTAACCAATTTAGCAGCCCACAAATGATCGAATAGGGAGTCCATTGACTCAGTGAAGGGTGTAAACTATCACCTAGGGTGACATTGCTGATTTTGACCCTAATTCACTTGAGTATTATTATTATAACTCGTAGGAGGAGGTTGGGCTTGATAATTTACCTTTTGAGGAGGCATCATTTATGTAGGCCCTAGGACATTAATGGCCACTTGATTGACCATTGATAGCTTTGATGGTATCGGATTACTCTTTGGATTCTTTGTCCACTCCTTATGAGGTTTAGCTATCTCCCCCTCTTGGATTTTGATCTCTTCTATGGTTCTAGCTTGTGCTAGAGCATCCTCAAGAGTGGGATATTGTTGGAGTTGTAACAATAAAGATATTGGTTTCAAATAACTCTTTGAAAACATCCAAGTCAACTTGATCATTGGCAATAGATAGGGTAGCTTAGCTAAGAGCGTTCACCACCTATTTCCATAGTCAGTGATAGACTCATCATCATATTGTTTCAACCTTGTAAGGTCAGTTAGGGTCACCTTTCTCTTGGTATTGAAGGTGAAACATTCCAAGAATGCATCTACAAACTATTCAAATGTATAGATGCTATGCCTTGGAAGTTGATTAAACCACTCAATGACTAGGGCCAGAGAGGGTAATTAAAAATATTCTCAAGAGTAATGCATCATTCTCCTGTATGTTGAAGCACTGATTCATGAATCTCGTGATGTGCTCTTGAGCATCTTCTTCCCCTTTAAACTTATCCAATTTGGGCATTTTAAAATGCTCAGGGTATGTAGGGGAAGGTATAGATGGATGCAGTGGTTGATTGTGCAACTGGTGCAAGGTGGGCTTTTGAAGCCCATTCCTAGCTATCTTACTCTCTATAGTTTCTAAGCATTCAAGCAATTCTTGATATGCATCAGAGGATTTAATCTCCTCTTCTTTATTTTGGACCCATGGAGGGGGATGAGGAATATTAAGCATATGTTGAGGTGGTTGATTGTCATCAACCATACCTCCAAAAGGTGCTTCTAAGTAATCCTCATTTTGTTCCAAATCATCATAAGCCCCATAAGGTGTTTCAAGAATGGGCCTACAAGGAGGAACGAAAGCCTGCTGTAGGTGATCTATATTAGGCCTAGTAGGTAAGTTCTGATCAGGCCTAGGAGGTCTAGGAGGCAACATTTGATTAGGTCTAGGAGACCTATTCTGATGGAAAGTAGGTTGCCTCTAGCGAGCCTCCTATATATGCATGCTTGGAGTAGGAACCCCATTACGCAATGTTTCTTGAATCTATTGTTCAAGTCTTTGTCTTTCTAATTATTGTCGATGCTCTAAGAGATCCAAGCATTGTTTATCAGACCAAAGTTGATTAAACTTAGCTTGATGATCAACATACTTCTTGACTAATTGATTAATTTGATCAGTTGTATTGGGCCTATGTGCCTTAGCATTATTTCCTAGATACCTATCTTATTCAAGAGGATTTGTGAGATCTACTACGAGTTTCCCTCGATTGAGAGAAGTTGCATTTACTTGAGGTTCACTCCTAAACATATATTCTTGATAATCTGCTAGTGTAGAGGCACATCATGCTTGCATGGAATGATGTGAGTGAGGATAATCAGGATCCTCCTCAGGTCTTCCCTCATAAATGAGGAAAGGTAGGGTAGAATTGGCTCACCCATTATGATGAGTATCATACTCATCTAGGTTTTGGTACCTTGGGGAAGGGTGATTTGAAAGCATAAGATGATCATTTAACCCTACCCTAGGTGAGAAGTCTTGATCCTACACACCAGTGCATGGAGTAGACCGAGAAGGCATGTGAATGCATGGTATTGCTCTATTTGGAGGTGCCTCATTGCATGGTTGCTCTTCTTGAAAGAAGGCATTTGTAGTATCCATATTAGGGAAATGATTTCCTAGATTGGGACTATGACCTATGGGGGTACCCCATGTAGGAGTCCCTTGTAGGCTAGGTCCCCTTTATGACCTTCTAGGACTAGGGAGAGTAGTTGGCCACCAAGGAGGTATAACCATGTCCTTGGGGTCAAAATGAAGATATTCTATGTCCTCTTGCCTACTCCCCGTAATATCCACCCTTAAGTGGGCTTGGCTACGGGTATATACCATAACTACTTACTCTAAACCTCTATGTGATTATCTCCTTTACAAGTTTTATAGATTCAAATACATAATCAATAGAAACACACAAGAATACAAATGATTATCTCTTTTAAATATTATGTGTTCCTAAACTATTTGATGTGTTTCAAATTTGTTGCTTTTGTAAAGAATATCTTTCACGTGTTTTGAATGTTGATGTAATTCTCAATTGTTTAAATGGTTTTCACCTATACACTCATAGCTCGACAACCGAAAATGAAATTCCAGTAACGTGAACCAACCAAAGTATGGAGATGAAATCCATACCCGATCAGGGAGCATAGGTCCTACCAGTCCTCACCCAGTATTGATCGTGGGTAGTGATACACCCTCCGAAGAGGAGTGCATGCAATTTTCCATAGCTAAGATGGTTCTTGGAGCTAACTTTGGCCAAAAATAAGGGTACATGGGATTTGAGCCAATGGATGGAGATGAAACCCACCATCGTTGAACTCTATCAGTGGTTGGGGATGAATTCCAACTCACTAACATTAAAAATAAGTGTGGTGTGTGTGATTCCTTTTAAAATGATTGAAAGAAAACAAGATAGCATTCAATGATTGTTCACTAAATGCATGAAATTGCATTTTACTTTTAGAATCATAAGCATATATATAAAAGGAAGCTACAAAATTTGTAAACTATATGAAAACCTAACCCTTAGGTAGGTCATACGCAGGCAAACCAGACAAATGCATTTTGAAAGGTTGTTATTTTTCCTATTTTTCTTTGATTTGTTAATGCAAAATTTAGAAATATGAAATCTAACTTTCAATTGCATACAAAAGACAAGAAAAACTAAAATTTAACCTTTTTGAAACAACCTAGATGCAAATTGAAGGTTTCAAAGATTACCTTTTATGTTCTGAAAATTGTTGTTTCTAGAAATTTCTATAGAAACCCCCTAGTTTTGTGGCCATCCCTAGGTGGGATGGCTACAAATTTGGGGGCCATCCCTAGTAGGGATGTTTACAGTGGTCATCCCTGGAAGTTCCAATTAGGAATTCTGTAGTTGTTCCTGCTCAGAATGGCCAGAACCTGCAACACACAAAACACAAAAAGGATGTCAAAAATGAAAAAAATGAAAGGGGACAAGGGACAAGGGTCCCACCATGATCACCACTAAAGAAGCAAGAAAAATGGCTCACCTAATAGATGGAAACTGAAATGCAATCTAGTGTTTCTAAGAAAGCATGCAAAAGAAAGATGCTAAAGAAGTAAACAAAGAAAGCTATTGAAATGATGAATGATTTGAAGTAAAAAGGTGGGGTTTCTCCTTGTATTCATAAATTCATCAATTCAAAAGGTTACAATACATCCCCCTTTGAGGGCTTCTCATTTTGATACATTTCAGATTACAAATTACAAGGGATCAAATCCCTCCATGAGCATAATGGCGTGCTTCCAATGTTCTTCTTGCAACCCACACTTGAGAGCTAATCTTGGGATTTATTTATACTACTCCTTAGCTCCTCCCTCATGCCTAGAATACCTGCACCTACACACAAGATATTGAATGATGTTAATAGCATATGCATTTAGTGATGAAAACTATGAAAACCATAGAAAGTATGCATCTATGAATATAAAATTTATTTGCGACTATTCTAAACAACTCCAAATGACTTGAAATTCTAGTATGATGTTTAATAGGTGATTTTGGAAGGATCTGAGCATAAATCACAGTGAAATTGTTAGCAAAACTTGTGGTCATTCCTGGCAGGAACAAGTAAGACTGCAATCATAAAAACATTAATTGACCCATCAAATCTACTCAAAACTTTACCAAATTTGGATATGATGCTAATATAATGCTATAGAAATGATCTACATAGAAATTAGATCAAAATTATGGGCCATTTCATGGCCATACCTAGGAGTTCCAATAAGACCTGCTAACCATCCCTAGGGGGATGACCACAAACTAGGGTGGTTTTTGCCACCAATTCCACTTGGATCTGGTCAATAAACCTCCTAGGGGTCTTGTCATCGAATTTGGGAAACTAACTCTCAAAATTTATTGGTTTTGGAATCAGTTTAGTGTATTTTGGGATGCCCCTAAAAGCACCTTCGAATGAAGAGGTTTTCAAGGAAAATACTTGGGCAAATGTGAGGACAAATGTGAGCAACACTTCATGAGCAATGCTTGTTATTGTCTCCTTTTGAAATTGGGTAGGAGCACCTCAATTTATAGCCAAAATAGGGCAAATGTGCAAAGGGGAAAGTTCTGGCATGTAGGGCAAGTGTTGCCACTTGTCAATGCCCTTGCCATGCATAGGGTGGGAAAGCTTGCCCATTTGGGGCCTCCAATTTGTAGGTCTTGATGTTTATGACAACCTCCCAATCAATTTTGGGTGATTGGGTGGGATAAATGGTAGGAATTGATTGCCATTTGTCCCACCCTTTGACTTTTTGGGGGTTTGGTTCATGGCCATCCCACCCAGGGATGGCTATTGGTGGCCGTCCCTGGGTGGGATGACCATGAACTGTGGCCATCCCTGGGTGGGACGACCATGGCTACATGGCCCAAAACCTCCCAAAAGTGGGGTAAACCCTCCCAAAAGTGGTTGGGAGCCCTAATTAACCCCTCAGGGTTGCCCAATGGGGCCATATGATGTCGATAAGAGTGGCGCATAGCAGTCTTATCTGATTTACATGATTTTAGTGTCTACAGGTTCATCATGATAGGCTTTAAGGATTTCTAAAAACTCATGCTCAACAACACACCATCTCATGATTTTATCAGGCCCTATTTTGAATAAATAGCCATCAATCCATGAGAAGGTTGTAGTCTTCTCTATTAATGTCTAATTTTCATAGGGTGAGAGTGCAAGGGATACTCTAACAGTGGCTAAGTAATTAACCATATATATATACCATGGTGTTTGTTCACTTAGAGAGAAAATATGTTTGTTTAGGAATTGGTATTATTTAGTTGAATGATCTGGTGGTGTCAACCTAGACAAAAATTATACAACCACATTATCCTTACCTGGTTTATCAACGATGGTAACATCAAATTATTGCAGGAGTAGAAGCCACCTAATCATTCTGCCATTAATTGTAGATTTGTTCATCAAATATCTAATGGTTTCATGGTCAATGTGCACAAAGACCTTGTACCCTTTAATGTAGTGGTAAAAGGTACGGAAAACTACAAGGAATTCCTTCTCAGTGATGGTGTTTTTGGGGTGAAAACATTGGTTAAATATGGTCCTATTCTGTCACATCCCGTTCATTTAATTTTTCAAACTCGAGAACTCGTAAGCTTGTGAAGTACCACATTCAAGACTAATTACAACATCGTTTGAGATGAGTCCACTAAGCCTATTGTTGGGGGGGAGTTTTTGTAAAATATCATTAATTCATCCACACTAATTAAATATTGCATAAATAAAATTACGAAAAAATAAATCACACCACATTGTGCTTGAAAAATAAAGGCAATAAAAACATACTTGCAAAAATAAAAATACAACACACTAAATATAAATGATCTAATTTAGAAAGCAATAGAAATAAAGGCAGGAATACTAGCTTGAAGTGGGCCCAAGCTCCAGCAGCTTTTGCCTGACTAATTTATAGAGATTGAATGCAAATGTAAGAACTCTCAAGCAAATTTTTTATTAATAAAATTGTAGTACATAAAAGATAATACATTCCTACATATGCCACTATATCTTTTCATAGAAATCTGTGTGTTTATATAATACACATAGAACTTCTATTACAATACTTTTGTGATGAAAAATCTTACTATAGCCTAAAATGAGATAGTTTAGTTATAGTAACAGATGCGTGATAAAAATAGTCAACAACTTTTGTCCTTTTTTGGGGATAGTATATTTTCGGGTTCAGCTCCTTTGTAGCCCATGTTCTTCTTCATCAAGTAGTTGTGCATTTTCTCCAATGTGAATGAGATAGCTCATGCATTTGGTAGTTCTCCAAATATGGTATGTGTGACATGGAGTCAAAGGTCTACCGTGGTCAATAGGTTATACTTCAGTTGCAAGGTCAAGGTGCTTAAGATCAAGGTGTCTTCTTGTCCATCAAGGTGTCTTTGATGTATGGCATCAAGGTGCCTACTTGAAGATCAAGGTACCCTTGATGTATGACATCAAGGTTCCTACTTGAGGACCAAGGCACTCTTAATGCATGACATCAAGGTACCTACTTGAAGATCAATGTACCCTTGATGCATGACATCAATGCACCTACTTGAAGATTATGGTGCCCTTGATGCATGACATCAATGTGCCTACTTGAAGATAAAGGCACCCTCTATATATGGGATCAATGTGCCTTCTTATAGATCAACACACCTTCCCATACATGGGATCAAGGTGCCTTATTGAATATCAAGACACCTTCCCATATATGTCTTGGTCTCGTTGAAGCAGAAGCATGCCAGGTCCACGTAGGACCTTGACTAAGCAAAATATGACAAAATAAGAAAAAATCTACACAAAAAACACTTCACACACAAAATAGGTAATGCACATAATTTAATTAAATATAACATAATATTTCATAAAAAAATACAACTCTTATAATACTGCCACACAAAACCATTAGAAAATCATACAAAAATATGAGCATTTTTTATGCTCATCCCCCCATGCTTATTATGTGCCATGCCCTCATGGAACCTAAAATTGGGAGTCTCCATCCTAGTCAACCCCTCTGTATTCTCTTTTTATTGACAACCTCAATCTTTATTTTATGGTTTACATTTTTTCTATGGTGTATTGGTCTGTTGTGGTGGCTTTCAACTACACTGGTTGTGCTTCCCTATCCTACTTGGCCCGACACCTATGCTGGACAATGCAGACATGGTGGTTCTTCCTTTCTAGAATGTGGCTTCTGCTTGCTATCATAGATAAACATGTTGAGGCCATAATTTTGCCAATGGGATATCTAAATCATCTCACTCCTATTTCACTACCTTGGATTTAAACAAGTGGACCACTTTCAGGTTAAGACCTGCATTCTCCTTAGTAATTGCATAAGCTTCATCTTCAGACCCAAGGGTTGTCCTTGAGCTAACCTACATATCCACCATAATTTCTTCTCTAAAGTTGGGTCAATGAAAATTTCGGGCCCTCTTCTAGCTTTCTTGGTAGCTTTTCTTGCTGCATTTGCCTCCTCACATTCTTTTCAGAGTTTTTCAAACTGCTCCTTTCACTTGACAAAAATCTTGACACCTTCCACCCACTCTTTTTCTAACTGGTCAACCTGTACTATGAATGTAACTTTGGCTTTGCTCTTGGCCCTCTTATGCAGTTTTTGAGGTACCTTCCTTTTGGACCTCACTAGAACTGTTATTGCGGTAGAATGAGTGTTGATGTCATCCTCCTCCACAAAAGGCACTTCCCATTTATTGTTTGAGGGCTTAGGTCTCTACCCCTCTGGCATTGAGTCAACTACAACTACTTCCTTTGTTCCTTGCTCATTCGGTGACTACTTTGCTGGTCCTTATGCTATGGGTACTTGTTGCTCCTATGATTTTTCCTTGGTATCGAGTTCAAGGTCTTCCTACTGTATATAGATTGATTTATTATCCTCATCATAAAGGATTTCTATAACAGGGGGCTCTATTTGAAAAATAGAGTTCCCATGTTATTCATTAGTTACTCTAATTGAAGTGGATAAGAAATCCCCTACTTCTTCGCTTTCATTTCTTACATCCAATATAAATTTCCTTGATGAAACAAATCTCTCTAGATAGGTCTAGTAAATTCATGGGCACTTCAATCACCTTAGCCTTCAGCTATGAATTTTCTTCAATGAGTTGTTAAACCCTCTGCTGTAGCTAAGATATGGTGACTTCATATATCTATAGTTTCCTTGTAGTCATCTCTTAAAATCCTTGTAAGAGTGTCTACGCTTCATAAAATTTACTTTTCCAATTAAGGCCTTCTTCTAATGCCAAGTCGAGCTGCCCTCACAAGTCTTCTGAAGGTTGTTGGTCTAGCAGACTCCTAGCAGCAAAATTCTGCAATGTCTGGGTTGCAAACCCAACTTTCATATCCTCTTATTCTTCTTGACTTGACAAAATTAATCATATAAAATATTTCCTCTTGCTTATGTGCTCCATACGATGAGCCATATATTTAGAGTTGGATGCTCTCGTGTCGAATTCCTTGCTAGACCACAAAGAAGGTTTGATGGATTGGTCAGGGTTAAGAAAATATTTCCCAACCTCTATGTTATTTTGTGGGTAGTCAAGCTCTTTGGTAGTTGACTGCATTTGTGCACCCGTATTTTTGGTTCTCTCTACCAGTAGGGTCTCTCCATGCTCCTCAATAGATAAAATTAGGATCATAATTAGCCCATGGTGGGCTAGAGCAGTAACTTTCCCTACCTAATATCATCTAGCCTCGTCCTTCAGAGTGCTTGCTAGATAGAATGGGACATTGATTTCCTCCCATACACTAGATGATTTAGGAAATGCATGTGGTTTACATTCAGGTGGAAGTATTTGCCCATGCAGGTGAATAATATTACCGCCTACTTGAAGAGCTTTTGCATGTGTTTTGGAACTCTCCGTTTTGGTAGCCCTATAGACTAAAATTTGATATTCATCTACCCAAGAAGCTGCTCTGCACACTAAGATGGGATACCCTCCTTGTAGGTGCACTCTCCTGTGAGGGGAAGACCGGTAACACTCGATATGAACTCCAATGTGACTAGGATTTCCAATCCATGTAGTTGAGTGACCTCCCCTCTAAAAATGACAACAAATTCCTTTGCTACTTTAGGGTCCTAGTTTTGGCTCAGCAAGAAGCAATAACTCATCCACCTGATAGCCTCAAAATAGCCCCAAAATTCTTTGTATATTCCTTTGATATGGCTAGGTTTTCTCTTATTCTGTGCATGATTCTTTGATTTTCTCCCCATTACAAATTCTTGGATCTTTCTCCTCTTTTTCCTAAACCGGTTCGATGTATTTCTCTAGTAGGAAGGTGCCTTCTTATAGATCAAGGCACCTTATCCAGAAAATTAATGTCATATTCGGGTTGACAAGATATGCCACCCACATTAATTTTTGGCATGTTGTATTATTCATGGGGGGGAAAATATGGTTGGTTTAATTCTTGCGATGATATTTTTTAGAGAAGTTTTTAATTATGAAAAAACATGTAAGTATTTAACAAAAATTATGCACATACCTTATTGGTCGTTCGTGCATTCTGGAGCATACCAATTTGTGATAAGGGTGATGGTGTATTCCCCATGTGGTTGATTAATTTATCTTGGATACTACAACTTCATTCCCTTGAGGTCTTGTACTAAAAATGTGGAGATATGGTTGGTTAAGGTGATAGGATGCATATATCATTTTCCAGTTGGCCTTGGGACATATAGAAATCCTTCCAAATGATTCCTCAATATTTTGGGTGACTTCAAATTTTCATCATCTGAATTGATGATGTTGGCTTTGGTCATTCCCTTGTGCTATTAGATTATGCAGGTGCTTCTATTGGATCAAGGTACCTCTAAAATGTATGACATCAAGGTGGCTACTGGTATATCAAGGTTCCCTTGATGTACGACATCAAGGCACCTACTTGTGGATCAAGGTACCCTTGATGTATGACATCAAGGCACCTACTTGTAGATTAAGGTACCCTTGATGCATGACATCAAGGTGCCTACTTGTAGATCAATGTGCCCTTGATGCATGATATCAAGGCCCCTACTTGTAGATCAAGGTACCCTTGATGCATGACATCAAGGTGCCTACTTGTAGATCAAGGTATCCTTGATCAAGGTGCCTACTTGTGGATTAAGACACCTTTGGTCAAGGTTCTTACTTTCGGATCCAGGTGCCCTTGATGTATGGCATCAAGGTGCCTACTTGACGATCAAGGTGACTACTTGTAGATTAAGGTATCCTTGATCAAGGTACCTACTTGTGGATTAAGACACATTTGGTCAAGGTGCTTACTTGCGGATCCAGGTGCCCTTGATGTATGGCATCAAGGTGCCTACTTGTAGATCAAGGCACCCTTGATCAAGGTACCTACTTGTGGATCAAGGTGCCCTTGATCAGGGCATCAAGATGCCTCATTATTGTCACTTATTCATTTTTTTTATATGATCAAGGTGCATCTTCTATATGGTATCAAGGTGCCTTGTCACTTATTCATATTTTTTTTGACTTTGTCAATAGAATTCAAGTGCCTCTATTGATGAGCATTAAGGCACCTAGTAATACATGAGATCAAGGTACCTTATTGTACATCAAGACACCCAAGAATTCTTGACATCAAAACACCGTATTGGACATCAAGGCACCCAATAATGCTCAACATCAAGGTACCTTCTTAGACATCAAGGCACCCTCTTGGTTTTGAAAAGTTAGCATTTGCTAATGTGTCTACTATTGCAGAGTTGATTAGGTCCTCAAAATTTTCTTTTACCGTCTAAGATGGTCATTTGTCCATCTTGGAAGCTTATGTAGGCATCATCTATTGTGAGCCATGGCCTCCCCAGGATGAGTGGTTAGCCACCCAATCCTAATTTGAATTGCAAGACCAAGAAATCTACTGGATATTCCCATGTGTCTACCATCATAATGATATCTTCTAACATCCCTTTTGGTGCTACAATTGACCTATTAGTTAGCTGCAACATCGTCTTGGTGGCATTCAAATATGTGAGCCTCAGATTATGCATAGTTTCTTTTGACATGACATTGATGGTTGCACCTAAATCTACCAGAGTATTTTCCAACAAGTGACCACCTACTTTTATGGTTATAACTAAATTGCTTGGATCCACGTATTTGGGGTGGCATGTATTTCTTAGCATTAAATCGGCCAACTTCCCCACTACGTTTATGGTCTGGGCTATCCTACATCCTAGCCTCCTTAGATATAGCTATTTAATCACATTTGTGTAAATATGCACGTCTCTAATAGCTTGAAAGAGTGGAATGGTGGTTGTTAAATTCCTCAAGCTTGAAAGGATGTTAAACTTAGGTTGTATTGGCTTCTTCTGCTCCTGTAACCTCTTGGGAAAAGGAGCTTCTTTTTTCTCAACAATCGATCCTTCTTCAACCTCTTCTACTAGATGTGATCCTTATATGTTCTCCTCCTATTCTATCAGGTAAGGAACCTCTACTCATAGCTATCTACCTAATCTAAGCTGAATTTGATCACAACTCATAATATTGTACATTGGAATATCTCTCCTTCTAGTTGGTATGCAGGCTGATTTACCTTGTTATTCGGGTTGATCGTTGGTTGTGCTGGAAGTTGTGCAAGTCTTGATACAGGGGGGTCCAATAAGATTTACTATAGTGGGGCTTGCACTACATTCTATAAAACTAAATTCCATAATCCTTGAGTTCTTCATTACTACCTAGATTGCTGGTATGGCATCCATGGGTGTTGGTTGGAAAAGGAGTCTCTTGGAGGAGCATTCATCCAAGGTGGTGGTCCCCACAATCATATATTGGGTGGTTAGACCTACTATTTTAGCATGTAAGATCCTCCTCCATAGGGAGGAATTCTATATGGTATATTCCCCATAGGGGGATGCTACTAGTTTCTTCGACTAACCATGAAATAAGCTTCAACAACTTCAACATCTTCCTTGATGGTTGATAGCTATGGACATAGTCGAGTCTTATGATTTTGCTAACAAACAACATACACCTTGGATTTATTTTTTGGACACACATTCCTTGCATGTTTTCCTCTAAATTTTGAATAGAATTAGGCCAATGCAACATCATTTTATTATTTCTTCTTCTCTAGTAGGAGTGTGTCCATCTACAATGCTAGAGAGGAGAGCATCTTTCTATCAAATCCTCTAGCATAATAACTATTTTTATCTTTATGACTAAAGTGGTTTCCTTCATGGTCCTGGAGGTTGGTTTACCTCTTCTTCATGAGTAATTATAACACAGTTGTCAAATTTTTGCCATTTGGTGTTGGTAAACATCCCCTCCAAAAATTAGATTGAGTATTTCAAGAGACTCATTGTTAATTCCTCTCAAGAAAATACTCTTGAGGGACTTATCGCCTAGCTTCGTATGGTGTGATCTCTGTAGATTGAAATTGAATCTCTAATAGTATTCCTCCAAGGATTCATACTCTATATACATCATGCTCATAACATCCTCCTTGGAATATCATGCTCTACCAAAATCTTGGTACTGCTTTAGGAAGAGCTTTTTCATCTCCTCCCAGAAAGTGATTTGTTTATTTCCCAAGCTAATGAACCAAGGTAGGACTGAGTCATCCAATATTGAAGGGAAGAGCTTCAAATTTTGGGTATATGATTTATAATCTATAGACCTACATAAGACATACAAATTAAATAAAAACATATCAAGATCTTCTTTTGGGCATCCCCTGAAGGTAGGAATATGGGCAGGGGATATGTTTTTCATTTTGGTATCTCCACCACCTTCTTCTATTGGGAAGCTAAAACAAATCGAAGTCTCTTCTACCTTAGCCATATTTTTAAGAAATGTGGTCTATAAAGCAGTTTCTATGACCTTTCGGTCATTTTGAAATTTTTGTACAAGAGCCTGCAGGTTAGCTAGTGTTATTGTCCCATCCTCTATGACTTTACACATCAAATCATCTTTGGAATATATCCTCATAAATAGAGGATTTTGTATAATCAGCTATTTTCTTGGTCAATAGGACAAGGAAGAGCTTTGTGCAAATATTGGATGTTCACTCCAGTGCACTATTATTGGTGATTGAGGGGACTCTAACTCAAGTTCAAAATTCTCAGCTCGCTCAGAATTTTTTTGTGGACTCTTCTTTATGAATCAATCGTTTGGTCCTCTTTTCCTAAATGGACTCATGTAAATTTAGGTGGAAGTTTTAAGGTATTGTAATAGGATCTATTATTGGAACTTCCCCTATAATAACACAAAAATGTTGGGACAAAAACATTGGTTAAATATGGTCCTATTTTTGTCACAACTCATTCATTTAATTTGTCAAACTAGGGAACTTGTAAGCTTGTGAAGTACCGCATTCAATACTAATTACAACATCATTTGAGATGAGTCCACTAAGCCTATAGTTGGATTTTTTTTTTTTGTGAAATATCATTAATTCATCCACACCAATTAAATCTTGCATAAATAAAATTACGAAAAAAATAAATCACACCACACTATGCTTGAAAAATAAAGGAAGGCAATAAAAACACACTTGCAAAAATAAAAATATTGTACACTAAAAATAAATTATTTAATCTAGAAAGAAACTAAAAGAAGGGAAGGAATACTAGTTTGGAGTGGGCCCAGGATATAACAGCTTCTACCTAGCTAATTTACGGAGATTGAATGCAAATGGAAGAACTCTTGAGCAATATTTTTATTAATAAAATTGTAGTACATAAAAGATAATAAATTCCTACATACATCACTATATCATTTTAGATTAGTCTATGTGTTTATATAATATACACAAAACTTATGTTACAATGTTGTTATGATGAAATTTTTTGCTATAGCCTAAACTGATATAGTTTAGTTACAGTAACATATGCGTGATAAAAATAATCAACTTTTTTCCTTTTTTGGGGATAGTAGATTTTCTGGTTTAGCTCCTTTGTAGCCTGTGTTCTGCTTCATCAAGTGGTTGTGTGTTTTCTCCAATGCAACTGAGACAACTGATGCATTTGATAGTTCTCCAAAGATGGTCTGCATGATGTGGATTCAAAGGTCTAACACAGTCAATAGGGTCTACTTCAATCTCAAGGTCAAGGTTCTTAATATCAAGGTACCTTCTTGTACATCAAGGTGCCCTTTATGTATGACATCAAGGTGCCTACTTAAGGATCAAGGTGCCCTTGATGCATGACATAAATGTGCCTACTTGAAGATCAAGGTACCCTTGATGCATGACATCAAAGTGCCTACTTGAAGATCAAGGTACCCTTGATGCATGACATTTGGGTGCCTACTTGAAGATCAATGTACCCTATATATGGGATCAATGCATCTTCTTATAGATCAATTCACCTTCCCATATATGGGATCAATGTGCCTTCTTAAATATCAAGGTGCATTCCCATATATACCTTGGACTCGTTGAAGCAAAAGCACGCCAGGTCCACGTAGGACCTTGACTAAGTAAAAGATGACAAAATCAACAAAAATATACACAAAACACACTTCACACAAAAATTAGGTAATGCACATAATTTCATTAAATATATACATAATATTTCATAAAAATATACAACTCTTATAATACTTCCGCACAAAACCATTAGAAACTCATACAAAAATATGAACAATTTTTATTCTAATCAGGTGTAGTTGAACTCAGCCCCAGTGAGATGCTAGCTCATCATGAAGCACTTCTCATTGCTCAGGGATAGGTTGGTCTCTTCACATCGCTGGAGTGTATGTTCTAGGTTTTCCATATCTTCCTCAAAGGTTTCACCATAAACAGTTAATTCATCCATGTATATCTCCACTGCTTCTCCCATCATATCAGACAAAATACTTAGCACTGCCCTCTAAAAAGTGGTTGGTGTATTGCACAAATAAAAGGGTAGAACTCTATAAGAAAACATACCCCATGGACAAGTGAATGTCATCTTGTACTGATATTCTTCTCCAATATGGATTTGGTTATACCCATTGAATCCATTAAAAAAGGAGAAGTATTTCCTTCCTATCATTGTATCAAGAACTTAGTCAACAAAAGGTAGTGAGAAGTGGTCCTTTTTAGTTGCTTTGTTTAGCAATCTATAGTCAACACATATCCACCACTTCCCATTCTTTTTAGGTACCACCACCAGAGGTGACACCCACTCACTATTAGATATGGGATAAATGAATCTAGTTGATAGGAGTTTCTGCAACTCTACCTAGACTATCTCCTTCATGGTAGGGTTTATTATTCATTGTGGCTGCCTAATCATACTTACTTGTTCTTCCAAGTAAATGCAATGGTTTTAAATCTCTAGAGTGATCCTTATCATATCTAAATAGTCCTAGGCAAAGGCTTGTTGATGCTTGGTTAGTATGTCTTTTAATGTGGTCAGTTGAGTGGGTGTTAACTCACTATTGACATTCAACATTCTCCCAGGCTTAATCTAAATTTGTTTGACATGGTGGTCTTGGATGCATAACAATGGTGACTCTAGAGAGGTGTGGGAGGATTCTTCATGGAAGAAACTTGTGATAATTCCATCCTCATCACCCTCATTTTCTAACTCAATCAATGCCATTATAGGTTGCACCATTGATAATGATTCATCATCCTAGTTTTACCAAATAGGTTCTCCCAATGCATCAATAGACTGTATAGGTGGAGATATGGTCAGAATTTTAATGTTTCAACCATCTGAAATAGTCATCTATCCATTTTGGAATATTATATAGGCATCTACTATTTCCATCCAAGACCTTCCCAAGATGAGCAGATAGCTCCCTAGTCAAGACTTGGATTGTAGTACCCAAAAAGTTTGCTAGGTATTCCTATGCATCCACTGTCATGATGATATCTTACAACATCCCTTCTGGCAATACAGTTAATCTATTAGCCAACTAAAAAATAGTCTTGGTAGGCTTCGTTCCTGTGAGCCTAAGTTTTTGCATGGTCTCCTTTAGAATAACGTTAATGGCTGCTCCTAGGTCCACTAAAGTGTTGGCCAACGAGTGGCCACCAATATTCATGGTCAGGACTGGGCTGCCTGGGTCTAAATATTTGGGGTGGTAGGTATTTCCTAGCATTAAGTTAGCCAATTTCCCCACCACATTGTTGGAAATTTTGAGTAGTTTGGTTGTCATTGATGTCAAAAGGATATTGGTTTAATGTTGTCATCATTAAGGACATCAAGTGGTTTTTCCAAAAGCAAGAAGGTCTTGGAAAGGAATAGGATATAATATTTATTTTTAATATTATATGCCTAAAAAGGGCCCAAAGGATGAAGACCCGAGGAAGGAGAAGCAAGTTTAAATTAAATAATAATATTTTATTATTATAATATTTTGGGCCAAATAACAAGGTGAAGAAAAACGAAGTCCAAATTGAAAAGACCCATGAGCAATTTTCAAAGGTTTAATTTAAATTAAAATATTTTAATCTTTGATTAAAATTTTAATTTAAATTAATAAAGGAGGCAAAGGTTTTTAAATTTAATATTTAAAAAATTAAATTTGAATTTTTAAATTCAAAAAAGGGCCGACGTGAGAAATCAAAAGATGAATGTGTATTTATATAGGAAATTATTTCCATTTCCTAAAGTTAAGAATCACACCTTCGAATGCGAAAGAGAGAATATCGAGCGTTGCATCTAAGTAGAAGATAATTTGCATTTAAAAGAGTTTGGAGGGAAACGAGGCAACATAGGTCACATGGTGATTTGACATCCCATCGATGGTGGTAGTGTAGGTGGAAGTTGGGAGAGTGTTAAGGCTTGCATGGAGGAGATCGTGGTTCGATCCACGTGATCGATATTTTGGAGGAAGAGCCTTTGTTTGACTTGCTCGATATTTTTGTGAGGTAGGTTTTGTGGGACAACGTGCACCATGTGTCTCATGTGGGCACGCAACCCACTTGGTGGCCTAGCTTGGAGCTAGGGTGTTGGGAGTGCAAAGGTCACATGGTCGAATCCATTGAAGATAGTTTTTTGTGTGGGTAAAAAAATCAAAGGTATGCCATTCGATTTTATTTTCAAAGGTGTTGAAAATTAAGTGTTTTAAGATTGTCGTGAGTGCTTAGGGGAGTTATAAGGTAAAGAAAAATTAAAATATTTTATTTTGATTTTTGGTGATTGAAATTTATAAGGTGTGGAGATTATAAGGTGTATAAGGGAGTTTGCTATGCATGTTGTTTTAATGAAATTGTTGAGTTAAATATTGTGAGTTTGGAGATTATAAGGTGTGCAAGGGAAATTGTTAAGTGTTTTGTTATGGTGAAATTATTGAGTTAAATATTGTGAGTTTGGAGATTATAAGGTGTACAAAAGGATTTGATATTTTGTATGAAAAATAATTTTTGAGAAAATTATTTTGTGGAGATCTTGAGATAGGTTGTGGTAACCTAACCCTAGTGTTGGCAAAGAAAATTTGATTGTGGTTAAGACAAGTTTTGAAGACATATCTCCATCAAAATAAAAGGTATGGGTACATCTTCCTTGTGAGAAAAATATTGTTGGATTGGATGTTGTGAATGCTAAGTTGGAGTGAAAAGGATTGTTTGATAAGCATTGTTGGAAATATTGAGTGAGCCTTCATGTGCATGATTAGGGTTTGTGAAAGATCATGAGTATCATTGTTATGTGAAGTTTGTTTGATAAGCATTATTGAATAAACTTTCATTGAGTGATTGGTTGTGAGGAGTTGATTGAGCATAATTGATTGGAAGTGTTGGAGTGATAGTTCAAGTTATGTGAAACAAATTGTTCTTTATTTCTAAATTGAGTTGAAGGAAAGATTGAAAGTGATTAAGCATTGTTGTGAGTGAAACATATTGAGTCTCTAACAATTCTCTATATGTTTCTATGGTAAAAAGAGAGATTGAAAGTGATTGAGCATTATTGTGAGTGTGAAACATATTGAGTCTCTAACAATTCTCTATATGTTTCTATGAGATTAAACAAGTTCTAGTGAGAACTTATTGAAAAATGGACAAGTTCTAGTGAGGACTTGTTGAGAATGAGGTAAGTCTTGGTGAAGACTTGTGGATTAGGTGAGACAAGTTCTAGAGAGGACTTGTGGATAGATTTGAGGTAAGTCTTTGAGAAGACTTGTGAGCAGAGTTGATTGATTGATTTGTTCAAACCTTGAGTTAAGGTTTGGGGTAGATCTAGCAGAGTTGATTTGTGATTGAGTCAAGCTTTGTGGTAAGGCTTGAGGATAGATTTGAGGATAGAATTTGGTGCAAATTTGAGGATAGGTTTGTACCAGACCAGAGATAAATATTGAGTAGATTTGTGCTAGATCGAAGGACTATGTTTAGTGTAAAAATATTGATTTAAGCTATGTTTAGATAATAGATTGAGAAGATTTGTGCTAGACCAAAGGACTATGTTTAGTGTAGATTTGAGATAGAGCTGAGAGCAAGCTTTGGAGGTGATAGAGTAGAGGATAGTAGTCTCTAGTGGATAGAGATCCATTAGCTAGGGTAGTGAGGACAGAGATATTTTGAGTGAGGACAAAGTCTTCAATGGAGAGAGATCCACAAGCTAGAGTAGTGGAGGTAGTAGTCTTCTAGAGGATCACCAGCCAGAGTAGAGGAGAAGGAGTTCTCCTATGGATAGAGATCCACAAACTAGTAAGGGGATTGGTGTCTCCTGTGGATAGAGATCCATGAACTTGATTAGGGGATTGGTGTCTCCTTTGGACAGAGGTCCATAAACATTGTAATAGGGAAAGGATTCCCAAGAGATTTGTTGAGAAAATTTTAGTGAAATATTTTCTTCGTGGACGTAGCCCACATTGGGTGAACCATGTTAAATTGGTGTCTCTATTGTGTGTGGTGATTTATGCATTGCTTTGATTACTATTATTGATATTGCCATTGATATATTGCATAATATTGTTTGGGAAAGAAAAGTAAAAAGTGGTCTTATACTATTCACCCCCTCTCAGTATAAGCTTGTGTTCTTCAATTGGTATCAGAGTGGGTTCCTTTGAAAGAGTTTAATAGCTTGAAGGAAAATCTTACAAGAACACAGATGGATTCTCAGACTGGATCTTCAGGGAATTCAACACCATTGTTCGATGGGAACAATTATGCACTATGGAGCACAAGGATGAAGTTTCATCTAATGGCACTTGGAAATGAAATATGGGAAGCAATTGAGAATGGATACATACCACCAACAACTCCACCTACAGATAAATATGGTAAGCTTCTACATCATTACAATTCAAGAGCAATGAATGGAATTTTGAGAGGTTTGCATGAAATAAAGTTTATAAAGGTTATGCATTGCACATCAGCAAAGGAAATTTGGGATAAGTTGCAAGGCATATATGAAGGAGATAAAAAGGTCAAAAGGGCAAAGTTGCAAAATTTCAAGAGAGCATTTGAAGACCTAAAGATGAAGGATGAGGAAAACATTGCGGCATATCTACTTCGTGTGGATGAGGTTGTTAACTCCATGCAAGGACTTGGGCTTAAGGTTGAGGAAATAGATGTTTGTGATAAGATTCTAAGGTCACTTCCAAAAAGGTTTAGTGAAAATATTTCAGCTATAGAAGAGGCAAAAGATATTGAACTTTTGACAAGGGATGAATTACATGGTATTCTCACAGCTTTTGAGATGAGGATAAAAGAGGAACCTATTCCCCAGAAGGAAGCAACCTTCAAAGTTACTAAGAAGACAAAGGGTAAGAAGTCAGATTCAAGCAATGAGTCATCCAATGATGAAGAAGCAAACTATGGTAGAAGGAACAAGGACTCAAGAAAATATAAAGGTACGAAATCAGTTAGATGTTTCAATTGTGGAAAATATGGTCACTATGCATCTGATTGTCCAGAGGTTGGAAATAGCAATGATGAAGAAAAATAGGATCATAAGAACAGGGAAATAGGAAAACACAGGTACCAAAAGAAAAGTAGGGATGGACAAGGCAAGCAAGGAAAGAAGTTTTTCCAAAGGCATAAGAAGAGTTTCTATGCAGACAAGGCAAGTAAGAGCTCAAGTGATAGTGATGAAAGTTCCTCAGATAATGATAAAGATGAAGTACTATTTCTAGCAAAAGAAAAGGATGATGTTAGAAAAAGGGCACCAATGATTCTCAAGTGTTTTAGATGTGGTAACTTTGGTCATCTTGAAGATAGTTGTACAAGGAATGGATTCAGTTTTAGTGATGATGAATATGAAGATACACTTGAAGGACCAGAAGAAAATTTACTTTTGGCAATAGAAGAAGAAGGAGGTGATCCTATTGAAGATAAATCAGAAAGGAATGAAGATGATCCCAAAGGCAAAAAAATAGAGGAAGAATCAGAGAAAGGAGAAGTTGATCTTGAGGGTGAGCTTATTCATGCCCTTGATGCATTAAGGGAGGTAAGAAAGCAAAACTCAAAACTCAAGCTTAAATTTCAAGAATGTGATGAAGAGAAAGGAAAGCTTATAGAGGATCTAACCAACTCAATAGCTAAGACAAGGAGATTCAAAGAGAAGTTAGAAGCAAAGGTTTTAGAATGTGAAAAGTTAGAGCATGAGGTAGCTTCACTAAGGAAGGAAGTAAAAGAGTCTAAGGACAAGTTACACAGGTTTGGGAGAAGCTCAAAGAAATTGGATAAGATTATCAAGACACAAAAACCTACATCAAGCAAGACAGGTCTTGGTTTTGAACAGGTACAAAGAAAACAAGGAGAGGAGTCAATCTCAAGCTCTAAAGAAGAAGAAGCTTCAGAAGAAGAGAGTGTAAGAGAGAGTGAGACTTCTGAGGATGAGTTGGACAACAAAAAGTTCAACAAGGAAAGGAACAATGCACAAATGAGGAACAAATGGAACAAGAACCAACACAGGGTAAAAGAAACTAGGAGACCAATGGGGTCAAGGCAAGGTAGTTTCAATGGATGATGCTTCTCATGTCATAGGTTTGGGCACAAGGCTACACAGTGCAGGACACATGAAAGACAAGAATATGGAAGTTTTAGAAATAGACAACTTTTTCAAGGGTATTGCTACTCTTGTAATCAGTTTGGTCACAAGGCAGTAAATTGTAGGGTTCATGATAGGAATGGATATGGCTTCACCAGGAGAAACCCCAAGATATTTGCACCTTTAAGGAATAACAACATTAAGTGTTATAAGTGCAATAATGATGGGCATACAACAAAGTGGTGTAGAGCAAAAATCCCAGAGACAAGCAGGAACATGAATAGTCAGAGGAATCAAAAGGATCAGTTGAGGAAGAAAGTGGACAAAGGTAAAGATCAGTGTATGTTGGGAGTAGAAATACTCCCACCCCAAAATTAATCACCTCAAGAGGAGGTGGGGGAGGGGCTAAGCTAAGAGTCTCATTCTTAGCCCCGAGCCCCAAAGGTGACCCTTTGCCATTGATGACAAAGGGGGAGAGATTTGAGTTAGGGGGAGAGCATTCAGTCAGGGGGAGCAGTTTCTCAGGGAAAGCAGCTTTTGAAAAAAGAAAAAGGAATGGTAAAAATAAAGGGGTTGCCATCAATGACAAAGGGGGAGATTGTTGGAAATTTTGAGTAGTTTTGTTGTCATTGATGTCAAAAGGATATTGGTTTAATGTCGTCGTCATTAAGGACATCAAGTGGTTTTTCCAAAAGCAAGAAGGTCTTGGAAAGGAATAGGATATAATATTTATTTTTAATATTATATGCCTAAAAAGGGCCCAAAGGATGAAGACCCGAGGAAGGAGAAGCAAGTTTAAATTAAATAATAATATTCTATTATTATAATATTTTGGGCCAAATAACAAGGTGAAGAAAAATGAAGTCCAAATTGAAAAGACCCATGAGCAATTTTCAAAGGTTTAATTTAAATTAAAATATTTTAATCTTTGATTAAAATTTTAATTTAAATTAATAATGGAGGCAAAGGTTTTTAAATTTAATATTTAAAAAACTAAATTCGAATTTTTAAATTCGAAAAAGGGCCGACGTGAGAAATCAAAAGATGAATGTGTATTTATATAGGAAATGATTTCCATTTCCTAAAGTTAAGAATCACACCTTCGAATGCGAAAAGAGAATATCGAGCGCTGCATCTAAGAAGAAGACAATTTGCATTTCAAAGAGCTTGGAGGGAAATGAGGCAACAAAGGCCGCGTAGTGGTTTGACATCCCACCGACGGTGGTAGCGCAGGTGGTAGTTGGGAGAGTGTTAAGGCTTGCATGGAGGAGATCGCGGTTCGATCCACGCGATCGACGTTTTGGAGGAAGAGCCTTTCGTTTGACTTGCTCGACGTTTTTGTGAGGCAGGTTTTGTGGGACAATGTGCGCCGTGTGTCTCATGTGGGCACGCAGCCCACTTGGTGGCCTAGCTTGGAGCTAGGGTGTTGGGAGTGCAAGGTCACATGGTCGAATCCATCGAAGATAGTTTTTTGTGTGGGCAAAAAAATCAAAGGTATGCCATTCGATTTTATTTTCCAAGGTGTTGAAAATTAAGTGTTTTAAGATTGTCGTGAGTGCTTGGGGGAGTTATAAGGTAAAGAAAAATTAAAATATTTTATTTTGATTTTTGGTGATTGAAATTTATAAGGTGTGGAGATTATAAGGTGTATAAGGGAGTTTGCTATGCATGTTGTTTTAATGAAATTGTTGAGTTAGATATTGTGAGTTTGGAGATTATAAGGTGTGCAAGGGAAATTGTTAAGTGTTTTGTTATGGTGAAATTATTGAGTTAAATATTGTGAGTTTGGAGATTATAAGGTGTACAAAAGGATTTGATATTTTGTATGAAAAATAATTTTTGAGAAAATTATTTTGTGGAGATCTTGAGATAGGTTGTGGTAACCTAACCCTAGTGTTGGCAAAGAAAATTTGATTGTGGTTAAGACAGGTTTTGAAGATATATCTCCATCAAAATAAAAGGTATGGGTACATCTTCCTTGTGAGTAAAATATTGTTGGATTGGATGTTGTGAATGCTAAGTTGGAGTGAAAAGGATTGTTTGATAAGCATTGTTGGAAATATTGAGTGAGCCTTCATATGCATGATTAGGGTTTGTGAAAGATCATGAGTATCATTGTTATGTGAAGTTTATTTGATAAGCATTGTTGAAAAAGCTTTCATTGAGTGATTGGTTGAGTGGAGTTGATTAAGCATAATTGATTGGAAGTGTTGGAGTGATAGTTCAAGTTCTATGAAACAAATTGTTCTTTATTTCTAGATTGATTTGAAGGAAAGATTGAAAGTGATTAAGCATTGTTGTGAGTGAAACATATTGAGTCTCTAACAATTCTCTATATGTTTCTATGGTAAAAAAAGAGATTGAAAGTGATTGAGCATTGTTGTGAGTGTGAAACATATTGAGTCTCTAACAATTCTCTATATGTTTCTATGAGATTGGACAAGTTCTAGTGAGGAATTGTTGAGAAATTTTAAGTAAGTCTTGGTGAAGACTTTGAGTAATTAAATTTAATTAATAAAAGTAGATAGACAAGTTCTAGAGAGGACTTGTGGATAGATTTGAGGTAAGTCTTTGAGAAGACTTGTGAGCAGAGTTGATTGATTGATTTTTTCAAACCTTGAGTTAAGGTTTGGGGTAGATCTAGCAGAGTTGATTTGTGATTGAGTCAAGCTTTGTGGTAAGGCTTGAGGACAGATTTGAGGATAGAGTTTGGTGTAGATTTGAGGATAGGTTTATACCAGACCAGAGATAGAGATTGAGAATTTTTAGAAGATTTTTAGTTAATAAATTGAGCAGATTTGTGCTAGATCCAAGGACTATGTTTAGTGCAGATTTGAGGATAGATATTGAGCAGATTTGTGCTAGACCAAAGGACTATGTTTAGTGTAGATTTAGGATAGATATTGAGTAGATTTGTGCTAGACTGAAGGACTATGTTTAGTGCAGATTTGAGATAGAGCTGAGAGTAAGCTTTGGAGGTGATAGAGTAGAGGATAGTAGTCTCCAGTGGATAGAGATCCATTAGCCAGGGTAGTGAGGACAGAGATCTTCTGAGTGAGGACAGAGTCTTCAATGGAGAGAGATCCACAAGCCAGTGTAGTGGAGGTAGTAGTCTTCTAGAGGATCACCAACCAGAGTAGAGGAGGAGTTCTCCTATGGATAGAGATCCATGAACCAGCTAAGGGGATTGGTGTCTCCTGTGGATAGAGATCCATAAACTTGATTAGGGGATTGGTGTCTCCTTTGGACAGAGGTCCATAAACATTGTAATAGGGAAAGGATTCCCAAGAGATTTGTTGAGAAAATTTTAGTGAAATATTTTCTCCGTGGACGTAGCCCACATTGGGTGAACCACGTTAAATTGGTGTCTCTATTGTGTGTGGTGATTTGTGCATTGCTTTGATTACTTTTGTTGATATTGCCATTGATATATTGCATAATATTGTTTGGGAAAGAAAAGTAAAAAGTGGTCTTATACTGTTCACCCCCCTCTCAGTATAAGCTTGTGTTCTTCAAACGTTTATTATCTGGATTGGATTATGGTTGGGCATTCTTAGACATAGTTCCCTAATAACCTTAGTGTAGATAAAGGCATATCTTATGGATTGGAACAAAGGGATTGTCACTATAAAAAAATTTAGACTTGAGAGGATATAAAATTTTGGTTATATTAGATTTTCCTATTCCCATAACCTTTTAGGAAAAGGAGGAGCTTCTTCTTTAGACTTCTTAGTAGCTGGTTCTTCATCAACCTCTTAAACTAGAGGTGATTCTCCTGCTATAATACGTACATCCTCCTCCTATTATATCAAATGAGGAGCCTCTTCTCCTATTTGTCTACCTAACCTTAACTGTACAGGATTGCAATTCCTAATATTATACATGGGAAACACCTCACTGTCCATTTTCTATGAAGTATGCTTCTGAAAATTCAACATTCTCTTTGGTAGTTGGCAGTTGTGGGCATAGTATGGTCTTGTGATTTTTTTGACAAACAACACAACCTAATCTTATCTTCAAGACATGCATTCCTTTCATTATTTCCTTTATTTTTTGGATAGTAGTAGGCTAGTGCTTCCTCATTATCTTATTTCTTATTTGCTAGTAGGAGAGTATCCATTTGCAATGCTAGAGAAGAGAGTATTTTTCTCTTCAGGTCCTCTAGAATGTTGCCTATATTTATCTTTGTAACTGAGGTTGTTGACTTAGTGATCTTGGATGTTGGTTTACCTTTTCTTTGAGAGTAATTTCAATATAATTGTTGGATATCTAATATCTAGTGCTGGTAAATTTATCCTCTAGAGATCATATTTAGCACTTCAAGAGATTCACTATTGAGTCCCCTTAAGAAGATGCTTCTAAGGGACTTATTGCTTAGCTTCACATGGGAAGATCTCTACAAATTGAAATTGAATCTATCCCAATACTCTTCCAGGGATTCATATTCCTTCTCTGTCATGTTCAAGACTTTCTCTATAGAATCCTATGCTCTACCAAAATCTTGGTATTGCTCTAGGAAGATCTTTTCCATATCCTCCCAAGTATTGATCTTCTTGTTTTCCAAGATAGGGTTGAATTATACAGTGTTGAAGGAAATAACTTCAACTTCTGGGCATCCATATTATATTCCACAAACCTGCACAAGACATCAAAATTGAACAAAAATAGGTTAAGGTTTTCTAGTGTAAATCCTTTGAAATTAGGAAGATGGGCAGGGGATATATTTTTCATTTTTGTATCTCCCCTAGCATCTTCTATTGGGAAGCTAAATCTGGTTAATATATCTTATATCTTAGCCATTTTTTTAGGAAATGTGGTCTCTATACCTATTGTCCTTGAAGCAATTTCTAAGGACCTATGGTCATTCTAAGTTTTTTGCACAAAATTCTTCAAATCAACTAGTGAAATGGTTCAGTCCTCAAAAACTTTCTATTGCTATTCAAATAGTATATCCTCTTTAGATGGGGTTCTTCTAAACAAAGGATTTTTTATTATCTGATCTTCACTCTAGTCTAGATGAATGGGTATGGAAGAGTGATGAGCACTAGAAATGCTCATTTTATATACACTTTTAAGGGGCATTATTATTGGTTTAATTAGCATTTGAGATGTATTTTTATATAACTTATGCATATAATTTATAGAAAATGTAGTATTATGCTTGACTGGTGTTTTTAGTGTAAAATGTGTATAAATGTAAGTTTTTCTACTAATCTGATGTTTTCCAGTCTACATCCAACTTGGACCTGGCATTGTGATAGGGGGCATCTTGATCCCATAAATTTGAAGGTACCTTGATCCCATATATTTGGAGTTGCCTTAATGTGCAAGAATATACCTTGATCGCATACATTTGGAGGTGCCTTGATGCCATACATTGGAGGCACCTTGATCTGACCAAGTCAATAGGAAGGTGCCTTGATCTGGCCATGTCAACAAGAAGGTGCCTTGATGGCACCTTGATGAGGAAGTAGGAGCCTTGATGAGGAAGTAGGTGCCTTGATGAAGATCAAGGTACCTTGATCTCAAGTAGGTGCCTTGATGCACATTTGCTGGGAAGATGCACCAAGTCAACATTGATCAGTTGACCAATGGTCCAATGAGGTAGTTCCATGTGAGACAAAGTAAGAATATTTTAATCATGCATCTGGAAAGGCATCCTGCTCTCAACAACACCTTGATCCATAAGTAGGTACATTGATCACATATATGGGAAGGCACCTTGATCTTAAACAAGGTGCTTGATTTGAGATGCTTTGACCTTGCTACCAATGGGGACCATGTTGACCACATATGACTATTGACTCCATGTCATATGCACCAATTTTAGATAGCTACCAAAACACATGAGCTATCTCATTTACGTAGGAGAAAATGACATAACTATTGGCTAAAGCAAAAATCGAACGATAACGAGCTAGACCCAAAAATCTACCCTTTTCAAAAAAGACAAAAAAAGTGTTGTTCGACTACTGTGATTGCATCTATTACTGTAACTAAACTATCTTAGTTTAAACTATTAGGATTTTAAAAACATTATTTTTAGGATGCAATATTTTAGGATTATTTTTTTACACCTAAGGATTATTATATTGATCCTTTCGATGAACGATCATGATGTTAATAGGAGAATAAAATTTGTGTATAACCAATTGTAACTAGTCACATCATGTGATTAAAAATATATCAATCTATTATTGTAAGGAGATCTGGTTGCATGTTATATAAGAAAATATACTAGATGAATGAAGGAGGGATATTGATTGGGGATCAAAAGATAATTCGATGGAGGGACATTTTTCGTAGGACTGCCCAAACTTTCGAACTCGTTTCGGCCATATCTCACTCATCCGGACTCGGATTGAGCTGAAATTTTGAGGGTAGATGCCTGAAAAACCCTAGAACGTCTCCACCAATTTTCATATCATTTGGAGCAACACAGATCCTAGCACATCCCTATGTGTGAACGAGATATTTGGCAAGCGGCTATGCGAGGGTTTCATCTGGGTTGAGTGCAAGCAGCTCCAGAGGTTGGTTTTTAGGGCCTTCGGGCCCTAGCGGCCAATATTTTTGTGGTTTATGCTCAATATTTTAGCAGGAAATGTTGCAGGGGATCCAATATGGGTTAGAAATTTGTCTTTCAATAGATCATACTGTGAACTTGAGTGACAACGACTTCCAATTTGTTGCACAAAAGAAAAGTGAAAACCATACCTTTCCACGATGTCTAGGGCAAGGATTAAAGAGATCACGAAACAAGTTTCAAGCAGTTGATCAAAAAATGGCTCATATCTCAAGTGAATCTAGTGCTAAGGTGCACCCACAAAATAATTCTACTATGAAAAACCCTATCAAGGGTAAGAATTTCGAAGACTCGACCCCAAAAATGAATTTTAGGGATGCCCTCCATGGTGGACAGCCTCAACCCAATGCTAATATCAATCTTAGGGCTTCCCATAAACCTCTAAGAATGCCTAATATTGATCCCAAGAAAATAGAGTCAGGATGTCTTAAAGCAGCTGATGGAACTCCTATTGTTAAGCTTGATATGGGTAACATTTAGACTGGCATTGAAGATTTGGAAAAAAGAGGACTAATTTGTCGGTTCATGGGTTTTCGTCTGAGTCTATCTGCTTTCAAAGTCTGGGCTGCAAAAAGCTGGAAAACTAAAGGTGAGTTACAAATCTCTATTTATCCAAATGGTTATTTTCTTGTTTTATTTGCTAATAATGAAGATAGAGAGAAAACTTTTCAAGGGGGTCCTTGGTTTTTTGGAAGGGTAGGGCTTTTCATGAAGCCCTGGCATACTAAATTTAAAGCCGAAGAAGAGATGCCTTCTATAGCTCCCGTGTGGGTTAGACTCTTTGGCCTCCCTATTGAATTTTGGAATCCTACTATTTTTTCTTCAATTGGAAACTCTTTAGGAACTTTTATGATGACTGTTGATTGTACTCAAAATTTTGAACATATTATTTATGCTCGGATTTGTGTTTTAATGGATTTTGACAAACCCCTACCTAAAAATATCACATTACAATTTGGGGAAGACACTTGGGAGCAAGTAGTGGACTATGAGAACATTCCTTTTCATTGTAGAATTTGCCATGAATATGGTCATTTGGCCAGTGCTTGCCCAAATAAAATTCCTGATCAAAAGAAAGAAGATATAAACTCAGCGAGGTTTCCAAATACCTAAGAAGAAGAACACTCAGAAAAAACCAGTTATGAAGGATCAATCAAAGTCATCTGCTAATATGTTTGAAATCCTTTCCACAAATGATGTCCCAAGTGAGGAAGAGGAAATAATGGAAACTGAAATCTTAGAAACACAATTTAAATATGAAGGGAAGAACTCGAGAGACAAACCAACAAATCAAAGGTTTTCAAGAGAAAAAAAGGGAAAAAATTTACACAAGAAAAACAATCTTTCAAATGTCAAAACTTCAAATAATGCAGGTCCCAATATAGACTTCGTTGAACCATCTAGTAAAATTTTGGCTGTGTATGAGCATTCTTCAAGGTTAGAAGCCATCTCAGATTCAATTGGAATAAGTCAAGAAACAGGGAAAAAAAATTGAAGATGGATTCTAATCAAAAAGCAGGTCGCAAGACCAATCAATATCATATGGTAAAAGAAGGTGAAAAGCTTGTAGAGGAAGGTAAGATTAATGCCCTTCCCAAATTTTTTAGCCCTGGTATTAATGAAGATCATCACTTGGAATATTAGAGGACTCAAAGGGAGTCTTTCAAAACAAAATGAAATTAGAAGAATGATTCAGATAAATCATCCACATCTTGTTTTCCTTCAAGAAACAAAGATGTCAATGGAGGATATGGACTCAATTGCCAGGTAAAATTTGGCCAGCTAGAAAAGTGGTTTCCCTCAGTTCCCAAGGGACTTCTGGTGGCATTGCTTGTCTTTGGGACCCAAAAGAGGTAGTTATTCACCATATGGTTGGCAGTTGGGGTTTGTTGGCTATAGCTATTCAAAGTAGACATTCCAACCAAATTATGCTCTGCATTACTGTTTATGCTCCGACTTCTTTGGAGGAAAAAAGAAGATAGTGGAAGGATATTACTCATATTATCTCTCATTTTCCTGAAGCTTGGATCTTGATCGGAGGAGATTTCAATACCATCCTCTCTCTGGATGAGAAAAGGGGGGAAATAGAAATTTGGACAAAAGCACCGACCTCATGAGCGAATATATTGCAAACCTCCATCTTGTGGATATCCAACCGAGATAATGGCCTTATGACTTGGTCTAACAGAAGGCAAGGCTTAGCTTGTATAATGGAGAGATTGGATAGGTTTTTGCTCTCTAAAAATTTCTTAATCCATGGTCACATTCCTAAAGTGAAGACTCTTAATAATGTTGGTTCGGATCATTGGCCGATCATGGTGGAAATGTGGAAAACCAATGTGAGTTTCTCTCCTTTTCATTTTCAATTAATGTGGCTTAGAGACATTTCCTTCAGACCTCATGTGCAACAATGGTGGAAGGAAGGTAAACCTAGGCATGGGACTAAGATGTTCTGTTTTGCCAAAATATCGCAATACATTAAATCCAAAATCAAGACTTGGAACTGGAAAGAGTTTGGGGATGTTCATAAAAAAAACATGAAGTTATTGCTCATCTTGAAAATTTGAATAAGAAAATCCGTTTAGATGGCCTCACAGAGAAGAGAAGTGCAGATGAAATTAAACTCACAACTCAGTTAGAGGAATGGGAAAAAAGAGAAGAAATCTTATGGAAGCAAAAATCTAGAATTCAATGGCTCAAAGAAGGAGATCGAAACACAAATTTCTTCCACAAATCTCTTCTAGCTCGAAGATCTCACAACTTTATTTCTTCCTTAAAATCAGATTCTGGAGATGTTGTTTATACTTGGGATGGCATGAACTCTATTGTTGTTGATTACTTTTCCAATATTTTTGTTGCTACTCCTCTTGACTCAACTTCACAACAAAATGTTCTTCAAGCAATCCCTTCTCTTATCACTTCTGAGGAGAACTCTATTTTGACTGCTCCTATTACTATCAATGAGCTTCAACAAGTAGTTTTTAAAATGCAAAAAGGGAAAACCCTAGGTCCTGATGGTTTTCCCATTGAGTTCTACCAAGAGTTCTAGGATATCCTTCATGTTGATTTATTAGAGGTGGTGGAAGAAGCCAAGAAAGCCAAAGAAATTTTGAAGGTTATCAATAAAACTTATATTACTCTTGTTCCAAAAGCTCAAGAGGTTGATCATATCTCAACTTTTAGACCTATTGCTTTATGTAATGTTCTTCTCAAAATCATTACTAAAATCATGGGAGAAAGGTTGAAGCCTCTTTTGCATAAGATTATTTCCCCAGAGCAAGGGGGTTATGTGGAAGGACGTCAAATAGTAGATGAGATAGTTCTTGCTTAGGAAGCCATCCATTCCATGGATATGCAAAAATCTCCTTCCATGTTCATTCGGTTAGACTTATCCAAAGCTTATGACAGAGTGGATTGGCACTTCCTTATCAAAGTTTTGAGGCAATTTGGTTTCTCTAAGGATTGGATGGATTGGATTATGGGATGTATCTCTTCAGTTTCCTACTTAGTTCTTATCAATGGCAGGCCTTCTCAGTCATTCCCAGCTTCTAGAGGTATTAGGCAAGGTGACCCGCTATCCCCTTATTTATTCATCATTCTTGTTGAATGCTTGGGTAGGACTATAACCAAAAAGAGGGAAAACAAAACCCTTGAGGGAGTTACCATTGCTCATGGAGCTAGACCTATCTCTCATCTTCAATTTGTGGATGACTCTACTCTTTTAGGTAAAGCTATAGTTAAGGAAGCTTCTAATATTAAGCAAATCATTAGCTATTTTTCTAAGGCTATTGGGCAGTTGATCAATGAAGACAAATCTAAAGTTATTTTCTTTCAACTGCTTCTGCTAGACAGGAATCCATGGTCTTGGATAAATTAAGATATAAGAAGACCTCCCTTCCAATCACTTATTTAGGTATTCCCATAAATATTCAAAGGCAGAAAAATAAATATTGGAATTGGTTGTTGGACAAAGTCAAGAAGAAAATTGGAAAGTGGACCAACAGGTGGCTTTCTTCTAGGGGTAGAATCACCTTGGTAAAATCAGTCCTTCAAGCTATTCCTATTTATGTTTCTTCCATTTTGAATATCCCAAAGGTTGTTCTTCGAGAATTGGATCAAATCGAGTCATCGTTTCCTTTGGAGTGGTACTAAGGAGAAAAGAAAATGGGCCTTGGTGAAATGGGATACTTTATGTCTTCCTAAGAGTGAAGGGGGTTAGGATTCCGGTCTTCTATTAATAACAACAAAGCTTTAGCTGCTAAATTATATTGGAGGATGTTGCATAACCCCAATGCTCTTTGGGCCAATAATCTCCATGCTAAATATGCTGAGAACAAAAGTCTCGAAGACCTTGTTCGCTATCAACTTCCTACCAAAGGTTCTCCCATTTTAGCAGTTCTTAAGACTGGTGAGGATTTGATAAAGAAAAATTTATTTTGGATCATTCATAATGGTCAACGAGTAAATTTTTGGACAGATTCTTGGGATGGTCACAAGCCTTTGATAACTCGGTTTCCCGATTGGAGGCCTTGGATGGAGGAGCTTCACCGAGCTAATTGGATAAAGGTGGCTAATTACTATCGGTACCATATTGGTAATTCAAAGGTTGGTAGATATTGGATCCCTATTGAGGACTGGCCTATTCAAATCCTAGAAAGGCAAAGACAAGATATCCAAGGCATCCTTCATATGAGATCCCTCTCTTGGTCCCATGAAAAAGATTGTTTTGGATGGAACAACACTACTAAGGGTGAGTATTCAGTTGCTCAAGGTTATTTGACCTTATGCCATAATAATCCCAACCATTCTTCTGACATATTTTCTCGATTGTGGGCTCAAAAGCTCTGGCCTAAGGTGAGGTTCTTTAATTGGCTTTTATTGCATCGTAGGGTGCTTACTTGGTGAGCAACTTATGAAGCATGGTTTTCATGGCCCTTTTAGATGTGAAATGTGTGAAGAGAATGTAGAAACTCTCAACCATATTTTTATTGAGTGTACTTTAGCCTCTGAGCTATGGAGGAGAATGGCCACTTTACTTGGCTTACAGTGGTCCAATTTTTTTACTTTTGAACAACTTTGGAGGGATTGGCCTAATCAAGAGGGTGTTGATCATTTTATTAGGCAGTTAGTTTGGATGGGTTCTACCATTCTTCTTTGGAATATTTGGAATGAAAGGAACAACCAAATTTTTAATCAAGATAGGAAGGATATTCACTATATTTGGCAAAATACCATAGCCAACTTAGTTGAATCAGTCCATCAACTCCTTAATCACCCCCAAAACTCCCACCAAAGATGGGATCAAGTGATGCAAATATTGAAGATTAAATCTTCTAAGGGCAACCAACTTAAAGGGAATGTGAGTATTAGTAAGATGGATAGGACAAGAAATTGGCAACCTCCTCCTAAGGATTTTGGAAAAGTCAATACTGATGGAGCCTCTAGAGGGAACCCTGGAAAAGCCGATGTGGGAGGAATTGGTAGACTTTCAGATGGCTCCCTGGTTTTTACTTTTGCTGAGAATTTGGGTATTCTTTCCAATAACCTTGTTGAGGGGTATGGTATCCTCAGAGGCCTTCAGGAGGCTACTAAGGTTGGATGGGAAAAGGTGTTAGTTGAGTCTGACTCTCAACTTATGATTAATCTCTTGAAGACTCCTTCTAAGAATCATAAGGTGGATTGGAGAATAAAAAGAATTATTGAGAAGATTCAATTAATCCAGATGGGATTTTTGAAAGTTGATTACAATCATGTGGTCAGAGATCAAAACAAGAGTGTTGATGCTTTAGCTAATTGGGCTTTGGACAAAGGTGATCTTACTTGTTATGGCCACCCTCCTAGATGGTGGGCTTCTCAAATTAGGGAAGCTCTTCTTTCTATCATTTCTTTGGATGGCTCCAGTTCGAAGGTACCTAGTTTCTTCTTGCTTTTTTTTTTTGCTTCTCTTTGGTTCATTCAGTTTTTTTTAGTTCCCTAGCTCATTCTATTCTTTATTTTGTTTCCTCTATTGATTCTTGCCTTAATAGTCTTCTGGTCTAGATAGGTCATTGTTATGTTCAATTTTTTTTCTTTTTTCTTTTTGTTTTTTTTTGTTTAGTTTTTTAAGGTGGGTGGGTTCTTTTGTTTTGTTTTGTTTTTGTGTTCTTTGTGTTGTTTTTTGTTGTTCTTGTGTTTTTGTTGTTTTGTGTTTTTTTTTTAATGTTTTTTGTTATTGTTCTTGTGTTTTTTTCGTTCTTGTTCTTGGGTTTCTCTTTGTTTGTGTTAATTCGTGTTTTTATGTGTGAGTGTTTTCTATGTTTTTTGTTTTTGTTTATTGTCTGATGTTGGTTGTTTTTATTTTTATTTTTATTTATTTTATTTTTTATTTTTTAGGTTTTGGTTGTGTTTATTTTTCATGTTTTTTTTTGGGTTATGTCTTTGTAGTGTTCTGTTGTTTTTGTCTTGTTTGTGTTTTGTTATGTGGTTCTTGTGTTTTTCTATGTGGTTCGTGTTGTGGTTTCTTTTATCTTATTGTGCGTGTTTGGTTGTGCTTTTGTTTTTGACACACTCAAGGAGCATGTTTTTTATTTTATTTTATTATTTTTGTTGTTATATTATTTTTTACTTATTTTTAAATTGGTTTTGTGTGTTTGTTTGCTCCTTGAGTATGTCAAAGGTGGTAGGCCAGGTCCGAGTCCTGGGCATTTTTGGTGGAATGGATACCCCTGCCTCCTTGGGTCTTACCCGAAAGTGGCATCCCTTTTGGGATGTTTTCCACAAATAAAAAAAGGAGGGAGATTGATTACACAGTCAATAGAATAATTTTATTTCTTTATTTTACAGAGTTGCAAATACTCTTGTTCCCTTAAAATCAATCCTCATGTAATTTAACCAAGCGGACTATCTACGGGAGCTTGGGCCACTCCTTGCAGTAGTCCTCCCCTATTTTATTTTTGTTATTTGTTTTCTATAGATTAGATTTATTGTTTTATTTCCTGCTTTCTTTTAATTTAGCTGTGTGTTTTATTTTCTTGCATTTTAATTTCTCGCACTTTTATTTTCAGCACTTTAATTTTAGTTTACAATTTATTTATTTATTTTTTCTGCACTTTATTTTATTTGGTTTGGTTGAAATAAAAATGCATAAACATTCCCCACCAAATTAAATAGGTTTAGAATGATTTATTCCCCCACACTGTAGGCATATACTATGCATGACACTTGTAAGTTTACGGACTTAGCGGATTGATAATTTATGGAAGAGAAATGATTGTTTTCTAAACATAATTTCTTCTCACCAAAGAGCTTTTTGAAAAAAATAGGTGTTCAATCCAATGCACTGGTAGAAGTGACTATGGGAACACTATTTTAGGTTTAGAATCTATAGCTGGTTTAGAATTTACCTGTGGGTTCTTACCTTTCAAAAAATGACCATTTGGTCCTCTATTTCTCGGTGGACTCATGCAAGATCAAATTTAAAAAATTGTAGACTAGATCAAAAATTTTGTAAAATTGGGTATTGTAATTATATATTATTTGCACTTCCCTAGAAATGACGTCAAAATGTTATGACAAAAATATTGGTTAAATTCTACTCATTATGTCATAGCCCTTTCACTTAATTGTCAACCTAAGGATGCTCGTAAACTTGCGAAGTACCAGGAAAATGTTGATTAAAATACCACTGAGATGAGTCCACTAAAATCTACAGTTTGGGGGGTTTTTTTGTATAGCATTAATTCAATCCAAACCACTTAATCTTTAGAAAATAAATTGCAGGAAATAAAATCACACCACACTTGCAGAAATTGAAGAAAGCAATAAATAAATAAAATTGCAAAAAATAATCAAATGTAGGAAATTAAGAATTAACAAAACTAAAATTCAATTATAGGAAAGTAAAGGAGAAGGGGAGGAATACTGGCAAGGAGTGGGTCCAGGCTCTAGCAAATTTCACCACCCGGTTAACTACGTACACCAAACTTCAAATAAGAGAACTTCGATTATTTTTTATTGCAGAAATGAAATTATAGTATAGTTTGGTTCTTCTTTATTTTTCTCCTCTTTTCAAGGAAATCCTATGCATTTATATAACACACAAGCTTCTCTATTAAAATAATTAGATTTTTGTTACAATAACTAATTTTACTACAAACATGATTACAATAAATGCACATAGAATTAAGATAATTTGGATTTGTTCAGAATAGATTATATCTGTTGCATGATCTGCAGTCTAATTAAATTGAACAACATTCATTCTTCTTTGGCATTTTATTGGAAATAGTCGATTTAATTTAATTTTATCACCGTCATTCATGTTCTACCTTCTAGAAATCGTTAGTTTCATACAAAAATAGAGCAATTAATGTGTTCAACTATTAACGGGAGTTAGACACCATCTAATCAGGAGTTAGGTACCTCATTATGATTATGTGGAGTCAACCGTATTTGACTTTATCAATGGAAATAAGACGTTCTTCCATTGAAATATGGGATCAATGTGTCTTCGGGAGATTGGAGTAAGGCGCCTTGTAATTGAAAGACTAAAGCAAGGCACCTTCCCATCGGAATATGGGAGTAAGGCATCTCTTTGATGAAATATGGGAGTAAGGCATCTCACTCTTTTAGGGTTGTACTTCTTCCTCATTAACTCCTTTTGAAAATAGATAATGTTAGGTCCAAGTGGGACCTCGACGTAGTTATGCAAAAAATTATAAAAATGATCAAATCTACACACAAAGCACACTTTTCACACAAGTTAGGCAATATACACAATTTACCATTAAATACATATAAAAATTCATAAAAAGTACAAATATGATATAATAATGTCATACAAAACATTAGAAACATATGCAAAAATATGAGCAATTTTGATGCTCATCACATCTCATACTACCTAGTCTCGTATTTTCTCAAATAAAAATTCTAAAAATACCTTAATCAAGTAGGATTTTTGGTGAAATACCCAAGTGGATGCAATAAATTATGGTCCAACCATATGCTCCATCCTCTCTCGTGGGAGCATTTCTCTATGGCAGTGAGTGGGGAGTTCTCCCCTTGTGTGGTTTCCATTGGTTGATTTTCCTTATTACCCCATGTTAACTCCATGGTCCATTCTTCACTCCTCTTGTACTATCCAATATATTACTTTCTCAAATAAAAATTCTAAAAATAATTTGAGTAATGTTGCAAAATTCTTGAGCCATTATTTCACATGTATCCCATGATGGCCCTCATGGTGGTATATAAATCACAACACCCACATAAAGCTTTCCAAATTGGGAAGTAGGTGAACCATGATCCAATCCTTCAAACTAGTGAATCATTGCCCAATAATTTGCTCCATTCTCTCCCATAGGAGAATCATTCAATTATGGTGAGTGTGGAGTTCTCTCCATGTATGATTTCCATTGGTTGGTTTTCCTCATGGTCCCATGTTAACTCTAGGGTCCATCCTTTGCTCCTATCATACTATCAATTCTCATGCTTTCTCAAATAAAAAATTCTAAAAATATCTTGAACAATGTTGTGTGTCTTGAGCCATTATCCCACATGTATCCTATTATGGCCCTCATCGTGGTATATAAAGAAAAACACCAACATAGAGCTTTGTAAATCAAGAAGCAAGGTTTTGGGTGAAATGCCCAAGTGGAAGTAGGTGAACTATGACCCATCACATTAAATGAGTGAATCATAGACCATCCATATGCTCCATCCTCTCCCATGGAAGCATCACATGATGGTGGTGCGTATGGAGTTCTCCCCATGTTGGGTTTCCATTGGTTGATTTCCCTAGTGGGACCCATGTTAACTCTAGGGTGCATTCTTTGCTCCTCATGTACTTCCTAGTCTTGTAATTTCTCAAAAATAATTCTAAAAATACCTTGAGAAAAATTGTGAGAGTCTTGAGCCATTATCCCACATGTATCCCATGTTAGCTTTTGGAGCCTTAAAAATAAAGGAAATACATTCATAAGTAATGAAATAAGCATGCATATTATAACTATGATAAAAGAAACTTAACATGAATGAATATATGATATAATACTTGATACAATGCTCTAGAAATTCTCATATAAGAAAGCTCAAAAAAATTACAATGCTCCTTTCATGGATTTTGCAACTCCTCCATGATAGCAAAATGAAGCTACATTGTGCTTACTACTACTCTCACCTATGCACTACAAAAACTACACACAATGAAGCCTTTATATAGAAAGATAAATTCCTTGCCTCTCATTCAACCCTAAGACTCATGTACATGTGCACTACATGCAAATTTACATAATTGCACATTCTAACACTAGTGCATTTATAAAATAACTCTAATAAACTATTTATATCCTAATATAATCCTAATCTAAAAATGTACCCATGAAGATACATTAGTAAAGAACCAAATGATGTAATATTAATATTTTCCAACACCCCCTTGTATTACATTATTTGGTTTTGAAGACTATAGTGTTCAGTATGGATCTTTCTATTTTGGATATCCTTCATCTTGATGTCATTCTTCTTCTTCTTATTTGGTTTTTTGATAGCTGAAAAGAGTGAAGATTTTTTTTCCTCTCATTCTCTTAATATTGAGTCTTCTATTTTTTTATTTATTCTTGTGATATGCTAGATATTTATATGTTGCATAATGTTCTTCAAAAAAAGGATTAATATTATTTTGAAATTCAAAAATATCTTATGATGTTCTCATAAAGTCCAGAGTATATATATTTTTATGAATTGATCCTGTAGCTTCAATTTTCACTTGATTTATTATGAGACACATGTTGAATCCATTTGAGTGATTGAAGTCAATTTTCCTTTTGCTCTCTACTAGCTTTGCTACTAAAATGAGATTAGATGATAACCCTGGAACATACATAACATTATGTAGTACAAAATATAGGAATAAATTGCTAGGAACTACACATCCATAACCATGTATATGGTAGAATTTTCCATCTACAATTATTAATCTATAGTTGTTGGTGACTTCAAGATAATCAAACCATTACAAGTTTTCAATAATATGATGACTTGAACATGAATCTATGTACCAAATGTCCTTTTCATTTTTATTTGTGATATTCTTTGAGTTTGTACTGATTTTGTACATTTGGTAGGACATACTGGATGTATTTTTATATTGAGTCTGATTATAATGATGATATGTTCCTCTTATCAATTTATCCATATTAAAAAGATTTGATTTCTTTTCCTTGTTTGTAGGAAAAATCTTGGGCTTAATTCTCCAAATTTTCAAGATATTGTTTTAGTGGATGAAATAGTTTGATATAATTTCATTTCAAAGTTTCCTTTGAAGATAGCATTCGACTTATATTATATTATCTTAGTTTTGATCAATATAGATTGAATTTAAATTTCAAAAGAGTTATGTTTTCAATTTGTAGCCTGTAGATTAATTTTATTTTAAATTTATGTTTCTTCCTTCAACTTTTTATTTTTATTGCAAAGATTCAATTTTTGAAACCTTAATTTCATATTATGAAGCTCAAAATTTATAATTAATGTTTCCTGTGTATTCATTGTCCAAATATTTACGTAATTTTTATATGGTTAAATAATCATTACACTAGTTGGAAGGTTACAGAAACCCTAACTGCCATATTATAAAGGTGTAAAACCTTATAATTAGGGTTCAAAATTTTTATGTTTGTTCACCATTCCGATATTCAAATTTCAATTTTATATCAAGATGAACAAATATTCAAATTAAAAAAAAATTAATTTTTCATATTATAAAGTTAAGTTTAATAACTAGGGTTTATATTTAATGACTTTGTTTGAATTTACGTAAACTTTAATTTTATGTAAAGTTTCATTGAAACCCTGTTTCATATTTATAAAGGTTCAAAACCTTATAATTAGGGTTTAAACTTTTTATGTTTGTTCACCATTCAAATATTCAAATTTCAATTTTGTATGAGATGAACAAACATTCAAATTAAATAAAAACCTTAATTTTTAATATTATAAAGTTCAAAATTTATAATTAAGGTTTATATTTAATGACTTTGTTGTAAACTTTAATTTTATGTAAAGTTTCATTGAAACCCTATTTCATATTTATAAAGGTTCAAAACATTATAATTAGGGTTTAAACTTTTTATGTTTGTTCACCATTCGGATATTCAAATTCCAATTTTATATCGGGATGAACAAGCATTCAAATTAAATAAAAACCTTAATTTTTAATATTATAAAGTTCAAACTTTATAATTAGGGTTTTATATTTAATGGCTTTTTTGGAATTTACGTAAACTTTAATTTTACATAAATTTTCATTGATGAAGTAAATTTTGATTTTAATTAAAATGCTTAATGAAATTTATGTTAATATAAAGTTTTGAAGCATTTTTAATTAAAATTTTGTTTTGAAGTTTTAAAATAAATTTGCATAGTTTAAAAATTAAATTCAAGGTAAATTTATTTATTCTAGAAAAGTGAATTTTATTGGAGAGTGTATCAAAAAATGATTTTAGATCAAGACACTTGAAATCTAGGCCTCTTGTTAACAAGTTATGTGCATTAAGAGTTATTTTTAGCATTATTTCATATCTATATGTTCCACACTTTTATGACACATTATAACAAAGAACCTTGGAACAATCAATTATTCTTTTGCAAGAGAGGGTTTTAAATCTAAAATTCTAACTATGAGTGTGATTTCGTAACTGGGCAAAATTACCCCTCAATAGAATTGGCGCTAGAAGGAGGGCCTAAAAGGTAAATATCTTATTTTCATTTGAAGTCATTCAAATATTAGTTAAAAAAAATGCAAATTGAAGGATGTCATTTAATGCCAAGGTTTAATTGATGCATATCTTTCGATTAATTGTTAGTCATTTCATGCTTATTTGCAAGATATATTTCTTTGACTAATAAGATTAGCATTAAAGTTGTGTTCTTTAAAATTCATTAATGGTGTTGTTTAATTCAATAACAAAAAGAGTTGCATCTTGGAAAGGTGATTAGTATAGCAATTTAAACATGCCTATTCATCAAATTCCTGAAGGTGTAGAATTTTGTTTTACCTAGGCTTATGCATGGTGTGGATCAAGCCAGGGAACATATTTAGAGATACAAGAGCATGTTAATTCATTTGCAGCTTATGCAGGGAGATGTTCCTTGTAGGTTGTTTTCATACCCATTGGATGAAGTTGCATTTGAGTGGTACCTACATTTACCTGTAAGTTCTACCACTTCTTGGGCTAAACTAGAAGAAGCATTTCTCAAACATTTTGGAAAGTTGGATGACCCAGTTATGATGTTAAATCAATTTATCTCTATCCACAAAAAATTAATGAACCCATGAGATCATTTAATGATAAATTCCATAGGTTGTATACCAAGGTGGGTATACATTATATAATTTTGGAAGAAAGAGCTACCTAAATATACATGGGAGCCTTAGATCACGTTACTTATATATTTTTGAATAAATATCTTAAAATTACATCATTTCCTAGAGCTTACAATGAGGCAGTGACATTTGAACAACAATTGATCTCTCAAGGTGTCAATATGGATCAACTATACAGACTTAGACCTAAAGCTCACAATCAGAGTTCAAAAATGAGTCAGGTTGAGACACAGTCTTCTCTTATGATGAACTATTTGTTAGGAGTTATAAATTCTTGTTAGAAAAGCAAAATACTTTATGTTATTGAATGAAACAAACCTTGATTAAATAGCAAAGGTGTACAATTTTATCCATTGGATCATAATAAACTAAGCTAATCTCAACCACAAAAATTTTCCTAGCAACAACTTAGGATATAATATTTTATTCTAACACCCCACTTAAGTGGTACTAGGATATACTAACACCCCCACTTAAGTTATACTAGGAGGTAGTGAAAAATAAAAAGACAAAAAAAAGTGGCATATCCACAAGTATGAGTCCCGGCAACAAGGCCTGATAAGGTACTCATGTACAATATATGCATAAGAAAACTTTATTGGAGAGATGAAGAAAAAAACCACCTGCTAGAATAGAATAAGAAGAAGGAAGATGTGCATGGAGGATGGAGAGGAAGGAAGATGTCCTCTTCAACCCCCCTAGGACAACTTCCATAAAGAAGCCTACAAAGGATCCATCAAATGTCTAAAAAAAGTAGAGACTCATCACCGAAATGAATGAAACCATACTCCCAAACTGGTGCTTGTGACATAGATCAAGGCTGTGAACCATGAAAAAATATCACTAAAGAAAACCCCTTGAAACCAAAGTGTCTCACAAAAAGAAGAGTGTGAAGATAGTGTGGAAATAACCACAAGAATCACAAGGGATGTCCAAAATTGACTCCACAATCATAAGTAATGGTTTCCACTTATATGAACATAATGGGATGATAACAAGACCCAAAAAAATGAGTGGAAAAATAGCTTGCTTCAAGGGAATATAAAAAATAAATGGCACCAATGTTGTTGTGGAACGTGTCTTTATGGTGACCTCATCCTACTGGAATGCATAGGTAATCAGCCGCTACAACCACTAGGTGTAGTAGAGAAGATGACTAGATACTAGGATCAGTTAAGCAAATGTCTGGGAGTGTCGGGTTCAACCGAGTATGCACTCCATGATACAATATTTTTGAGGCCAAAAAAAATAAGTTAAACTGCCTCAAAATTGAAATTGGATGCCACCAATATTTTTGTCTCGAAAAAATATTTTCGATGACTATAAATACCCCTATGATAGGGTATCAATGGGATCTTCATTTGCAAAAAAAATAATGAACTTTTTTCACAATGGAATATTCTAGAAATTTGGAATAAAGTATGGTGATTTTAAAAATATTTCTCCACATTAAGATTTCTCTCACAGGAGAAAATATATGGGCCAATTTTGAAACTATAAAAGTTTCTAAAAAGCAAAAAAAAGAACTTTTAGCCCAATTTTACCACTTAAAAGGTTTTATCTAAAAGATTTTTTTTTTAAAAACCAGTTCATGAAGTGGACCCCTACAGTTTATTAAAGTGACTCTTAATGGATTTTTAAAGCATTTTATAGAAAAGATTTTATATAAGAGTTAAATTTGAAAAAATATGGGCCCTACATTGAGCTACTGTTAGGATTATCACCACACCAAACTTGAATAGCCCCAGCACAATACCTTTCGTTGTGACATAGACTAGAGTAGGTTATGGAGTATATCAATCATTAGAGGCCTGCAACAGTCTTTGAAGACCATGTAAGCAACCAACGTTGCAGGTATTTCCCACACACAATAAAATTTCATGCATACTATTGTGATTCATGAGAAATCAATCGTAGAAAAATAAAACATCCGTCCCTTTCATCGAGCGTGAACTTGGCACTACATCACAGAGAGCAACATGATAGGCCAATTGCTAAAATAGTGCCTAGATGGAAATAATGCTTGACAATGATAGCTACAGTCACCCAGGAATGAATTTAGGTGCACCATTCTACGTGCAGGTCAAAAAACAACTATGAAGATGAAAGCTATCCATTTCTCCATTGCATGATTCTGGTTCGGAAAAATATCAACTGACGTGTATTCTTACAGAATATGGCACAGGCTAGGTGATCACGGATAGTAGTTGATCTCGATCCATAAAAAGAGTGGGAGTGCACCATTGTAAGTGATCTAAAGCAATCATACTGCACATGCTACCTAGATCTCAGGCTATAGTATCCACTGGGTACTAATTTTTCTACCCAAAAAAACTGCAAATAAAAATTTTTGCTATAGTTTTCTCTTGGAAAAACTGAACACATGCTCCACAAGAAGCATACAAATTTCACTCGATAAAAATAGGTTGTAGTAGGTTGGTTTTTAGCAAACCCAGCAGCATCGCCGGGTTTTGCCTTGTCTTCATTGTCACTGATAACAACACCAATGGTCTTCACGAAGTGCATAGTACCAAAAAAAGGACCACACTTTCGTTGCATACCTTCGGATGCATCACCCGAGCAGTTTCAACCACCATAATAATTTGTGTTGAGTCCATTCAAGTCGAACAAACTCGTTTCCTCTTTTAAAAAAGGTTCTAATTGTATTTCCTACCCAAGTTGGCGAGCCTCGATATCAATAGATGCCAAATTGCTCTGAATGCTTCTAGATGTAATAGGGGATGACGATGAACCATGAGCTGCTTCATCATCGATCTCCATTGGAGAAAAAAACAAACACTTATGCAAACTTGTTTCCTTTTTCATGAATGAATATGACTTTATTGCAGTAGGGTGCCCAAATGCGACACCTCCTCCTAATATTTGTCGCATTAGGTTGAATCCTGCATAGCCACACAAAATGCAACCAACATTTTTAGGTTGAAAAAAAATATATAAACATGAATCCACGACAATATATGGACCCACACTTTGTCATTTGTTGTTGAAAAAAAATAATCACAAAACATATTATCTTCACTCCTTGAAGACGTCAGTGAACCTGCACCTCGGTATCGCTTCCCAATATAGGCAATCCCCACATTGTTCCACCACACGTTTCATTTTCTATTATATTTTTATCTCTAGTTGACCCTGTATGCTTGATATGCCATCGAGCTAATGCAGCAACGGTTCAAACTATGTGAACAACTCCACCGAAATTACCCAATTCTTCATCTAAAAATATGTCGATGATGCACATTTTTAGAATATGCCATTCATGGGCCTGATCTGCTGCTGGAGGTTCTTTATCACCAAAAATATGTGCCAAACTACTCTAATATCATTGTACGATGACTCTAGTCACAAAACAGTTAAAATATCACCATGAAAATGCCTTCATGTTGCTTTCAATGATTGTTTCAACACTGGAAGCAATTTCGATGTGCTGGAAATCTTGTTACTATTCTCCGTGTATAGAAATAGCGTCAACAACGCAACAACACTTGACCTCTCCACATTTTTAAGTCTTGTCTGGATGTGGAATAAACTAAGTGCCAACAACAAATGATAGCTCCAACCCTTTATTAGCGATGTTGGGTGACTTATCCTATGATGTGTAAACAGAGGCAATGGGATATTTAGCACCAATTTTTCTATTGTAATTCATAGGTTTGAGGGAAACATAGGAATAAACGGGTTGAAGACGAGAGGAATTCAACTAATAAAAACCAATGAATTTACATGAAATCAATGTGTTGGACCTCGCTATTACCATTAGCACTGTAATCGCCATGGCCATACAACATATTTTTTACTCCACCATAGAAGTTCTTCACGAATACCAGATCTAAAAATGCAACGATAGCCATTATATGAGTTATGAAAAAAATTCCATCAACATTAACATAAAAACACATAGTCTGGATCTTGTTTGCTATGGTTTTTGGCTCTCTTGATGGTAGCTCAAAAATAAAGGTACTCAACCCGGATGCCGCTCCGAACATCTATCCGTTCTCATAAGAGAAATTAGTTCTATCTATCAGCAACTGATCTTGGCTGCCATAGCCATGGAGTTTTCACTGTATTACCTCTAGAGTCACATTTCGACAAGAAGCATCCTCCAATAAAAAACACTTAATACTAACTAAAAATTTCTCATTTTTCTTTAGTGTAGTGCCATTTAACCCTCAACCTTGGATGACAGGCTTGGACGGTAGGTTGTGGGAAACAGGAGGCAAAGGAATGTGATAGAACCCAATTAAAACTATCCTACTTTCCCCTTAAACCTCTCACCTTAATTTTCTCTCCTAATATCTAAGTTGTTATTTTATAAGGTATTTAAGCATTGTATTTCCATTTTTGAAGTTAATGAAAATTTTGGTTCACACTTTGGTATTAGAGCTAGGGTTAGGGGTTATTTTTTGAGTTGGCATATGTATGGAGAGGAGGGCCCATAGACACGCATTCCAAGGAGTAACCTCAAGCACACATCCCAAGGAGCCCCCAAAGGCACATGGCTCGAGAGACCTGCAAAGGAGCTGAAGCCCCAGGACCATATGAACATGGATTAAGAGGCCTGCAGAGGAGTCAAAGCCCTAGTACCAGATGGACTGGATATGTGGCATCATCACAGGACACAGATTGGATGATTGGATATGTGGCATCATCACAGGACATAGATCGGCTGATTGGATGTAGCTGACTAGGCACATGCATACCGAGATAGAGCTAAGAAGGAGGACATGTGGCACGCTGAGGAGGACATGTGGCACATTGATGCAGTAGGGAGATGGGTAATGAGGAAGCAAGGTGACGAGGCAGCAGGGTGACGTGGCGAAGGTTGATTGGATATCTCATTGGCAAAAGGGAGGTATTCGATTACCCAAAGGCAATCGAAGTACCAAGTGAGTGTTGAGAGTTTTAAACATCTCAATGAGCACCTGCCTGGTGAATGTGGGACAAATATCCCATATTTTTTTTGTTCCACTTCGAAGCAGGCGACTATAAAGAGGATATACTCCTCTTTCCTTCATGTCAGGTTGTTGTATCCCGACTGGCTCGAGGAGCCATCCTGAAGACTCTGCTCTCTGCCCGATCGCGAGTTCGAATCTTTGTGAGGTAAAAAAAGATAAAGTTTTTTTATTATTTTTTAGTGCCCACTACGGACAGAAGGATAAAGGGAAAATTTGTTCCCTTTGGTACCCGAAGGCACCATAGCCCGACTGGCAGTGCAAGCCAGTATTAGGGCGCTCGTCCACGATCGAGCACGGATCGAGTCCCGTCGGGGCTCAATTTTTTTAAGAAGGTGTGCGATAAATAAAAAAAAGGTAAATTTTTTTTTTAGCATTATTTTTTTTTAATGTTTTAATTTAATTTTTTGATTAAAAATTCATTTCCTTATTATTGTTTTAAAAAAATATTAATTAAGGAATTGTTTTTTGATTAAAATTAAATTTTTTCATTAAAATTAATACACTTGCTTTAAAAAAAAAAACCTTAAACCTTTTTTTTAAGATCAAAATATTTCATCAAAAAGGAAATTTTTATGGTAATTTTCACCATTGCCTAAGAGGCAATTTTTGTAAGTGTTTTTTGCATCATTACCTGAATAGCAATATTTGCAGTAAAAGGGGGAAATTTCCTAAGAGGAAATTATTGTAAAAGCCTAAGAGGCTTGAAGGGTGAAAATTTTTTGTAATAGCCTAAGAGGCTTTAAGGGGGATAATTTTTGCATCAAAGGGTAGAATTTTGTAATCATTCATGATACGATCTACAGGATGCTATCATGCCCTTTGTTCTCTTTTAGTAAGAGAAAACCCTGAATCCTTTGATGAAAAAGTTTGAACGTATGGATTGCATACTGTATTCAGTCAATTACAAAATGTAGTAATAGCCCATCAAAGAGCACCAGATGTAGGATATGAAGCAGATTCAGAAGACAATTCCTTTGGTAGCAGATTTGAGGAGTCAGAATCTGTAGGAGTTGCACCACAGGAGCCAGAGAATCCTCATCAAAGTAATAGTGACTCAGTTGAAATACTGGAGCCAGAACCATATTCACCCAAAATAATTCTTATAAGTGACGATGAAGATTCAGTTGTTGACAACTTTGTCAATCCAGTGATAGGAGAACCTCAACAAGTAGAACAGGCTATAAGCGAGAGAGTAGATCAAGTTAGATTTGATTTAAATCTGTAACTTTTTTCTTTGAAAAGTAGAGTGCTTTGATTGTAATTGAGAAATAAAAGTGTGTTTCTAGTTTATTTCCAATAGCTATGGCATCCAATAATAATCTACCCATTCCAAAATTTAATGGGTTCGATTATGAGTATTGGTCCATCAAGATGAGGACCTTACTCATAGGCAAGGGACTATGGGACATAGTAGAAGAAGGTTACACAGAACCTACAGATTGGACTACGTTGAGTGCAGCCGATAAGAAGACAAAGAAAGAAGCACAAAAGAGCAATTCCTCTGCTCTCTATCATCTCCAAGCAGCATTGGAGAAAAGTATCTTCCCAAGAATTACCTCTTGTTTAACTGCCCAAGATGCATGGAAAGCCTTGAAAGAAGGTTTCCAAGGAAGCGATCAAGTGAAGCAAGTAAGGCTTCAGACCCTGAAACGAGATTTTGAGAATCTCAAAATGAATGAAGATGAGAAAGTTGGAGACTACTGCGTAAGAGTCAAAGCAGTTGTCAACAAGATGCAAACTCTTGGCGAAGAAGTCAAACCTGAAGCGGTTGTGAAGAAAGTGTTGAGAACACTTCTTCAAAAATGGAATCACATTGCTATCATCATTGAAGAATCAAAAGACCTTTCCACTCTAACTTTTGATGCATTAATCGGTTCATTAATGTCTCATGAAGAGAGATTACAGGGATCTCCTTCAACAAGCTATGGAGGTGATGATAAAGCCTTCTCATCCAATGAGGGTGCAGGAAGAGGACAAGGAAGAGGCCAAGGCAGAGGACAAAGAAGAGGAAGAGGCAGAAGCAGCCCAAGAGGAGGAAATCCAAGCAGAGGTGGCAATCAAAGTAGAGGTAGCAATCAAAGCAGAGGTGGAAATCAAGGGCGAAATGGCAATCAAGGAAGAGGAGGTGACAAAAAGAAAGCTTGTTTCAATTGTGGCAAGCCCGGTCATTTTGCTCGAGACTATTGGTCCAAGACTTCTCGAGGAGGCAATGGTCAATATGGAAATTATGGTGAAGAAGAAGGAACATCAAATCTATTTCTTTCTTATGGAAAATCAGATCAAAATCTGAATGACACTTGGATTTTGGATACTGGTTGTTCCAACCATATGAGTGGCAAAGAAGAGCTCTTTGCTACAATGGATTCCACCTATAAATCTCGAATCAAGTTGGGAGATGATAAAGCTTTGCAAGTTGAAGGTATTGGAGCCATGGAGGTTCCAACGAAAGAAGGCATCAAAAAGGTGAATGACATCTACTACACCCCTAAACTCCAACATAATTTGCTTAGTGTTGGACAAATGATGGAGAAAAATTATAGACTTGTTTTTGATGAAGGCAAATGTGTAATTTTTGATAAGAACAATTGTAATAGAGTCATTACACAAGTACCTATGACCAAGAATAGGTTATTTCCCCTTAAGTTTGGAGAACCAGGGGGAGCTCAACTTGCAAGTATTGCTATAGCAAATCCAAGTGTGCTTTGGCACTTGAGATATGGTCACCTAAATTCTGCTAGCTTGAAATTGTTAACTTCTCAAGCTATGGTGTGTGGACTTCCCAAAATTGATGAACACAAGGAGGTCTATGAAGGATGTGCTTTGGGAAAGCACTCAAGGTCCAAGTTTCCAAAAGGACAAGCATGGAGGGCCAACTATCCACTTCAATTAGTGCATTCGGACATTTGTGGTCCAATGCAGACAAAAAGCATAGGTAATAATTCCTATTTTCTCACTTTTATAGATGATTTCTCTAGGATGTGTTGGATCTATTTCTTGAAAACCAAAGATGAAGCTTTTGATTGCTTCATAGATTTCAAGAATAATGTAGAGAAACAAAGTGAGTTCATTGTAAAATGTCTAAGGACAGATCGAGGAGGAGAGTACTCTTCAAAGGTATTTCTAAAATATTGTAAAGAATGTGGGATAAAGAGGCAATTCACCACTGCCTATACTCCACAACAGAATGGTGTGGTGGAAAGAAAGAACCGCACCATAGTAGAAATGGCCAGATCGATGCTTCAAACTAAGCATCTCAGTAACATGTATTGGGCCGATGTTGTTAGAACCAGTGTTTACATTCTAAATAGGAGTCCTACTTCTAGTTTGGATGGGATCACTCCTTACGAAGGGTGGTATGGCAAAAAGCCGAATGTAAAACATTTCAAGGTTTTTGGTTCTTTAGCATATGCACACATTCCTGATGAAAAAGAAAGAAACTTGACCCCAAGAGTCAAGCATGTATTTTTGTAGGATATTGTGAGTCTACCAAAGCATATAGGCTCTACAATCCAAAAATGCATAAAATTGTACTTTCCAGGGATGTGATTTTTGATGAAGGGGGAGAATGGGGTCATAAAAAATTTTTGTTGATGATGAATCCCATGATGCAAGTTCTTCTCAAGTACAACAGGTGCAGCCCAAAAAGAGCAAAGGAACTCCTCCTCCAAGCCCAAGCATGAGTACTACTTCGAGTACATCAACAACTACTCCAAGTCCTTCTCCACAAAGATCAGTAAGTTCTTCACCTATGGATATTGATTCTCCATCAAGAGGTAAAATAACACTACAACATCATCCATATTTTCAAATGTTGGATAAGAATTTCCAGAAAAGATACACTAGAAGTCAAGCTAGTGAAATGAATGCAGTTTTACAAAAACTTGAAAATCTGCATATGTATGGAGATGATGACTCCAATGATCCTAAAGGAGATGTAGTTAATTATGCTTTAATGTCTAGTGCATAGCTAGAGCCATCTAGCTATGAGAAAGCATGCACTCATAATGTATGGCAGCAAGCCATGGAAGAGGAAATCACCTCTATAAAAAAGAATGATACTTGGGAGCTAGTGAAGCTTCCAAAGGGAAAAAAATGTGTTGGATGTAAATGGGTCTACAAGACCAAATTCAATGTTGATGGGAGCATTGAAAGACACAAGGCAAGACTTGTAGCAAAAGGCTTCACTCAAAAATATGGCATTGATTATGAGGAGACCTTTGCTCCTGTTGCTAGACAGGAAACAATCAGATCAGTACTTTCCTTGGCTGCCCACAAAGGGTGGAAAATTCAGCACATGGATGTAAAAAGTGCCTTTCTCAATGGGTACTTAGATGAGGAGGTTTATGTTCAACAACCTCAAGGCTTTCAAGAACAAGGTAAGGAGAACCTTGTTTATAAACTAAAAAAAGCCCTATATGGCCTCAAGCAAGCACCAAGAGCATGGTACTCTCGCATTGATGGCTATTTCAAGGAGTATGGATTCACTCGGAGCAAAAGTGAACCTACTCTCTACTACCTAAAGCAAGGTAAAGATATTCTCATAGTTTGTTTATATGTGGATGATCTCATATTTATGGGTAGTAATGATAAGATGAATATGGAGTTCAAACACTCCATGATGAAACAATTTGAGATGAAAGATCTAGGCTTAATGCATTACTTCCTAGGCATGGAAGTTCATCAAACAAATAGAGGGATCTTCATATGTCAACACAAATATGCTCAAGATATGATCAAGAAATTTGCCATGGAGCAATGCAAATCAGTTGCAACTCCAACGGGTCATGGGATCCAATTGAGCAAAGATGATGGAGCACCAAAGGTTGACATGACCACTTACAGGAGCATGGTTGGGAGTTTGATGTTTCTCACCAACACAAGACCTGATATTCAGTATGTTGTTTCTCTTGTTTCAAGGTTTATGGCTGATCCATCCGAGCTGCATTTTCAAGCAACTAAAAGAATTCTGAGATATGTAAAGGGTACATTGGATTTTGGAATCCATTACCACAAATGTAATTCTGTAAAGTTAGTTGGCTTCAGTGATAGTGATTGGGGCAGCAATATAGATGATAGAAAATCTACATCAGGGAACTATTTTAGTCTAGGGTCAGGACTAATTACATGGAGTTCCAAAAAGCAGACTGTTGTAGCATTGTCATCTACTGAGGCTGAGTATATAGCAATCACATATGCTAGTACTCAAGCTCTATGGTTGAGAAAAGTCCTTGAAGAGATTGGAGAATGACAAAGTGGTCCTACCAGATTGTACTATGATAACATGAGTGCCATTCAATTGGCATATAATCCTATCCACCATAGCAGATCAAAACACTTTGATATGAAGTATCACTTCATCCGAGACATGGTGGAGAACCAGGTAGTTGAGCTTAAACATTGCAGCACTTTGGACAACATGGCGGACATCTTCACCAAAGGCATGGCTAAAGCTCAATATATAAAGCTGAGAGACTGTCTTGTCAGCCCTCTCAACTTTAAGGGGGAGAATGTTAGTATTTAACCCCACCTTGGATGATAGACTTGGACGGCAGACTTGGATGGTAGGTAGTGGATGGCAGGCGGCAAAGGATTATGTGAGAGAATTCAATTTTAATTATCCTACTCTCTCCTTAAATCTCTCCCCTCAATTTTCTCTCACGATAGTTAGGTTGTTATTTCCTAAGGTATTTAAGCATTGTATTTTTATTATTTTAATTAATGAGCATTTCAGGTTCACATAGTGCAGCTGCATTCCCTTCAAACATAAAATCACGATGCACTGTCAAAGCATGAAGCATATGAGAAATCATGCTCTAGATTCTAAACTCCTTTTTCCAAGCCTGATAAATTCCCTCATCACCACAAACAATTCAGTGGGAGATCCACGATCGTTGTTGAAAAATACATAGGTCAATCCACCAAAATCATTGGTGCCTTCATTGTGCATTGATGTCAACATTTGGTTCTACTACCTGAAGCTAGATGTGGACAAAAAACTTGGTAAATTTACCTCTATTGCAGGTAAAATCATCTGCCACTCATTGTCATAGTCACTTATTTAGTGCTCTTGCATATCATTTGACGTCATCTTAGCCTAAAAAAAATCCGTAATATCTAGCTTTCAAACTCACACCATTTGCTACCATCGGTGGCCTCAAAACCATGAAATGAGAAGATCTATTAAAAAACACATTGAACATCTAAATGGCTCATCATAAGAAATTACAACCCATGCCCACATTCCAAACAAATCATGAAAAAAATAGATACTGTCACCGTTCACATCAGCACTCAATTGCAATTGCAATGATTGCCTACAAAAATAAACCATAAAAAAGAAAAAAAAATAGTGCTTCATCAGACATTATATTCTCTGGTAATCTTGGACTTCATTATCACATCGTGGAGAAGGTAGACATCACACAGTCAAGAAAATACAGGAGTGGAATAAATCAACAGAAGCTCCTACACCTCCTAAAGGGTCACCACAACCTGCACAATGCAACTCCTCCATCGATCTAGATCCAAACTTTTGATGGTGATGGAGTCAAGCATTCCATTATATCAGCAATAGTAGAGCGGTGCATCTAGGGCATGAATAGTTGGATCAAACTACAAGTTGTGCACCAAATTTATTTCACAATCTTCATGAATTTTCTATAGTAATCATCTCTTTTGATGTTGGTGATTGAAGACATATTCTTATAGCTCTCGTATGCCCCTGCTTCATTCACGTAAGCCATTGGTTGTAGATGATGTTATCACTACTAACAATGGTACTACCATCCTCAACACGTGCATGCACTGGTGTAGTCCAAAAAAAACTACACCCAATCATTTGCTTCATCCATATTTTCTACTATAGGATCTATATTATGAACGAAAAATCATCCGTAGCTCTCATGCTCCAAATCCACATTAAATATGGCATAAAAAAATAGATCGTGCAGATCGATATCATAAAAAAATACCATTTGACCATCATTATTAGAAACATGGCTTCACATACCTTATAGCGTTAATCAAACTAGAGGGAAATACAAGCATTACTAGAGGCAGTGCAGTTGTGATTTAGACCTCACCACCAAGAATAAAAAAAAACACACTACAAAATCATTTCATTGGTAGAAAATGACTTTACATAGCTGCCAATTGATGATGCCTTCCAGAATTAATGCCTCCTCGATGTACACAGTAGAAATAATATTAATAACTCCTCCTGTGCATATCTGATTTCATAGCCAAATATTCATTCTAGCTTTGTGAGGCAATGTAGCGGGGCACCAACAAATCTAGACTGTCACACTGGGTCAAACACCCAGTTTGAGTTTGTGCGCCAAAAAAAACTCCCATGTAGTTTTAAGTAGATATCATGACTTTGTGCAGGTAAAAATTGGCCTTTACAGATGGCCACATCATGCATCATATGGCGGCACCCATAGCACTACGGTGAAAAAATAGTGATAGTAATGATCTCCATGGATATCTAGACCATTGGTAAAATCTTCACAAAACAAAGTATTCAAATTCATTTGTAGATTCAAATTCACATTGATGAATTCTTCAATGCCAACAGTACATCTATGACATCTAGTTAAATCTGATGTGTCATCACGTCGAAGCACTGACATCAATCGCAATGAAAATTGTTAAATTTGATGTGGCCCACACCATCATATGCCCCACAAAAAATAAATGATAGCATTGGTTGGCTCAACATGCATTTAAAAGGTAGATTTAGAATAGAGAGAAAGCTCCAAATATCTTCACTAGAGATGCATTGATTTCTGAATAGCAGATTAGATCCAAAAAATACTACAAACTCAAATTTGTAGTATAAGACTGTAAATCCACATAAAAACTAAAAATCCAAAAAACACCTCCATAAATTTTAAACCATATGGTTTTTTATCCATCAAAATATGGAGAGCATACTCCCTCAGTAAAAAATAATTAGGAAAAAAGAATGGAGAGGAAAAAATAAGGGGGAGGAAAATCTCCTCAAGCTCACAAGGCAGGGAAAGCCCGCTCTGATACTATGTTAGAAAAGTAAAATACTTGATGTTATTGAATGAAACAAACCTTGCTTAAATAACAAAGGTGTACAATTTGATCCATTGGATCATAACAAACTGAGCTAATCTCAGCCATAGAAATTATCCTAGTAACAACTTAGGATATAATATTTTATTCTAACAATTCCAACTAATACCAACCATCCCATATAACATCGTCAAATCAAATAATGTCTAATCAATAGGATAAAATTGATGGTCTAGATATCACAACTACCTTAGATATTGAGAATGAGGTGCAAGTTTCAGAGTCAATACCCATCAATGAACATTGTGATGATCAAGTTAATCAAAATGTAGAAATTGGCTTAGAGCCATTATTCACAAAGGAGGATTGGGATAATCTTATAAAACAAAATACATAAATTGATCCCATTGAAGAAACCCTTGTCTCACCAAAGGATGAATCTGAGGAAGATGAATTCTTTGAAATTGAGGAGGATGAATCTGAGAAAGATGATTTTTTTGAAATTAAAGAAAATGAATTTGAAAATGAATATGAAGAATACATAGAATAAATGATAGATTTTCATCATTTGTTTCAGGAGGATAATGAGTATGATTTTCAAACAGGTAAAGCTACAGAATTGAATGATCCTAGATGTGATTTCGTTGGAGACTTTAATGGATTACAAGAAGATAATACCTTGATGGTGATAGTTAAAATGACTGATCATAAAAGCTTATTGCTTTAGGAAGATGAATCTGAAAATGTCATAAAAGAAGAGATGGAATTTCACCAAGTGTTTCAAAAATATAATGATGTCCTTATTTCAGATAATGAAGAAGAATCATTCACTTCTTTCACAATTTCTAAAGAAGATTCTATCTCAATTGATGTGCAGGAAAGAGAAAATTTTGGCTCACTTAAGGATTCTACAATGCCTATACAACAAGAAATTAGTAGGTTTTCACATCAGGTGATTGATGAAGGGGAATGTGAAAAGGAATCTATAGATATATCTGAATATTGCATAGAAGATATGGTTGAATCTCACCCTTTAGCTATAGAAGATAACTATTATAATGGTTGGGGAAGATATGAGAAATGTGTTTCTTTTATGCCTTCTGATAAAATTGTTTCTTCATCTTATATGCAGGACACTAAAGTTGATATCTTACATGAAGAACCTACAATTCTTGTACAACCAAAATATCATATGTTGTTTGAAGACACGATAGGATATCACCCTTTGATTTTAGAAGAGAATTATTATAATGGTTGGGGTTTGTATGGTAAATCATTATTTTCTCATACTCCTACTGATGAAATTTCTATTTCATTTGATATGCAAGATGCTGAAAGTTCTACTTCATATGAAGATCTTACAATTTTAGTTCAATTAAGAGATGTCAAGCCATTTGTAGACATAGAAAATGTTCCAAAAGTTGATCATTTTAAATATGAGTTTGTGGAACATCTTGTTGAAATAGAAAAAGAAGAAATGGTAAATGTTTCTTATGATTCATCTATTTTAGATGAGGAAGAGGTAAAATATTTTCTTTCATTCTCGAATACTGAAGATTTGAGTGAAAATTTTCATGATTGTAATTGAATATTCAAATGAAGAAACTTCATGTATGGTAAATAAAGAATTAGAATTTGTGTTCCTCCTAAAGAAAATATTGTTTTAGGGTTTGAAAAGGATATACATATTCTTGATTGGATGCCTAATTTTGATGTTTTTGAAAACCAGGTCATTGATGAAGGTAAAGAGATACAAAATGATGATGATAGAGACCATGAAGAGAAATAAAAGACTACAATGGCTCATCAAGTAGTGGTAAATGAAAGTGTACAAAAGGTAGAATCTTATCCATTATGTCTAAACATTCAAGAATTAGGTAAAATTTTGCATAATCATTTATTGGATTTTGATGTTATTTATGATGAGATGCCATTGGAGGTTGATGAAGAAATAGAGTGGATTTCTATTCCCACTACAAATAAGATTGCATTGCTAAATGAAAAAGAAGATATGCTTGAATCATTGAACCAAGTTCATCAACAACTAACAATTCAATCTAGGATACAAAACTATAATGATTCTTATTTTGTAAATATCCTAGATTCTTGTAAATTGTTGCATGAGTATGATTGGCCTAAAGACATAGATGATGACTTTGTTTTAAAATTTTCAGAAGTAGCCTCTTATTTGAAAGAAGCCCTATATGCTCATGAAAATGAAAACTTAAGTCAAAGTGAAAAATCAGATTTTGAAAGTTACATCTTATTGAATAAGCAAAAGATAGTTGAAAATTATGTATTCAATTGTAAGTTTAATGAATTAAATCCTAAACATGGAATTGCTTATAAACTTGATTCAAATTGGTGGAATGAGAAAGGCAAAATAAAATTTGTTATATGGTTTGGCCTAATCTTCTTTTGGTTGGAGTTATATAATATTTGGCATGCATATAACAATATATGTCTTTTACAGTGTGTCAATCGTGTGTGGGATCCAGGGAAGTGATAGCATAAATCTGGCATCGTCTTGTATATAATGTATATTTTTGTAAATAGCTTTTTGGGTTTTTGTGTTTTTGTTTTATTTTGTACATAATTTGTTGTTTCGTGAAATTTTGTTATTTGCTTTTGTTGATGTTTATGGTTTTTGGTGAAATTTTGATGTGTTTCCATTTTTGGTTTGCAATAAAATTGGCTTATGCCAAATTTTGGATTTCAGTTCAGGTTATCATTTTGTTGTTTAAAGTTTTGTAGTTTTTTGTGTTGTTTCTTGATTGAGGTAGTTGTTATATGGACACTAAACATTTGATGATTTCATTTGGTATTTGTTCCTAGGTCATTCAAGACAAAATTACTTATTTTGAAAGCATGCAAAACTTGAAGAAAAAGAAAGTGAGATGTTTAGTGTATATCTTTATGAATTTGGACTAAGATAGTAAAATTTGGAGCACTAAAATCATTTTGCAAAAGCTCCACAAATACTGCAACACATTAAAAGAACATTCCTTGAAATCTTGAAGGATGAAGTTATTAGTTTTGTAGGTGAAGGTGAAAATCCAATGAACTCAATTTTTAGCCTTACTTGATCTCTAACCCAAGTGGCAGGTGAATTTTGCAAAAGCGATATAAAGCTTGAATAAAATGCAAGCAAAGCAAATATAATGGAAAGTAAAGTCAAATCAGTCACTACAATCTAGATAACCTTCATCGGGGCTATAGATGCCTGACTGGTAGTGGAGCCATGTCTAGACTAAAATAAAGAAAAGATGCAAAATGTAAAATTCACCTAATATTTGGGAGATTCAGATAATCTCTACCAGGGCTATAAACGCCTGGTTGGTAGTAGAGCAATGTCTTGAAGAGAGCAATGCAGAGGTACATTTAAAAGAGTAAATTTTTATAGCCTAACTGCAAAATTGATAATGGAAATCTGGATAGTATCAGGAAAATAAATGAATCACAGAGCACACATCGAGCAGAAGCAAATGTTTCAGTTGTTTTAGTTTGAACTTATCTATTCACATTCTTTGGATATTATTGATGCTCATTTGTCTGATGTTTGGATTTTGTTGTTTCAAGAATTGGGTTCTTAAGTCCAAAATGTTCAGGAACATTTCCCAGTAGAGTCACCATTTGTTGTGACCACTTCACAACGCCCCAAAATTGGGGACCCACTAAAAATTTTGAGATTTTGATATTTTGGTTTCCATGATCTTGATTGTTTGATTAAAAGTAAAACCTTTCTTTACTTTATTTCATATTTTGTTGGGCCTCTTTTGAAAATTTTAAGACTTGATAAGTGTGATTTTAAATGTTTTAATTTTAAAAAAAATTAATTTTAATGTTTAAAATAAATCATTTAAAATCATTAAATAAAATACTTTAGAGTATAATTTTAATGTTTTAAATCATTCATTTTAAATTTTAATTAAAATATTTAAAGTTCATTTTGAATGTTTTTATTTCAAAGTGTATTGTAAATGTTTTAATTAAAATATTTAAAGTACATAATTTTAATGTTTTAAATCATTCATTTTAAAGTTTAATTAAAATATTTAAAGTTCATTTTGAATGTTTTTATTTCAAAGTGTATTGTAAATGTTTTAATTAAAATATTTAAAGTACATTATTATAAAAAAATTTGTGTTGGTTTTGCAGGTTTTCAATATGAATGAACGAACAAAGGAGCGAAAAGCAAAGAGAATAATGTGGTTGTAAAATTTGTTTTAAATTGTAGAACGGAATGAACGAACACAATGTTAAATTATAAATAGGCCATTGGAAACCAAGAAATGGGGTCGGACAATTTTTACAGGATAGAGGAGATATTGAAGAGGAGAAGCGGAAGGACAGGTTGCACTTGGTTTGGCATTGAAAGAACAGAGGAGCTTCTGGAGATTATTTTATTGTAAAATCCAAAGTTTTTATATCAAATTATTCTTGTTAAAACAAGCATGTGGATGATGTTTTAGTGGATGAAATAGTTTGATATAATTTCATTTTAAAGTTTCCTTTGAAGATAGCATTCGACTTATATTAGATTGTGTTAGTTCTGATCAATATAGGTTGAATTTAAATTTCAGAAGAGTTATGTTTTCATTTTGTAGCCTGTAGATTAATTTTATTTTAAATTTATTTTTCTTCCTTAAGATTTTTATTTTTATTGCAAAGGTTCGATTTATGAAACCTTAATTTCATATTATGAAGCTCAAACTTTATAATTAAGGTTTCTTGTGTATTCATTATCCAAATATTTACGTAAATTTTATATTTGGATAAATAAGCATTACATTGGTTGGAAGGTTACAAAAACCCTAACTACCATATTATAAAGGTGTAAAACCTTATAATTAGGGTTCAAAATTTTTATGTTTGTTCACCATTCAGATATTCAAATTTCAATTTTATATCGGGATGAACAAACATTCAAATTAAATAAAAAAACCTTAATTTTTAATATTATAAAGTTCAAACTTTATAATTAAGGTTTATATTTAATGACTTTGTTGGAACTTACGTAAACTTTAATTTTATGTAAAGTTTCATTGAAACCCTATTTCATATTTATAAAGGTTCAAAACCTTATAATTAGGGTTTAAACTTTTTATGTTTGTTCACCATTCGGATATTCAAATTTCAATTTTATATCGGGATGAACAAACATTCAAATTAAATAAAAACCTTAATTTTTAATATTATAAAGTTCAAACTTTATAATTAAGGTTTATATTTAATGACTTTGTTGGAACTTACGTAAACTTTAATTTTATGTAAAGTTTCATTGAAACCCTATTTCATATTTATAAAGGTTCAAAACCTTATAATTAGGGTTTAAACTTTTTATGTTTGTTCACCATTCAGATATTCAAATTCCAATTTTATATCGGGATGAACAAGCATTCAAATTAAATAAAAACCTTAATTTTTAATATTATAAAGTTCAAACTTTATAATTAGGGTTTTATATTTAATGGCTTTGTTGGAATTTACGTAAACTTTAATTTTACGTAAAGTTTCATTGATGAAGTAAATTTTGATTTTAATTAAAATGCTTAATGAAATTTATGTTAATATAAAGTTTTGAAGCATTTTTAATTAAAATTTTGTTTTGAAGTTTTAAAATAAATTTGCATAGTTTAAAAATTAAATTCAAGGTAAATTTATTTATTCTGGAAAAGTGAATTTTATTGGAGAGTGTATCAAAAAAATGATTTTAGATCAAGACACCTGAAATCCAGGCCCCTTGTTAACAAGTTATGTGCATTCAAGAGTTATTTTTAGCATTATTTCATATCTAGATGTTCCACACTTTTATGACACATTATAACAAAGAACCTTGGAAGAATCAATTATTATTTTGCAAGAGAGGGTTTTAACTCTAAAATCCTAACTGTGAGTGTGATTTCGCAACTAGGAAAAATTACCTCTCAATAGATATAAACTTGATACTTATGCTTGGATTTCTAATTTTTGAATTCTATAAAATCCCTTTTGACTCCCTAGAGACTGAGGTAAGCTATGAATATGGTTTACTTCTATTAATTGAAATCTATTATTTGTAGACGACTTTTAGAAATGCAATATCAAAAATAAGAATTCAATATATTTAGTTGGATTGTCTAAGTTCTTCTATATTAATATTATAACTATAATTTTGATGCAATGATAGGTTCTAAACTTCTAGAAATTCAATTGAAGTAGGATTCCTTATATCTCCCTAATTAGAAGTTTTAGAAATATTAAGTATTTGCAAACTAGATTTTTCTAATCCTTATATCTCCTTGTGTTTTTAATGTTTGCAAATGTTCTTGAAGCAATGGAAATAATTTAAATGCTTCTACCTTTAACCAAAACTTTCTATATAATCAATATTATTTTCTAGAGAACCTTTCAACACTTTATTACTCCTAATAATATCTCTAGAGAATATAATGTGCACTTGATATCAAAATTGCAATATTATTATGAATATTTCTCACCTTCTTGATGCTTGATTCTAGTTTATAAGTTGCTTGGAGTATATGTTGTTTGCAAGGCTGATTACTATTGTTACTCTTCACCTTGCTTGTGCACTTTCTCCATCTTGTAAATGGAATGGTTTGTCTTCCTTTCTCCAACCGAATGCTTCCTGAATATGTGCTTTAATATGCACTCTTTATCCTTGGATGCTATGTGCACTATATGAGGATTTGAATCTCTTCAAATTTGGTCTTTCACTTGTAAGTAGTAGTCTCTCTATTGCTGGTTTCTACGTACTCTTCAAAACAACAACCTTTGACTTCAATGTTCCTTTTGCTCTCCTCCTTTATAGTTATGTACGTGGGCACCTTCTTAATTTTATGTAATATGACATGAAAGTGCCAAGTGGCACTTTTTATTTTCAACCTTCTTGAAAACATTCCTTCTTACACTTCCTTGTAATGCCTATGATGTATGGTGCTTGTCTTCTTCTCACTTATTAGAAACATTTGTTGTAGCTCCTTCAGCACGCATGACAAGTGGTACTTGGTTTCTTACTTCTTGGTGGTTGATGACTATTATAATTCCTTTTATCTTCTTCCTTCACATTGGGAACTTGTATATGGAGAGTTCTCAATACTACTTTGTCTTGTCTAGCTAGAGTTTCAAATATTGGACATTACACTATGATGTTGGGTGCTTCGTTGTCATGCCTTTGATGGAGTTTCAAATATGGAAATTACACTATGATGATAGGCACTTAACCTTCATATTCAATGTGGTACTCTTCACTTTGGATGCATGGAACAACTCCTTCCATGTGGTAATAGGTTTCTAACTTCTTCTTCAACATCCTTGGATATTTCTAGCTCTTTTCCAATGCTCAACTCTTGTAATTTTGCTTGTTGTCTGTCTTTCCTTGGTAGAATTATTTGACTATCTTCTATGGTATTTTTGGATATGTAGATTTGTTATTTTCCAACTAGCTTCGATGGTTATGGCACCTCCTTTACACTATGACCTTAACTTTTACCCATTCTCTCTTTTGCAAGTCTGGTCTCATCCTCTATGTACGTGGCAACTTTAGTATTTATGGTACTCCATTGGGTGTTATTTTGACATCTCAAATAAATATAATTTAGACCTATTTAAATGACCCTTTATTTTGATTTTCAAAAGCTATATTTTAGTGCTTTGTAGAATGCTCTTTGTGGAGTTTCTAATATGTCTCTTTATCCTTATAAAACCCATATTTTTATAGCACTTATGGTGTCCTTTGAATGACTCAAAATGTAGATTATGACTGCCCCATGTGCTTGTAAATATATCCTTTACTTTTCGTAGAGTGTGGGCTTCAATTTTATAATTTGGATATTTGTTTGTATGGTCCAAGATTGCTTCCAAAACCTATTTTTAATCCTCTCCAAAACTATCCATACAATCTGTTTGGCCATGTGGCCTCTAATTGTACCTTAAAATTGGAATTCCTTCTCCCTTTCAAGATCTTTCTCCTACTATAATATATTGGCTTTCTTCTCAAAAAAATTGAGGTAATGTTACCCTTTTTGTGGCTATTCCTTACCATAAAATTCTGCCTTTAACTTCTTCAAAAGAGCTCTTGATAATTCTACCTTTGAATCCCTGACTAGGCTAAAATGAATCTAGTATTATTATTGCCTTTGATCATTGGCAATATCTTCCTTGATTGGATATTCTTTCACTTATCAGTCCAAGCTATTCAATGTAATATCTACAATAGAATGAACCATGATATAATTCATTAAATGAGCAAATCATGGCCTAGCCATACACTCCATCCTCTCCCATGGGAGCATCACATGATGATGGTGAGTGTTTAGTTATACTAATATGTGGTTTCCATTGATTTTTTTCCCTTGTGGGTCCCATGTTAACTCTAGAGTACATTCTTTTCTACCCTTATACTACCTAGTATCATACTTTCTAAAATAAAAATTCTAAAAATACCTTGATAGCCTTACGGGTCCCATGTTAACTCTAGGATCCCCACCACATTTATTATCTGGGTTGGCTTACGGCCTAGCCTTCTCAAAAATAGTTCCCTGATAGCCTTAGTGTAGATTGGGGCATCTATTATGGCTTGGAACAAAGGGATTATCACTGTCAAATTGTTCAAACTCGAGAGGATATTAAATTTTGGTTGTATTGGCTTTTTCTACTCTTGTAACATTTTAGGAAAAGGATGATCTTCTTCTTTAGTATTCTTAGTAGTTGGTTCTTCATAAACCTCTTCAACCAGAGGTGATTATCCTACTGTAATATGTACATCCTCCTCCTCTTATATCAAAGGAGGAGCTTCTAATCCTATTTTTTTGCCTAACCTCAATTATACAAGATTGCAATGCCTAATATTATACATGGGAAACACCTCACTTTCCATTCGATATGCTTGATGGTTTGTCTTATTTTTGGGATTGAATGTGGGCTATGTTGGGAGTTGTGCAAGCCTAACTATAGGGAGAACTGGCAAGCTTTACTATAATGGAGCCTATACTATATTTGGTGGAGTTATATTCCATGCACTGTAGTTTCTCCATTGCTACCCTAGTTGCTGATATGGCATCCACGAATACTGATTGGAGAATATGGCTCCCTGGGAGGTTTTCATCCAGGGTGGTTACCCCCACCATACCATATTGGGTGGTTGGACCTACCCATGTGGCTTGTAATTTCCCTCTCCGTAGGGTGGCATTCCTATTGGCATATTATGCATAGGGGGTTGCTGCTAGTTTCTTTGGTTTCCCATGAAGTATGCTTTTGAAATGTCAACATTCTCTTTGGTAGTTGGAAGTTGTGGGCATAGTCTGGTCTTGTGATTTTTTGACAAACAACGCATACCCTGATATTTTCTTCAAGATATGCATTTCTTGCATGCTTTCCTCTACATTTTGGATAGTAGTAGGCCAGTGCTTCCTCATTCTCTTGTTTCTTCCTTGCTAGTAGGAGAGTATCCATTTGCAACACTAGGAAAGAGAGCATTTCACTCTTCAGTTCCTCTAACATGCTGCCTATATCTATATTTGTGACTGAGTTCATTGACTTAGTTATATTGGAGGTTGGTTTAACTTTTCTTTGAGAGTTGTTTTGACATAATTATTGGATATATGTTGGTAAATATCTCCTCTAGAGATCATATTTAGCACTTAAAGAGATTCACTATTGAGTCCCCTTAAGAAGATGCTTCTAAGGGACTTATCGCTTAGCTTCGCATGGGGATATCTTTGCTAATTGAAACTGAATTCGTCCCAATAATTTTCCAGGGATTCATCTTCCTTCTACATCATGTTCAGGACTTCCTCTCTGGAATCCCATTCTCTACCAAAATTTTAGTAATAATTTAGGAAGAGCTTTTTTATCTCCTCCCAAGTATTTATTTGCTTGTTTCCCAAGTTGATGAACCAGAATAGGGTTGAATCATCCAGTGTCGAAGGAAACAACTTCAAATTTTGGACATTTCTCTTATATTCCATAGACTTGCACAAGACATCAAACTTGAAAAAAAATAGGTTAGGGTTTTCTGTTGGAAATCCTTTGAAAGTAGGAATATAGGTAGGGGATATGTTTTTCATTTTTGTATCTTCCTTGGCATCTTCTATTGGAAGCTAAATCTGGTTGATGTATCTTCTATCTCATCCATTTGTTTAGGAAATGTGGTCTCTATACCTATTGTCCTTAAAGTAGTTTCTAAGGCCTTGTGGTCATTCTAATTTTTCTACACAAGAATATTCAAATAAGCTAGTGAAATGATTTCATCCTCAACAACTTTCCACTACTATTCATACAACAAATCCTATTTAGATGGGGTTCTTCTAAACAAAGGATTATGTATTATCTACTCTTCAATCAGGTATGGAAAATCTTTGTGAAAAAACTAGTTGTTCAGTCCATTGCACTGGTAGAAGTGACTATGGGGACACTATTTTAGGTTCAGAATCTATAGTTGGTTCATAATTTATCTATGGGCTCTTACCTTTCAAAAAATGACCATTTGGTCCTCTATTTCTCGGTGGACTCATGCAAGATCAAATGAAAAAGTTCTACAGATTGGATTAAATTTTTTGTAGAACTAGGTATTGTAATTATATCTATTATTGGCACTTCCCCTGCAATGATACCAAAATATTGGGGCAAAAATATTGGTTAAATTCTACTCATTATGTCACAACCCTTTCACTTAATTTTCAACCTAGGGATGCTCGTAAACTTGTGAAGTACCAAGCAAAGGTTGATTACAATACCACTAAGATGAGTCCACTAAACTCTACATTTTGGGGGGTGTTGTTGTATAGCATTAATTCAATCCAAACCACTTAATATTCAAAAAATAAATTACAAGAAATAAAATCACACCACACTTGCAAAAATTGAAGAAAACAATAAATAAATAAAATTGTAGAAAATAATCAAATGCAAGAAATTAAGAACTAACAAAACTAAAATTCAATTACAGGAAATTAAAGGATAAGGGGAGGAATACTGGCCAGGAGTGGGCCTAGGCTCCAGCATATTCCACCTAGTTAACTACGTATGCCAAAATTCAAATAAGAGAACTTTGAATGATTTTTATTTGCAAAAATGAAATTACATTATAGTCCGGTTCTTCTTTATTTTCCTCCTCTTTTTAGAGAAATCTTGTGCATTTATATAATGCACAGGCTTCTCTGTTACAATATTTATATTGTTGTTACAATAACTAATTTTACTATAGATGTGATTACAATAACTACACATCAAATTAAGATAATTTAGGTGTGTTCAAAATAGATTGTATCCACTATGTGATCTGCAGTCTAATTAAATTGAACAACTTTCATTCTTATTTGGCCTTTTACTAGAAATAGTCGATTTTAGTTTATTTTATCACCTTTTGGAAATTATTACTCTATTTCATACAAAAATAGGGTAGCTAATGTATTCAACTATTAATAGGATTTAGATGCCATATGATCAGGAGTTAGGTACCTCATTCTTATTACATGGAGTCAATTGTATTTGAATTTGTCAATGGATATAAGACATCCTTATGTTGAATACAAAGCAAGGTGCCTTCTCATCAGGATATGGGAGTAAGGCACCTTACCATCGGAAGAATAGAGTAAGGCACCTTCCCATCGGAATATGGGAGTAAGGTGCCTCTTTGGAAAAATATAGGAGTAAGGTTTCTCACTCTTTTAGATCCGTACTTCTTCATCATTAACTCATTTTCAAAACATATAATGCTAGGTCCAAGTGGGACCTCAACGTAGTTATGTAGAAAGCAATAAAAATGATCAAATCTACACACAACACACTTTTCACATAAGTTAGGCAATATACACAATTTACCATTAAATACATATAAACATTCATAAAAAGTACAAATATTATGTAATAATGTTGCACAAAACATCAAAAACATATGCAAAAATATGAGCAATTTCGGTGCTCATCACATCTCATACTACCTAGTCTCATATTTTCTTAAATAAAAAATTCTAAAAATACCTTAACCAAGTAGGCTTTTGGTGAAATATCCAAGAGGATGCAAAAAATCATGGTCCAACCATATGCTCCATCCTATCTCATGGAAGCATTTCTCCATGGTGGTGAGTTTAGATTTCTCCCCATGTGTGGTTTCCATTGGTTTATTTCCCTTATTACCCCATGTTAACTCTAGGGTCCATTCTTTGCTCTTCTTGTACTACCCAATCTCTTACTTTCTCAAATAAAAATTCTAAAAATACTTTGAGTAATGTTGTAATATTCTTGAGCCATTATCTCACATGTATCCCATGATGGCCCTCATGGTGGTATATAAATCACAACACCCACATAGATCTTTTTAAATCAAGAAGTAGGTGAATCATGATCCAACCCCTCAAACTAGTGAATCATTGTCCAACCATTTGCTCCATCCTCTCCCATAGGAGAATCACTCAATTATGGTGAGTGTTGAGTTCTCTTAATGTGTGATTTCCATTGGTTGGTTTTCCTCATGGCCTTATGTTAACTCTAGGGTCCATTCTTAGCTCCTCTCATGTTGTCGATTCTCATGCTTTCTCAAATAAAAATTCTAAAAATACCTTGAGAAATGTTGTGAGTGTCTTGAGCCATTATCCCATATGTATCCTATGATTACCCTCATCATGGTATATAAATAAAAAAACCCACATAGAGCTTTGAAAATCAGGAAGCATGATTTTGGGTGGAATGCCCAAGTGGAATCAGGTGAACCATGACCCATCACATTAAATGAGTGAATCATGGACCATCCATATGCTCCATCCTATCCATGGGAGAATTTCATGATGGTGGTGAGTGTGGAGTTCTCCCCATGTGTGGTTTCCATTGCTTTATTTTTCTAGTGGGCCCCATGTTAACTCTAGGGTGTATTCTTTACTCCTCTTGTATTGCCTAGTCTCGTACTTTCTCAAAAAAAATTCTAAAAATACCTTGAGCAACATTGTGAGAGTCTTGAGCCATTATCCCATATGTATCCCATGTTAGATTTTTTATCCTTAAACATAAAGGAAATACATTCACAAGTATTGAAATAAGCATGCAATATTATAACTATGATAAAGGAAACTTAACATGCATGGAAATATGATAGAAGACTTGATACAATGCCCTATAAATGCTCATATAAGAAAGCTCACAAAAATCACAATGCTCCTTTCATGGAGTTTGCAACTCCTCCATGATAGCAAAATGGAGCTACATTGTGCTTAATACTACTCTCACCTATGAATTACAAAAACTACACACAATCATTCACAATGAGGCATTTATATAGAAAGATAAATTTCTTGCCTCTCATTCAACCCTAAGACTCATGTACATGTGGACTGCATGCATATTTACATCATTGCACATTCTAACACTTGTGCATTTATTAAATAAATCTAATAAACCTTTTATATCCTAATATAATCCTAATCTAAATATGTACCCATGAAGGTACATTAGTAAAGAACCAAATGATGTAATATCCATATTTTCCAACACCCCCTTGTATTACATTATTTGGTTTTGAAGACTTTAGTCTTCAATATGGATCTTTCTCTTTTGGATATCCTTCATCTTGATGTCGTTCTTCTCCTTATTTGGTTTGTTGATAGCTGAAAATAGTGAAGTTTTATCGTCCTCTCATTCTCTTAATATTGAGTCTTCTATTTTTTTTATTTATTCTTGTGATATGCTAGATCTACATATGTTGCATCATGTTCTTCAACAAAATGATTAGAATTATTCTAAAATTCAACAATATCTTGGGATGTTCTCATAAATTCCAAAGCATATATATTTTTATGAATTGATCTTTTAGCTTCAATTTTCCCTTGATTTATTATGAGACACATGTTGAATCCATTTGAGTGATTGAAGTCAATTTTCCTTTTGCTCTCTACTAGATTTGCTACTAAAATGAGATTAGATGATAACCCTGGAATATAAATGACATCATGTAGTACAAAATCTATAAATAATTTGCTAGGAACCACACATCCATAACCATGTATATCATAGAATTTTCCATCTGCAATTCTTAGTCTATAGTTGTTGGTGACTTCAAGACAATCAAACCATTGCAAGTTTTCGGTCATATGATGACTTGAACATGAATCTATGTACCAAATGTCCTTTTCATTTTGATTTGTGAGATTATTTGAGTTTGTACTGATTCTATACCTTTGGTAGGACATATTGGATGTGTTTTGATCTTGAGTCCGATTATAATGATGATATGTTCCTCTTGTCAATTTATCCATATTAAAAGGATTTGATTTCTTTTCCTTGTTTGTAGGAACAATATTGGACTTAATTCTCCAATTTTTCAAGATATGAACTTGATGCTTATGCTTGAATTTCTAATTTTTGAATTTTTTAGAATCCCTTTTGACTCCCTAGAGACTGAGGTATGCTATGAGTATGGTTTACTTCTATCACTTGCAATCAATTATTTGTAGAAGGCTTTTAGAAATACAATCTCAAAAATAAAAATTCAATATATTTAGTTGGATTGTCTAATATTGTCTAAGTAGAAGTCTCTTTATTGTTGGTTTCTATGTACTCTTTAAAACAATAATCTTTGCCTTCAATGTTTCTTTTGCTCTCCTCCTTTATAGTTATGTACGTGGGCACATTTTTAATTTTATGTAATGTGATATGAGAGTTCCAAGTGGTACTTGTCCTTTTTAATCTTCTTGAAAATGTTCCTTCTTACACTTCCTTGTAGTGCCTATGATATGTGGTGCTTGTCTTCTTCTCACTTCTTGGAAATGTTTGTTGTAGCTCCTTCCTTCAGCACGCATGACAAGTGGTGCTTGGTTTCTTACTTCTTGGTAGTTGATGACTATTATAATTCCTTTTATCTTCTTCCTTCACATTGGAAACTTGTATATGGAGAGCTCTCAATACTCCTTTGTCTTGTCTAGTTGGAGTTTCAAATATTGGACATTACACTATGATGTTGGGTGCTCCATTGTCATGTATTTTTTTGAGTTTAAAATATGGACATTACACTATGATACTGGGTGTTTAACCTTCCTCTTCAATGTGGTACTCTTCACTTTGGATGCATGGAACAACTCCTTCCACATGGTAATAGGTTTCTAACTTCTTTTTCAACATCCTTGGATCTTTCCAGATTTATTCCAATGCTCAACTCTTGTAATTTCGCTTGTTGTCTATGTATTTCCTTGGAAGAATGCTTTGACTATATTCTATGGTTTTGTTAGATGTGCATACTTGTTATTTTCCAACTATATTTGATGGTGATTGCATCTCCTTTGCACTATGATATCAAATTTTACCCTTCTATTTTTACTTGTATTCTCTCTTTTACAGACCTGGTTTCATCCTCTATGTATGTGGAAACTTCAGTAGTTATGGTGCTCCATTGGGTGTTCTTTTGACACCTCAAATAAATAGAATTTAGACCTCTTTTAATAACCCTTTATTTTACTTTTCGAAGGCTATATTTTAGGGATTTGTAGAATGCTTTTCTGGAGTTTCTAATACATCTCTTTCTCCTTATAAATCCTATCTTTTCTAGTACTTATGGAGTCCTTTGGATGACTCAAAATGTAGATTATGACTTCCCCTTATGCTTGTAAACCTTTCCTTTACTTTTATTAGAATGTGACCTTCAATTTTCTAATTTGGATCTTTGTTTGTATGGTCCAAGCTTGCTTTCAAAATCTATTTGTAATTCTCCAAAACTGTCCATAAAATCTGTTTGGCAATGTGGCCTCTAATTTACCTTAAACTTGGAATTCCTTCTCCCTTTCAAGATATTTCTCCTACTATAATATGTTGTATTTCTTCTCCAAAATTTTCAGGTAATATTACCCGTTTTGTGGCTATTCCTTACCACAAAATTCTGCATTTAACTTCTTCAAAAGATCTCTTGATAATTCTACATTTGACTCCCTGACTAGGCTAAAATGAATTTGGTATTATTATTGCATTTGATCATTAGCAATATCTTCCTTTCTTGGTTGTACTTTAGCTTATCAATACAAGCTATTCAATGAAATATTTTCAATAGAATGAACCATGACCTAACATATTAAATGAGCAAATCATGGCCTAGCCATACATTCCATCCTCTTCCATGGGAGCATCACATGATGGTGGTGAGTGTGTAGTTATACCTATATGTGGTTTCCATTGGTTTTTTCCCTTGTGGGTCCCATGTTAACTCTAGGATGAATTCTTTGCTACTCTCGTACTACCTAGTCTCATACTTTCTAAAATAAAAAATTCTAAAAATACCTTGAGCAAGTAGGCATTTGGGTGAAATGCCCAAATGGAAGCAGTGATTTATGGCCCAACCATATGCTCCATATTATCCCATGGGAGCATATCTTGATGGTGGTGAGTGTGGAGTTCTCCTCATTTGTGTTTTTTGTTGGTTTATATCCCTTATGGGCCCCATGTTAACTCTAGGGTCCATTATTTTTTCCTCTTGCACTATCCAATATCGTATTTTCTCAAACACAAAATTATAAAAATACCTTGAGTCATGCTATGTGGTGCTTGGTTTCTTACTTCTTGGTGGTTGATGACTATTATAATTCCCTTTATATTCTTCCTTAACATTGGGAACTTGTATATGGAGAGCTCTGAGTACTCCTTTTTCTTCTCTAGTTTGAGTTTCAAATATTGGACATTACACTATGATGTTGGGTGATCCATTGTCATGTCTTTGTTGGAGTTTAAAATATGGGTATTACACTATGATATTTGGTGCTTAGCCTTCCTATTCAATGTGGTACTCTTCACTTTGGATGCATGGAACAAATTATTCCACATGACAATAGGTTTCTAACATCATTTTTAACATCCTTGGATCTTTCCAGCTCTATTCCAATGCTCAACTCTTATAATTTTGCTTGTTGTCTATGTCTTTCCTTGGAATAATGCTTTAACTATATTTTATGGTGTTGTTGGATGTGTAGACTTGTTTTTTTCCAACTAGCTTCGATGGTGATGGTATCTCCTTTGCATTATAACCTCAACTTTTACCCTTCTATTTTTACTTGTATTCTCTCTTTTGCAGGTCTAGTTTTATCCTCTATGTATGTGGTAACTTCAGTAGTTATGATTCTCCATTGGGTGTTCTTTTGAAACCCCAAATAAATATAATTTAGACCTCTTTGAATGACCCTTTATTTTACTTTTTTAAGGCTATATTTTAGGGCTTTGTAGAATGATCTTTGGGGATTTTCTAATACATCTCTTTCTTATTATAAACCCTATATTTTCTAGCACTTATGGAGTCCTTTGGATGACTCAAAATGTATATTATGACTTCCCCCTATGCTTGTAAACCTATCCTTTACTTTTCTTAGAGTTTGGGCTTAAATTTGCTAATTTGGATATTTTTTTGTATGGTCCAAGCTTACTTTCAAAACCTATTTTTAATCCTCTCCAAAACTTTCCATAAAATCCGTTTGGCAATGTGGCCTCTAATTTACCTTAAAATTGGAATTCCTTCTCCCTTTAAAGATATTTCTCCTACTAAAATATGTTGGATTTCTTCTCCAAATTTTGGATGTAATGTTACCCTTTTTTTGGCTATTCCTTGCCACAAAATTCTGCATTTGACTTCTTCAAAAGAGCTCTTGATAATTCTACCTTTGACTCCATGACTAGGCTAAAATGAATCTGGTATTATTATTGCCTTTGATCATTAGCGATATCTTTCTTTCTTGTATATTATTTCACTTATCAATCCAAGCTATTTAATTAAATATCTGCAATAGAATGAACCATGACCTAACACATTAAATGAGCAAATCATGGCCTAGCCATACGCTCCATCCTCTCCCATGGGAGCATCACATGATGGTGGTGAGTGTGCAGTTCTACCTATATGTGGTTTCCATTGGTTTTTTCTCTTGTGGGTTCCATGTTAACTCTAGGATGCATTCTTTGCTACTCTCGTACTACCTAGTCTCATACTTTCTAAAATAAAAAATTCTAGAAATACCTTGAGCAAGTAGGCATTTGGGTGAAATGCCCAAATGGAAGCAATAAATAGTGGCCCAACCATATGCTCCATATTCTCCCATGAGAGCATCGCTTGATGGTGATGAGTGTGGAGTTCTCTGCATTTGTGGTTTTTATTGGTTGATATCCCTTATGGGCCCCATGTTAACTCTAGGTTCCATTCTTTACTCCTCTTGTACTATCCAGTCTCATACTTTCTCAAACACAAAATTATAAAAATACCTTAGGTAATGCTAGGAGAGTCTTGATCCATTATCCTAGATGTATCCCATGAAGACCCTCATGATGGTATATAATGCACAACACCCACATAGAGCTTTACAAATTAGTAAGTAGGAGAACCATGACTTAGCCCCTCAAAATAGTGAATCATGGTGCAACCATATGCTCCATCCTCTCCCATGTGAGCATTACTCAATTATGGTGAGTGTGGAGTTCTCCCTATGTGTAGTTTACATTTTTTGATTTCCCTCATGGGCCCCATATTAACTCTAGGGTCTACTTTTCACTCCTCTTGTACTACCCATTCTCATACTTTTTTAAATAAAAATTTCTAAAAATACCTTGAACAATGTTGCAAGAGTCCTGAGCCATTATCCCATATATATCCCATGATGAACCTCATGGTTGTATATAAAGCACAAAACCCATATAGATATTTGCAAATCGGGAAGTAGGCTTTTAGGTGAAATACCCAAGTGGAAGCAGGTAAACCATGACCCATCAAATTAAATGAGTGAATCATGACCCAACCGTATGATCCATCCTCTCCCACTATAGCATCGTATTATGGTGGTGTGTGTGGAGTTCTTCCCATGTGTGGTTTCAATTCATTGATTTCCCTCATGGGCCCCATGTTAACTCTGGGGTACATTCATCCCTCCTCTTATACTATCTAGTGGTGTACTTTCTTAAAAAAATATTCTAAAAATACCTTGAGAAAAACTACAAGAGCCTTGAGCCATTATCCCACATGTATCCCATGATGGCCATCATGGTGGTATATAAAGCACAACACCCACATAGATATTTGCAAATTGAAAATCAAACTTCTGGTTGAAATTCCCAAGTGGAAGTAGGTAAACCATGAAATTGCCCCTCAAATGAGTGAATCATGGACCAACATCTCCTGTGGGAGCATCGCTCGATGGTGGTGAGTGTGGAGTTATCCTCATGTGTGGTTTTTGTTGGTTGATTTTTCCTATGGGCCCCATGTTAACTCTAGGGTCCATTCTTCGTTCCTCTCGTACTACCCAGTCTTGTACTGTCTAAAATAAAAAAATTCTAAAAATACCTTGAGCAATGTTGTAAGAGATTTAACCATTATCCCACATGTATCCCATTATGACCCTCATGGTGGTATATAAAGCATGACACCCATATAGATATTTCCAAAATAGGAATCAGGTGAAGCATGATCCAATCCCTCAAACTAGTGAATCATTGCACAACCATATGCTCCATCCTCTCCAATGGGAGCATCACTTGATTGTGGTATGGAGTTCTTCCCATTTGTGGTTTCCATTGGTTGATTTTCTTCATGAGCCTCATGTTTACTCTAGGGTCCATTCTTTGCTCATATCATATTGCAAATTCTTGTCCTTTATAAAATATATATTTTTTAAAATACATTGGGAAATGCTTAGAGAGTCTTGAGCCATTATACCACATATATCCCATGACAACCCTCATGGTGGTATATAAAACACAACATCCACATAGAGATTTGCAAATTGGAAAGTAGGTTTTTTGATGAAATGCCCAAGTAGAAGCAGGTGAACCATGACCCAACACATTACAAGTGAATCATGGCCCAACCATATGCCCCATTGTCTCCCATGGGAGAATTTCATGATGGTGGTGATTGTGGAGTTCTCCCCATGTGTGTTTTTTATTGGTTGATTTCCCTTTTTAGCCCCATTTTAACTCTAGGGCCATTATTTTCTTCTCTCGTACTACCCTTTCTTGTACTTTCTCAAATAAAAAACTCTAAAAATACCTTGAGCAATGCTATGAGAATCTTGAGCCATTATCCCACATGTATCCCATGATGGCCCTCATGGTGGTATATAAAGCACAACACCCACATAGATATTTACAAATAAGTAAGGAGGCTTTTGGGTGAAATACCCAAGTAGAAGTAGGTAAATCATGACCCAACACATTACACAAGCAAATCATGGCCTTGCCATAAGCTCCATCCTTTCCCATGGGAGCATTGCACGATGGTGGTGAGTGTAAATTTCTTCCCATGTGTGGTTTCCATTGGTTAATTTCTCTTGTGGACCCCATGTTAGTGCTAGGGTGCATTCTTTGCTCCTCTCTTACTGCCTAGTCTCATACTTTCTCAAAAACATTCTAAAAATACCTTGAGCAACAATGTGAGAGCCTTGAGAAATTATCCCACATGTATCCCATGATGAACCTCATGGTGGTATATAAAGTACAACACCTACTTATGAGCATAAAAAATGCTCATATTTTTGTATGAGTTCTAATGGTTTTTGTGTGACAGTATACTAAGAGTTGTATATTTTTTATAAATTATTATGTATATATTTAATGGAATTATGTGCATTATCTAATTTGTGTGTGAAGTGTGTTTTGTGTAGATATTTTTTGATTTTATCATCTTTTTATTAGTTGAGGTCCTATGTGGACATGGTATACTTCTGCTTCAATGAGTCTAAGGTATATTGGGAAGGTGCCTTGAACTTCAGGTAGGTGCCTTGACCGAAGGCACCTTGATATTCAAGTAGGTGCCTTGGTCAAGGGTGCCTTACTCTACAAGTAGGTACCTTACTCTAAAAGTAGGCACCTTACTCTCCAAGTAGGCACCTTACTCTATAATTAGGCGCCTTACTCTATAAGTAGGCACATTGGTGTCATATGTCAAGTAGACACCTTGATCCTCAGGTAAGTGCCTTGATGTAATACATCAAGGGTGCCTTACTCTTCAAGTAGGTACCTTGATGTTAAGAACCTTGACTTTACGGTTGAAGGAAACCCTATTGACTATGGTAGAACTTTGACTCCATGTCACGTAGGCTATCTTTGAAGGGTTACCGAATGCATGAGTTGTCCTAGCTATATTGGAAAAAATGTATAACCACTTGACAAAGAAAAACATGGAAAACATAGAGATAGAACCTAAAAATATTCTATCCCCAGAAAAAGATGAAAATTTGTTAACTATTTTTATCATACGCCTATTACAGTAACTAAACTATCTCATTTTAGATTGTAACCAAGTCTTCTATTGTAACAACATTGTACATGAAGCTTTGTGTGCATTATATAAACACACAAACTTCTTTGAGAAGAAGGAGGTAATTTTCTAAGAGTGGTGATGTATGTAAGAATTTAGCATCGTATTGCAACATTAATAAAAATGATCGAGAGTTCTTCCATTCGTGTTCTAACCTCGTAACTAGTCACGCGGAATCTTTTGGAGCCTGGGCCCACTCCAAGCTAGTATTCCTCCCCTTATTTATATTGCTTTCTAGATTAGATCATTTATTTTAGTGTGATGAATCTTTTATTTTTGCAAGTGTGTTTTACTTATTTCCTTTATTTTCCAAGCACGGTGTGGTGTGATTTATTTTCTCATACTTTTATTATGCATGATATGATTGGTGTGGATGAATCAATGATATTTCATAAACATCACCCCAAAAATAGGTTTAGTGGAATCGTCTCAGAATGGTGTTTTAATAAGCTTTGGATGTAGTACTTCATAAGCTTACGAGTTCCTTGGTTTGACAATTTAAATGAGAGGATTGTGATAGAAATAGGACCATATTTAGCCAGTGTTTTTACCCCAATATTTTGGCACCATTGTCAGAGAAGTGCCAATTAGAGATTAATTACAATACCTTAAACATTCCATCTAACTTTGCATGATTCCATTAATGAAAAGAGGACCCGATGGTCATTTCATATAGTAGAGCCCATAGGAAAAACCTAAGTCAGCTTGTAGCACCCTAAAATTGGCGCAGTTAAACCATCAGTAAAAAGATTAAAAATTTGAATTTTAACCCCGAAACCGCCCGTTAACCGCTCACCTCATTTTTCATGCCATTTTTAGAATTTGTTTTGACCGTTGGACGATATCGTCGTCGATCTGACGATATCGTCCCAAATCGGACGAATTCGTCTGGAACAGAACGTCCAGACGATTTCGTCCCAAAACCAAATTTTCATAATTAGCTTCTGTTTCAACAACCTCTCCAACTCGGGCAGAAGCGTGTCTACGCGGTTGGAGATTCCTACATTGGAGATCTCCCAGATTGGGATGATCCCCAACCTCCTAACCTCCCCCTAATCCTATATAAACTTGGGATTTTCCCAGTTTATCCCCCTGGCTGATCATTTCCCTGCAACTCTAGTTTTTTGTTGTATTAGAACATCCTCGCCCCCATCATTTGCATTTGTATTTTTAGGTTTTATTGCAGGATTTTACTGTGTTTCAGCCGGAGGAAGCTCGGATCGTCGTAGGCGATCCAACACGATTTCGGATGATCCTGTCGAGATCGGCGATGATCTCGTACGATTGCAGATGATTTTGACTACAGTTCAGATTGGGGGCAACCAGAGCCCCGAGTTTGCATTTTCTACCTTTCTTTCTTATTTAATTGTGCATTAGATCGATTTATTTCTGTTCTGCATCCTGGAGTTCACCTCATTTAGCATATTTGCATGATAAAATTTAAAATAAGTTATTAAAATAGTGCATCCCATTTGATTTGCTATCTGGATTTATTATTTAAGCATCTATACTATTATTTCTATCATTTTGCATCATTCTTGCAATTGCATTTTTGGTTTTTGGTGTCTGTTTCCATGATTGCAGGTTTCTGACAAATTCGTCAGGTTTTCGATGATCTTGTCTGATCTCGGATGATCGCCTATGATTTGGGATGATTCTGTACAATTACAGATGATCCTATCATATCCGGGATGATCTGGACTCCTACAAGCTTCAAAATAGAATCTTCATCAGATATCAGGAATCAGGTGTATTCCTCTCCATTTCACATAGTCTCTGTATTTAGGATTCATTCATGTTTGTTGTCTTCATATAAACCCAAAATTTCATATAGAATAGCTTAGATTCATTTTGGCCAACCTAGGAATATGAATGATTGAATATAAAATGAACACATCAAACCCATTCTCAACCTAGGCATGGAAACCGCCACTCAAAGTTTCCTGGTGAACCCCACCATCCATCAAAAATTCACCCTTATACCCCTCCCCCGAGAGGCGCGACCTTCAAAGGGCCTCTCCATCCGAGGTATTGTCCCATCCTTCTCGCATCCCCCTTCCAGGGCATGGATCCTTTAGCCTCGAAGGTAAGGGTGCAAAAAATTTGGGCGATACATTTTTGGTGAACCCGACGTGAAACTAAAACACCTTTTGAAAACAATCCAAAAAAAAAAAACACATTATTAAGAACATCTAGAATCATTAGAAAACTGTTAAATTTGCATATCATATTTAGATGGTAGATTATAATAGAAGACGAGTTGTCACCATAAATGTTGAAAATCAATTAACGGCCATAGAGATTACTTCTGTGCTTAGAGTACCTCAAACAAATAGAGTCCAACCTTTGTGGGACGAACTTGATAGGAGATTGGGTATTATTGAATCTAGATCTGCAGAACTTAGGCAAATTAAGAGGTTTGTCCTAGATAGAATCCTGGATCCCGATCAGGTGACTTTGTACCATGAACTTCAGAGAGCTTGCCATAGGTGGTTAGCAGATAAAAGAGCACTTGTGTCTTCAGAATTGTACACCTTTGAGGAATACCTTGAGAACGCAGTTGTAGTACATAAGTTTCTATCTCGTATAGAGGATCAAGAAGTCGTTCTTACGGATAGAAAAATATGGAATAGAGTTCCTAGAGCTGTGTTGTATCGAGAGTATTGCCATGAACTTTATTTTTATAAGTTAGAGTCTGAAGTAGATCATATTACCATAGCACACTTTGTCAAGTTCTTGAAAAACCACTTCCAATTTGAAGAGGAGCATTTCATGACTCCTGATGAACTTGATCCTATCAACGATATCCATAAACTATTTATAGAAAACTAAGTCATTCTTTTTACTATTGTTATTTCTTGCAACTAGCATGTTGTTTGTTATTTTTATACTTGTGAAATAATAATACAAAACAAAAATAAAAAAAAAACAAAACATTTCCTTTTAAGTATTATAGTAGGTATATAGTTAAAATATATACCTCTCAACCCTACCGCATATATATAAGTATATATATTTGCTAAAACCTAAGTGTAGCACAATGCCTAGACTTAGGAATGGAAAACAAACCGAAGAAGATGAAGATTGGTTAGGAAGACCATTAATTGACCAAAATGTCCCTCCTGAGGACCAAGTTCAGGAAGAAGAAATCCTAGACCAACAAGAAGAAGAGCTTGTTGTAGCAAATGAACAAGAAGAAACTAATAGAGAGGAAGGATCCTCATCCCCTAAAATGTCTCCGGGAGGAGCTATCACTTTTGAAAACATGGAACAATTTTGGAAGTTCATTAACACAAATATCGGTGTTTTTAATAGAGCAGTCCATATGGACAAGGATCGAATTAGTGACACTCAAGCAACTCTAGAAGACGTATTTCACACATGCACTAATCCCTTGTCCTTTATTGAACAAGAGAGTGATCAAGCTGGACCATCCAATTTGGATATAGTAGCTGCGATCCGGAACATGCAACAACAACAGGTTACCCAACCACCTAAAGTGCCTGTTAACAAGCCTAGGGTCATTCCCGCACAAAAGAAACCATCATTTACTGCTCTATTTCGCCAAACTATTGAGCAACATACCTCAAATCAACAAAAACCCAAAACAAAACCAAACACCAATTACCAACAATCTGGGATACAACATAATACTATTACAAATCCCCTTCATAATACTCTTCCTACCAACACTTTGCATAATAGCAATATAGCATCTAATCCTTATGTCACACCATCATACACTCATAAATCCCATACCTATGTCCCACCGAACCAATATGGTGGACAAACTAGTAATCTTGAAACCATGGTGAAACAGTTAGTTTCCCGCATGGACCAGATAGATCCCTACCGTCCCTCGTACAATTATCGAGAGATGTGTAGTCAGCCTTTAGATCCTATAGTTGTAGCACAGCCGTATCCTAAACATTTTCCTATGCCTGTCCTGCCCATATATAAAGGAACGGAAGATCCCATAGAGCATCTTCGTATGTTTAGGATAGCATGTCATGATATATCACATGATGACTTGTTATTACTAAAAATGTTCCCGAAGAGCTTGGGAGGAATGGCATTAGAGTGGTATTATCAATTACCCACTAATTCTTTGAGGAATTTCGAAGAAACTATTGAGTCTTTTGTTCATCAATTTAGTGCCTATATCGAAAGACATATGACCATTAAAGATTTGTATAACTTAAAACAAGACAAAGATGAATGCTTTGCTGATTTCCTAGCTAGGTGGAGACAATTGATAGGAAAATTGCACTTTGTGTTACCTTATAGGGAGATGTTGGACATCTTTATTAATAATTTGCAAGAGCAACTATCTTACGAATTATCAATCGCTACCTTGACCACCTTCGATCAGGCTATAGACTTAGCCCGAAGAGTGGAAGATGCTCTCATTAGGAGAGGTCAGCTTAAAAAGAAAGACGATGAGAAAACATCCAGAAATCAATATAAGAATAAACAAGTTGTGGGTGATGGAGTCACCGATAGCAGAAATATTGCTAATGTTAATGCTGCAAAGACAACGGAGAAGTTTGTACTGAAACCTCCTGATAGACCTCCTCGAGAATTTACTAGGTTAAATCAACCTTTATCAACTATTCTACCATAATTATTAGAACGAGGCTTGATTCAATTACCAAATATCTGGGAACCTGATCCAACTATACCCGGATACAGAGCAGATTTACATTGTGACTTCCATAGAGGACCTGGACACACTACCAACTCTTGTAAAAGATTAAAACATAAAATACAGGACTTGATTGATAACAATGAGATGGAGGTACAAGCCTTTCAACCTAAGCAAAATCCTCCTAATAACGCTCAACAGAACACCACACAAAACCAGAATCAGAACGCCAATCAGTCATTAGACATCTTTCAACATCCCTTACCAAAACATGGTAAGGAGGTGGCTAATCAAATTGAACATCATAATGTTCCTCCTCCTGCCCGATATGTAGGAACTATTAGTGGGCATTTACCTGCTCATGAGCCAGAAATATTTGACACAACTTTATCCATGGTTACAACCAGGCCTCTATATAATATTCAGATACCTGATCTTAGTGATACAGAATATGAGACTGAGAGTGATATGGAAATCACATCAAATCAATCGAATAGTTCTGAAGATGAATCGGATACTATTCACCCTATCACAAGTCATATGGTTCCAGAAGAACCATTTCCAAGAAGAATCACTACTAGACCATCGTCTCACCAATTACTTTCTAATGAGTTAGCTATAAACGCTAGACCAAGACCCATTCATCATCCGCAGAATAATATTGTGGGTACCATCGGAGTTGTTACTAGACAACAGGCTCAAAATTCTCAACAAGATCAAATTCAGAATGGTGGATCAACTCCATTTGTTTTGAAGGTTCCTAATAAAGGGAATCATGCACCTAATGTTCAACCTAAACCTCCTTATAATATTAATGAACAATTATCAAATATTACAGCTAGAATTTCCCTCTTGGACCTCTTAAGATCTTCTCCTACACATAGAGATGAATTAATGCTCACATTAAGCCAGATGATGGTACCACAAGACATTCAACCCCAAGCCATGGCCAATACTATAATAACTCGTGAAGTTGATTGTATTGACTTTCGGGATAGAGACATACCTCAACATAGTTTACATAAAGATAACCCCTTATATATTACTGCTTTAATTGGAGATGTAGCAGTCAAACGAGTTTTGATTGATAATGGTTCATCTTTAAATATTTGCACTTTTGACTTCTACCAAATATTTGGGTTTAGAAGTGAGGAAATGAAAAGAACTGATATGATCATAAAAGCTTTCAATGATGAAACACAAGAAACGTGTGGAGTTATTACCATTCCATTGCAAGTTGGTCCAAGAACCTTGGATACGACTGTGTTTATTGTACATTGCCCTGCATCGTACAATATACTCTTGGGTCACCCTTGGATCAACGCGATGCGAGCTGTTCCCTCAACCTTACATCAATGTGTTAAATTCAAATTTAAGAATCAGTTGGTTACCATTCATGGTGATCCAAGACCCTTTGATATGTGTGCTTTGGCAGAACCTATTGGAGTTCAATTTTGCCCCGCGTTGTCATCCACACATCCTAATTCTCATTATCCATCTAAACGTGTGAAACTCACACCCACAATGTCATCTACTTCTTCTCCATCAGATGCACCTTCACATATAGCTCAACCATCTTCTGAACAAACCGCATTAGGACCTAAGAAAGATCCTAATCCCACAACCAATGTCTCTTGTTCTACTCCTATAACTTCTATACCTATAATAGACCCATCTATTGACACCTCTACACCATCTATATCCACCAAATGCATATTCTCCACATCAGAAGACGTAGGAAATATTCCTTCTACCTCTTATGCTCTTACTGACGAGCTCTTACCCGATCTATCTAAAATTCTTATATCAGAAGAAACGAATGTTTCTATGCAAGATTCCCTTATTTTAAATAATTTGCCACCATCTCCTCGTACCTTGGGCCTCCCACAACCTATGGGAAGTATTTACCAAGTCGGGAGTTGTGCCTTTATTTATAAGGGATATGATTGGGGTAGAATACCCAGAAACATCAGAACTCATTATGATGGATATGCTCGATGTTATTTTACTAATGAGTATACTAAAGCCAAACCTATAATGCTTAAATTGGGATATAAAGGGAAAGGTTTGGGACCTTTCCAGAATGGTATGAAAGAACCTTTTGAGGTAGAGCCGTGGCCCGCCCGATGTGGTGTGGGCCTATTTTCTAGTAAGGGTCAGCCATTTGAGGATGATGACCATCTTATATGTTACCAAGATTATTTAGATGAACGCGATGCTTTGCATTTAACGAATAAGCCATTCACATGTAATATGCTATCTATAGCTTATCCTGAGATGATCGCTGAATCCGACGATGAGTTGGAGGGAGATATCTTCCATGATGTCTCCGTTGAGGAATTATTACATAACGGATTTTATTTTGATGGCTCTATACCTAGTATAGCCCAGCTTGAGGCCACGACTCCTCAAGACGAATTATCCAAGTTAACCTTGGAAGAATTATAGGAATTGGGCGTTTCACCCACCCCACCTAATTTTGAGAGAGATCTACACATGGAAGTAGAAAATGTCATAAAAATTAACATTGGAACCGAGGATAACCCTCACATAATCAACATCGGATCAGAATTGAGTCAAGAAAAATAGGATAAATACATTGCATTTCTTAAAGAATATGAAGATGTCTTTGCTTGGACATATGAAGATATGCCAGGTTTAGACCCTTCTGTAGTTATGCATCACCTAGTAGTCCATCCGGATGCTAAACCTGTTAAACAGAAACTTAGAAAAATGCATCCTAAAGTGGCCTTACTAGTCAAAGGAGAGTTAGAAAAACTCCTGAATGTTATTTTTATACAAGCCATTGATTATGCTGAATGGATCTCGAATGTAGTTCCAGTAACTAAGAAAGAAGCTACTAAGGTTAGGGTTTGTACAGACTTTAGAGATATTAATGTTGCATGCCCTAAAGACGATTTTCCCCTTCCCAATATGGATCAGATCATTGATTTTACTGCTGGGAGTGGAATGATATCCTTAATGGATGGATTTTCTGGTTATAATCAGATCAGGATAGCTCCTGAAGATCAGGCTAAAACAACCTTTATTACCCCTTGGGGGACCTTTTGTTGGAAAGTGATGCCATTCGGTTTAAAGAATGTAGGTGCAACCTATCAACGAGCCATGACTTATATCTTTCATGATATGATGCATGATATACTACATGATTATGTAGATGACATTATAGCTCGTTCTACTGAAGAAGATGACCATTTAGATGACTTGAGAAAAGTATTTAATCGGTTAAGGGAATATCTTATCCGATTGAATCCAGCCAAATGTATATTCGGAGTTAAGTCTGGTAAATTATTGGGGGTTATAGTTTCTTTACGTGGCATCAAAATTGACCCTCTCAAGATTATGGCTATCACTGATATGCCCGCACCCACAAATATATCTGAATTACGAAGTCTACAAGGTAAGCTTCAAGCCATCCGTCGCTTCATCGATAAGTTGGCGGATAAAACTGGACCCTTTCTTAAGCTTCTTAAGAAGGATGTCTCTTTCCATTGGGACAATGAATGTCAGGAAGCATTTGAACTCCTCAAACAATATCTTCTTAACCCACCTATACTTTCACCACCTAGACCTGATCGCCCATTTATCTTGTATATTTTTGCTTCAGATTTTGCTTTAGGAGCTATGTTAGCTCAACTTGATGATGAGAAGAGAGAGCGTGCTAATTATTACATTAGTAGAACATTAATTAGTTATGAAACCCGCTACACAACATTAGAGAAGTTATGTCTAGCAATCATATTTTCTACACAGAAACTATGCCATTATATGCTCAGTCAAAAAACATATGTTATTGCTAAATCCGATCCCTTGCGGTATCTCATGAGTCGACCTTATTTATCTGGTCGCACAACAAAGTGGGTTCTTGCGCTAAGCGAGTTTGAACTCACGTTTATAGGACAGAAGTCTGTTAAGGGTCAAATCATAGCAGATCAATTAGCTGTTGCACCCTTAGAGTCCACCCATCCCCTCATCATTGAGTTTCCTGACGAATGCCTTAAACTAGAGGCAGATCATTCAGAGCAATGGTCCTTATACTTTGATGGAGCCCGATGCATGAGTGGGGCTGGTGCAGGTATTATTTTGATATCTCCACAGAAACATCTCATACCTCTATCCTTTAAATTAACGTTTGCCTGTACTAATAACACTGCTGAATATGAGGCTCTAATCCTTGGATTACGAGCAGCCATGGCACTAAAAATTAAAAATCTATTAGTTTTCGATGATTCTCAACTTGTTATAAATCAAATTAATGATGTTTATCAGACCAGAGATGATAAATTGTGCCCATATAAAGCATATGTATTACAATTAATATCTTTATTTGATCAAGTTACCTTGGAAGCTATTCCTAGAACTAGCAATCGTGCGGTTGATGCTATGGCCGCAGTTGCATCTCTTTTACCCTTGGAGTTAGATGATGAATATGCTACCATCATTATTCATCGACTCCAGGAACCCGCTTCAATTAAATCATGCTTGGAACCTTTGGACGTGTTTCTAATCAATGAAACTACTCCTGAACTTTGGTACACTGATATCCTCAATTTTCTTCAAAATGGGACCTTCCTTGAAGGTTTTAATAGAAACCAACATCGGTTATTACGTAGACGAGCAAGTCGCTTCATAATAATTGGCAATACCTTATATAGGAGATCTTTTGAAGGTATCCTATTGAGATGTTTGAATCTAGAAGAGTCTAGATCAGCTTTGAGTGAAGCCCACGATGGATCTTGTGGGGGACACTTTAGTGGTAGCGCCATTGCTAAGAAGCTCCTTAGGATAGGATATTTTTGGCCTACCATGGAGAATGATGCACATGATTACGTGCGCCATTGCGACAAGTGCCAGAAACATGCTGACCTTGTCCATGCGCTTGCACAAGAACTGCAGGCTATTTCATCTCCTTGGCCCTTTTCAAAATGGGGCTTAGACATTATTGGAAAAATCAATCCTGTGTCATCTGATGGACACAAATTCATCATAACCACCACCGAGTATTTTACGAAGTGGGTTGAAGCTATGCCCTTAGCTTCTTGCACTGGAACCCAAGTTTCCAAATTTATTTTTAATCAAATTATTTGTAGGTTCGAAATTCTTGCAAATCTCATCTCGGATAATGGAACTTGTTTCAAAAATAAATATGTAAAGAAACTATGTCAAAAATATAAAATTCAACATCGTTGGTCCACTCCCTATTATCCTCAGGGTAATGGCCAAGCAGAAGCATCTAATAAAACATTAATTAAAATCCTCAAAATATTGGTCAATAAATCTGGCCGAGATTGGCACATTCAATTATATCCTGCTTTGTGGGCTTATCGAACTAGCGTTCGTACTCCCACGGGCACTTCACCTTTTGTTTTGGTTTATGGCATTGAAGCTATTTTTCCCTTTGAATTAGAAGTTCCTTCTTTGGCTCTGCTACTTCAAGATACTGAAGTAGGAGATGAATATCATGTCGGAAGATTTAGTCAGCTGGAACTCCTAGATGAGAAGCGCATCAATGCTTTGGAGCATCTTCGAGCCTACCAGAACAAGCTCAAACGAGCATATCTTAAGAAAGTTCATCATCGATCCTTTGAGATCGGTGACCTCGTCTTAAAAGAAAATCAAAAAAATACTAATGCAACTAAAGACCTTAAAGGTAAATTTGAACCTAACTGGCTTGGGCCATATATCATCACTGCTAAATTTGGATCGGGAGCATACAGATTAGCTACCTTAGATGGTAAAGATCTTAAAGAACCTATGAACATTATGCATCTTAAGCGCTATTATGCATAATTCTAGTAATTTCGTCATTGTATATATTGTACATCTTGTCTCATTTTAGTAAATTCATATAAAAATTTCAAAAATAGTAATATTATGTATTCTCTCAATTCATAAATCAAAATCAAAATATAAAAAAATCAAAATCATCAAAATCTTCAAAAACATCTTTTATTTTTGCACCTGTCAATTCTTGAAGTATTGCAGTTATATTTTCAGTTGTTTTGGATAAATTAGCATTTATTTGGAATCCCTCACTTTCACACTCACATGAATAAATATCTTGATCTTATTTGGTATGATTATTAATCTCTCTTATATCAAAGTCCACAGTTGAATTAAATAAAGTTTTGAGCATAGAGAACTGATCTTGTTATTTACTTGAACCAAGTATACCTTTTCACATTAAAATGATTTCATTGCAAATTCAAAATGATGCTACATAGTAGAAGTGGTCTCTTGAGCGAAAAGTTTCCCCTGCTATCCTATCATGCACATGGTCTAGAATCTTTGAGAATTGACAAAAGGACAAGCTCACCCCTGCCCAGAATAAAAATCCCTTGCTCTACAGCCAATCCGAGCAAGTATCCCTAGTATAGGAAGAAAAAGAAAAAGAAAAACAAGAAAAAATCATGAGAAAAAGAAGCATTATTTCATTATCATTTTGTACCATCTCAACAATATTTCAGCATTATCTCAATATCAAGCAAAAATACAAAAAAAAAAGAGAAAAGAAAAGAAAAAGCAAAAAGCAATAAAATCCCTTCCCCTACCCTTTGAAAAGAAAAGAAGGGTGAATGAGCTTGAATCCCTGGAATTCTCAATTATTCAAAAACTGTGAGGTAAGCCCCATAACAGGTGGTTTGTGCCCAACCCGCTTGGCCTTGGGTAACTCCTAGCGTGGTGATATGTCTGTTACATTAGCGACCTTCTTTTGTACAGACCTATGTCTGCTTATGGATCAGCTAGCTCTTGATGACCTGACTTACATAGTAGTTTGGTATGGTTATATGCATATAAATCATGGTTAACGAACACTCATTTGGTTAATTCAAATTACTTGTATCAAATTATCTTGCTCAAAATTGGTAAATGAACAATACAATTGCACACACATTTGTATTTGAGAGATTTTGTATCATTATGATAGATCAAGATCGGCAATGAACTCACATATGCACACGGGGTTCCTTATAAATCTAAATTTTGTCTTTGAGATAATTTAAAATATTTATGCAAATCTTCTAGGAATAATTTGATTTTCTTACTTGAGAACAACTGCTTAGCGTAAAAACAATTACATACATTTTTTTTCAAAATCCAAAATTTCTTTCAAAACATGTTCAAAAATCTAGCAATAAAGTCACATTTATATATTTTCGACTTTCGCAACGATGGTATAGTTCCTAAACCTAAATTGGAATTTTATGCCTAGTGCAAGTCCTCATCTTATATTTTCTGTTTATCTCAAACTCAAAAATCAACTATGCAATAAAACTATTATATCAATTTCTTCTTTGGATTTCGCGATGATGGTATAAGTCTATACCTAAAAATTCTATGCCTAGCGCAAACCATCGTTTTAATTTTATTTCCCATTTTTATCCATAAAAGCATATGGCTTAAATCATTATGTTACACAATTGTGCTTTAAAAAGAATGAAAACTTTTCTATTTCATTTCATTATGTCAACATTCAGTTTTTTGCGACGATGGTATAATTCCTAGGCAATTGTTCAAATTTCTATCACACTTAGGAATTTTATGCCTAGAAAAAATCATATTTTTAATATTTCATGCATAATATTTTCATGGACATCTGAAAACAAATCATCACCATCATCAATTTTCATCATCACATCACAAAAGTCTTAAGAAAGTCTCTTAAGCACCCTTTTACTTTTAGCAATATTTCTCTACCGGGATTAGCTTAATGACCTAGCGAGCGACGACTCCATGAAATGGTCATGTAACAACGACAATGTCCTTTGAAATTATTGTTAGAAGTCACTTTATTTTTTCATCAAATCACACCACAACAACCAATTTGTTTACATCAGATTATTTCATTTAAATTTTATGGCATGACATAAAATTATAATATTTTCAATGACATAATTACATGAATAATCAATCAACAATTAAAATATTAAAGCATCATAAAACATATGCACAAGTCATATCACAAAAAGAATATATATATATATATATCAAGAAATATATGTACATCATATCAAAATGGATTGGTATGCCACAATCTATACCCTGGCATACTCAATCCTCTCAAAAATATATAGTCTATAGTCAATGTGCAGCTAGTCTCGAGAAGCCCTCGAGCTCTCAGCCTCATCTCCTCTCCCACCCTGAGGTGGAGGAGGTGGTCCCATCGAGGTCCATGCTGTATCATGGGTCCTCGACGTCGATCGTGAGGATGTCCTCGATGACCCCATCCTGATCGGCTCTGCAATGTCGATTGGTAGTTATATCCTCTAGCCCTCTAGAACCAACTGGAAGTATACTCCCTGATAGAACGTGGTCTGAGCAATAGCCCATGCCAGCTCCCGCATGCTCGCCCCTCCGCTCCGAGCCCTGAGTCATGTAGCCTCATCCTATAGCATCTACACCTGAGCTCATAGGTGGGCATTCTCCACTCGAAGAGCCACCATCTCGTTGCTCTCCCCCACCTCGACACCCTTGCCCTTATCGAGCGATGGTGGCCTATCCCTCTACTGAGAAGGGAGTCCCTCCTCCCTCCTCTCTGGCTATTATGGTCTCTCTAGAGCCTGTGGCACTCTTTAGCATCTCTCCTGAGGAGGCCATCATTGATCCCTCCCTCCATGACTCCTCGCTGCATCGATGGTAGCCTGGCACCACCTCCCCATCCATTGCACAATAACGTGCATCGGACCCTATGCCCTCATCATCCGAGGAGGGTGGATGCCTGCATACCAGGCATCATATCCATCTGCTACCCTAACATCATCCCCATCCACTGGCTGAATGGGGGCATCATCAGCATCCTGACTCCAGAACCATTGCATGTCTGGAGCCCCGCTCAATGTAGTATTATCCTGGATAGTCCGAGAGTACTCATAATCCCTAAGAGAAGGGATCCCCTATTGTAGACCGAACTACCTCAAAACTTGGTCATAGCGATGGAGCTCTACCTCTCCTCACTCCATCCTCAACCAGAAGACTCGCCTGATGTGAGCCAACTCCTGTCCATCCTCTCCCCACCCTGGATGCTCTCTCCATGGCCTCTAGGTGATCTGATCTAGGATGAGGTCATCTAGCAACCTCCGGGACATCGATAGATCTATCCATCGTTGTGACCCTCTCTAGAGCCACCAATAGAAAACCTAGGGTCTCTCCCGATCAACTCCTATCAGTGGAAGCCCTACCGGCCTTCGCACCGTAATGTGCTCCCAACACCAAACCTGTAGTAGTGATGTCAGCACTAGACATCGACCTCCCTTGTATACGACCCCGTAAAGGATCCTATACAAGCGGCATAGTACAAAACTGCCCCAAGCAAACCTATAACCATGGTCTCTCATGTCGTAGACCACATCTGAGAGGAGCCATGATAACCTGCATCCACTCTGGTGGCATAGAAGTAGGCCACCTACCACCCCTACCAAAACTCGAGTCAATCGAGATGCCCCAGGCATCTGCCTCAATGCCTCGATGTTCACTCCGCCCTTCTCTAGGGCGAAGCTTGGGTCGCTGCACAATCGCATCATGGCATGGCCCTGATTGGCCGAAGGAGTCATGAATCGCCCATGTATGGGGATCCTCAAGATCCTCCATACATCCTCTAGAGTGGGAGCCATCTCCCCTATCGATAGCTAGAAGCAGGATGACCCCGGATACCATCTCTCTGCTAGGGCTGTCAGTAGCCCCATGTCTATAGGAATTTGTGGCATCTCTGCCACATGTTGTAGTCCAACCTCTGCTAGTCTATCCCGCTCGACCTGATCGAGCATGGCTACATCGTCTCTGAGCCCCCCGTATTTCCATTCCTGACTCTTTAGTAATCCCCTCTACAAAATAAACAATAAAACAACAAAAAAATCATTAGTACATAATCATTAAAATCAATTTCATCTCATAAAAAAATGATATCGTCCATTATTGGACGATATCGTACTAAATTTAGTAAAATCGTCCTTGGTAGGACGAAATCGTCTCCCTTTTGTTCAATTTAGGGATCGTCCTTTATTGGATGGAATCGCCCCTATTTCTCCAATTTCGTCCTTAGACGAAATCGGCGATATAGGGATGATTTCGTCCCGACGTCGTCGATGGCCTAAAAACGGCCGCGATGACCAAAAACAATTAAAATTTAAAGTAAAAAATTAAACAAATCAAGTTAAAAACATAATGTATCAGGTTTAGATCCTTACCCGCAACCCGCGTCGGACCTCTGTCGATCTGTGTGTCGTTTCCACCATTTCGCCTACAGAGCTCTGAAACAGCGAAAGTGAACAGTAAAAATGAATTAGGGTTTTACCCTATTTTTCTTAATTTTATTTAAAAACAACATTTTTTAAATTTTTGCTTTTTCGCGCTTTTACCTCAAACGTTCGATTTGGGTAAAAACTCGGAGGGGGCACCATAGCAAGCAGTTGTACGATTCGACCTAGAATCGTCGTCTAAAAAATGGAATAAATTTTTGCTTTCTCGTAAAGCATGAAGAACTCGTCTTTAACGCATTTTCTTCAAAAAATTCGCTAAAGAGGGGGCAAAATGTAGCACCCTAAAATTGGCGCAGTTAAACCATCAGTAAAAAGATTAAAAATTTGAATTTTAACCCCGAAACCGCCCGTTAACCGCTCACCTCATTTTTCGTGCCATTTTTAGAATTTGTTTTGACCGTTGGACGATATCGTCGCCGATCTGACGATATCGTCCCAAATCGGACGAATTCGTCTGGAACAGAACGTCCAGACGATTTCGTCCCAAAACCAAATTTTCATAATTAGCCTCTGTTTCAACAACCTCTCCAACTCGGGCAGAAGCGTGTCTGCGCGGTTGGAGATTCCTACGTTGGAGATCTCCCAGATTGGGATGATCCCCAACCTCCTAACCTCCCCCTAATCCTATATAAACTTGGGATTTTCCCAGTTTATCCCCCTGGCTGATCATTTCCCTGCAACTCTAGTTTTTTGTTGTATTAGAACATCCTCGCCCCCATCATTTGCATTTGTATTTTCAGGTTTTATTGTAGGATTTTACTGTGTTTCAGCCGGAGGAAGCTCGGATCGTCGCAGGCGATCCAACACGATTTCGGATGATCCTGTCGAGATCGGCGATGATCTCGTACGATTGCAGATGATTTTGACTGCAGTTCAGATTGGGGGCAACCAGAGCCCTGAGTTTGCGTTTTCTACCTTTCTTTCTTATTTAATTGTGCATTAGATCGATTTATTTTTGTTTTGCATCCTGGAGTTCACCTCATTTAGCATATTTGCATGATAAAATTTAAAATAAGTTATTAAAATAGTGCATCCCATTTGATTTGCTATCTGGATTTATTATTTAAGCATCTATACTATTATTTCTATCATTTTGCATCATTCTTGCAATTGCATTTTTGGTTTTTGGTGTCTGTTTCCATGATTGCAGGTTTTTGATGAATTCATCAGGTTTTCGATGATCTTGTCTGATCTCAGATGATCGCCTATGATTTGGGATGATTCTGTACAATTACAGATGATCCTGTCATATCCGGGATGATCTGGACTCCTACAAGCTTCAGAATCTTCATCAGACATCAGGAATCAGGTGTATTCCTCTCCATTTCACATAGTCTCTGTATTTAGGATTCATTCATGTTTGTTGTCTTCATATAAACCCAAAATTTCATATAGAATAGCTTAGATTCATTTTGGCCAACCTAGGAATATGAATGATTGAATATAAAATGAACACATCAAACCCATTCTCAACCTAGGCGTGGAAACTGCCACTCAAAGTTTCCTGGTGAACCCCACCATCCATCAAAAATTCACCCTTATACCCCTCCCCCGAGAGGCGCGACCTTCAAAGGGCCTCTCCATCCGAGGTATTGTCCCATCCTTCTCGCATCCCCCTTCCAGGGCACGGATCCTTTAGCCTGAAGGTAAGGGTGCAAAAAATTTTGAACTTGATTTAGAATCTCCTCAATTGCCATTAGCAGTGCACTGGAGTGAACACCCCATATTTGCACAAAGCTCTTTCTCATCCTATCATCTAGGAAAAGATTTGATTATACAAAATCCTTTGTTTAAAAGGACACTTTTTGAAGAGGATTTTTTGTGGAAATTTGTAGAGGATAAAACCTTAACACCATCTGACTTACAGGCTCTTGTACAAAAGGTTCAAACTAACTGAAAGGCTATAGAATCCACATTAGAGACCACATTTCCTAAACAAATGGCTAAAGAAGCTTCAACTAGTTTTAGCTTCCTGATAGAATAAGGTGCGGGAGATACCAAAATGAAAAACATATCCCATGCCCATATTCCTACCTTAAGTGGATACCCAACAGAAGAACCTGACCTATTTTTATTTAAGTTTGATGTCTTGTGCATGTCTGTAGATTATAAATTGAATGCCCAAAATGTAAAGCTCTTTTTGTAGCATAAGTAGAGTGCAGTATTCCTGAGATGGATGTGATGAGATACCTTTAATATAACTTTCAATAAATTGCACTTAATTTGGCCAATTCCATATAGTTGTACTATTTAAAACTATCAAGATTCAAAATGTACAACTAGAGACTGTATAGCCCCAAAACGTATAGTTGTACTGTCATAACTGAACACTTATACTATTTCTCCAAGAATATTGGAATTGATCAAATCTTACTCACTTTTTCAGGATTCACTTGGAAATCACTTGATTTACCTTCAAAATATTTAAAAGTACAATTTTAGATCAAAAAATCATCAGATGTGCAGAATTACAAACCCTTGTACAATTTGGTCATGTCGTTGTACGGTTTGGTAAAAACCCTTATTCTTCCAGATATCTTGACTTAGAAAAATACCCATTTGCTTCTTATTGAAAAAAAAATCATTTCCCATAATGGGCAACAACCATTAATATGATTTTCTTTTTATTCAACTACTTCACATAATAGTACATTGATTGTTGTACGTTTTCCAAGTATGCAACTCCACCATAGACCTAGACTCCACAATACCTGCAATATCAATAAAATTCCTCCAATAATACATTTATTGAGATTGCTCTTAGATCCACACACATGCATAACCAGATTTGACTGAAACAAAGATTTATATTATTCTATAATTGTACACAAGGAGTGTACGATATTACATAACAGTTTTAAATTACTCCATGCTTCCCAATCCATGAACTATACATGAATGGGCAGCCATGAACAATAGCAATCTACCAACAATCCTAGACTACAACCAACCAACAATGAACAACCCAAAAATTTGAATGGGGGGCTTATAATGGTTGTCCAGATCGTTCCAAAGCGGTTCCTAAGACATTTCATTATTTACAACTACCCATACATTAATCACTTTAATTAATGTTTACTAAGGTTTAATGTAATTTATATCAAATTACATTTCATCCGCATGTCATTTCATTTCCCATGCATTTTACATTTATTTTAATAATTTATTTCCCAATTGTACAATTTATACCAAATTGTACAATGTACATTTTAACTTGTCAATTGTACTATCTCACTAGATTGTACATTCTTCTTGCCAATTGTACTATCTCACTAGATTGTACATTTTTATTCAAGACTATGCAAATCCTAACTTTATGCTTGCTTCTTATATGGATTTGTCTGCCTACATTTTCCTTCAACATTGGATGACTCAGCCCTGCACTGGTTCATCGACTTGGGGAACAAACATATCACCACCTGGGAGGAAATGAAAAAGCTCTTCCTAGAGTAGTACCAAGACTTTGGTAGAGCACGAGACTCTAGGGAGGAGGTTCTGAGCATGATGCAGAAGGAGGATGAATCCTTGGAGGAGTACTGGGAAAGATTCAACTTTAATCTATAGAGATCCCCTCATACGAAGCTAGGCGACAAGTCCCTCAGGAGTATTTTCTTGAGGGGACTTAACAATGAATCACTCGAAGCACTCAACATGATCTCTAGAGGTGATATTTACCAGCACCCAATGGAAGACATCCAACAACTATGTCAAAACTACTCATGAAGAAGAGGTAAACCAGCCTCCAGGACCATGAAGGCAACCACTTCAATCATGAAGATGGAGATAGGCAATATGCTGGAGGATTTGAAGAGTGAAATGCTCTCCTCTCTAGCATTGCAGTTGGACACACTCCTACTGGAGAAAAAGAAGTAAGAGAATGAAGCTGCGCTAGCCTACTTCTATCTAAAATGTAGAGGAAAACATGCAAGGAATGCATGTCCAGAGAATAAAGTTAGAGTGTGTGCTATTTTCCAGTAAAATCATAAGACCCGATTGTGCCCACAACTACCAAATATTAAGGAAGATGTTGAAGTCACCGAAGCTTATTTCATGGGTAACCGAAGGAACTGGCAGCAACCTCCTATGGGGAATATGCTAGTAGGAATGTCACCCTATGGAGGAGGACCTTACATGCCACAAGGGTAGGTTCAACCACCCAATATGGGATGGTGGGGACCACCACCATGGATGAACGCACCTCCAAGGGCCTCATTTTCCAACCAGCACCCATGGATGTCATACCAGCAATCCGAGCAGTAATGGAGAAACCACGGTTCATGGAACTCAGCTCCATAGAACGTAGCACATGCTCCATCTTAGGAAAGCTTGTCGGATCTCCCTATAGTGAGACCTGCATAACTACCAACACAACCAATGATCAATCCGAATAACAAGGTAAACCAGCCTATGTACCAACTAGAAGGAGAGATGTATCCAATGTATAATATTAGTTGTAATCCAATTCAACTTAGATCAGGTAGGTAGTTAGGAGTAGAATTTCCTCCCCTGATAGAAGAGGAGGAGAACGTAGGAGAACCACCTATCATAGAGGAGGTTGAAGAAGAACATGTTGCTGAGAAAATAGAAGCTCCTTTTCCCAAGAGGTTATAGGAGCAGAAGAAGTCGATACAACCTGAGTTTGATATCCTTTCAAGCTTGAGGAATTTAACAGTTACAATCCCACTCTTTCAAGCTATCAGAGACATTCCTATTTACACCAAAGCAATCAAGGAACTTTTTTGAGGAGGCCAGGATGAAAGATAGCCTAGACCATCAACGTAGTAGGGAAGTTGGTCGATTTAATGATGGGAAATACGTGCCACCCTAAATACGTAGATCCAAGTAGTCTAGTTTTGACTATAAAAATAGGTGGTCACTTGTTGGCTAACACTCTGGTTGATTTAGGTGTAGCCATCAATGTCATGCCAAAGGAAACTATGTAGAAGTTGAGGCTCACAGATTTAAATCCCACCAAGATGGTGTTGTAGCTAGCCGATAGGTCGATTGTAGCACCAGAAGGGATGCTAGAAGATATCATTGTGATGGTGGATGCATGGGAGTACCCAATGGATTTCTTGGTTTTGCAGTCCAAATCAGGATTGGGTGGCTACCCACTCATCCTAGGGAGGCCATGGCTAGAAACAATCGATGCCTACATCAGCTACTACGATGGACAAATGACCATTTCAAATGGTCAAAATATCAAAAGGTTGACAATATCTCCCCCTGCATAGTCTATAGACATGTTGGGAGAGCCCATGTGGGACAACCAAGATGAAGGGTCGATGTCAATGCTACAGCTGATGATGGCACTGAAGGAATTGGAGGAAGAAGCTGATGAAGATGGCATTATTATGAATTTCCTCCATGGAGAGTCCTCTCCTATTATTCCTGAATCACCATTGGTCGGTGCCCAAGATCACCACACTAGGCAGATCAAAATAGGGCCTGGTAGGACATTAAATGTCAGTAGTGGGTTGACACCCACACAACTAACTAAATTAAAAGAGGTTTTGACCAGGCATCAACAAGCCTTTGCCTGGGACTACTCAGACATGAAAGGAATCAACCCAGATATTTGCACCCATCGAATTTATCTCGAAGAGCAGGTGACTCCAATTAGATAGCCACAAAGGAGGATGAATCCTACCATGAAAGAGATCATCAAATTAGAGTTGCAGAAACTCCTATCTATAGGATTTATCTATCCCATATCTGATAGCGAATGGGTGTCACCACTAGTGGTGGTTCCCAAGAAAAATAGGAAATGGTGGATCTGTGTCGACTACAGATCACTAAACAAGGCAACCAAGAAGGATCATTTCCCACTACCTTTCATTGATCAAGTTTTGGATACACTATCAGGGAGGAAGTACTTCTCCTTTCTGGATGGATTTAGTGGATATAACCAAATCCATATTGGAGAAGAGGACCAGGACAAAATGATGTTTACATGCCCATGGGGGACGTTCGCCTACAGAGTCCTACCCTTCGGATTGTGCAATACACCAACCACCTTTTAGAGGGTGGTGTTGAGCATCTTCTCAGACATGATGGGGGAAGCAGTGGAAGTTTACATGGATGATTTTATAGTTTATTGTGAGACCTTTTATGAAGCGATGACCAATTTGGAACGAGCACTCCAGTGATGCGAAGAAAATAATTTATCCCTTAGCAATGAAAAATGCTTCATGATGATGCATGAAGGAATAGTGTTGGGACACCACATCTCATCAGAAGGGATTAAGGTGGACAAAAAGAAAATCGAAGTCATTAAGGATCTACCTAGTCCTAAGATGCAGAGAGAGGTGAGGAGTTTTCTTGGCTCCACTGGATACTACAGGTGATTCATCATCGACTTCAACAAAATTGCTAAACCCCTACACACTCTGCTCTCCAAGGATGTGCCATTCATCTGGATAGAAGACTGTGAATGAGCCTTTCAGACATTGAAAGAAAATCTGATTACTACCCCAGTTCTATGGGGCCCAAATTGGGTCATCCCATTCCATATTTATTCTGATGCATCCAACAATGCAATTGGAGCAGTCCTAGGATAGAAGGATGGCGAAGAATTCTATGCCATCTACTACGTCAGTAAGAATCTAACTAGATTCAAGCTTAATTACATGATGACGAAGAAAGAATTCCTTGAGATTGTTCATGCCATTAACAAGTTTCACCACTACATTATGGGTTACAAAGTGTTCATCCATACGGACCATGCGACTATCCGATATTTAATGAGAAAACCCACAATTAGTGGTAGAATCATTAGATGGCTCTTACTCCTATAGGAGTTTGATATCACCATCATGGATAAACTCGGTAAAGACAACGTAGTAGTAGACTTCTTATCTAGACTGATACCATCAGATCATGCAGTCGTAGAAGACCAGTTCCTGGATGAGCATCTTTTTATCATCAGTGAGCAGACACCATGGTACGTAGACATAGCCAATTACTTGGCCACCGGTAGAACATCCCCTGCTCTTTCACCCCATGAGAAGTAGACGGTGATAGAAAAGAGTGCATATTTTTCATGGATTGATGGCCTCCTATTTAAAATAGGGCCTGATCAAGTCGTGAGGAGGTGCGTAGTTGAGCATAAATTTTTGGAAATTCTCAAAGCTTACCACAATGAGCCATGTGGAGGATATTTTGTAGGGAGGAGGACTATGTACAAAGTCCTACAGATTGGGTATTATTGGCCTACATTGTTCAAAGATGTAGCCAAATATGCTAGTCAATGTGATGAGTGCCAAAGGATGGGCAGGCCAACCCCCAGGGATGAAATACCTCTCCAACCGCACGTGCACATCGAACCCTTCAACAAATGGGGAATGGACTTTGTGGGGCCAATCAACCCACCTTCGACCAAAAAGAGATACATTCTAGTCTACACTGACTACGTAACCAAATGGGTCGAAGTGCAGGCACTGAGGGATTCCAAAGAAGGAATGATGGTAGAATTCTTATTTGCTCAAATTTTCATGAGGTTCAGGGTACCCAGAGAAATTACAATGGATCAAGGGCCTCAGTTCACCTCCAAGTTAATTTAGGAGCTAATGCAGCAATACAGGATTCGGCACAACAAAACCACCCCCTACCATCCATAGGCAAATGGATAGGTAGAAGTGACCAACAGGGAGCTAGAGAACATCCTTACAAAGACCATGCAACAACATAGGAAATATTGGGCTGCAAGACTATCGGAGGTGGTATGGGCATACAGAACGACATGGAAAACAACCATAGGTTTTACCCCATTCCAACTGGTATACGGGAAGAGTGCGATGATGCCCATCGAATTTGAAATCAAAATTCTCAGAACTATAGTAGAATTGAACCTGAGCCTAGACGATGCACAGAGGGAGAGGATTCGATAGCTAAATCAACTGGACAAATATCGAATGGATGCCCTACAAAAGATGGAAATCATCCAAAGGCAAAGGAAATAGTGGCATGACCACCACATTAAGCTAAAGCAGTTCAAGGAAGGAGATTGGGTATTACTGTATGATTCTAGATTCTAGGAATGGAAGGGTAAGCTGATGCAGAGGTGGATGGGACCATATGAGGTGGTAGAGCTGATAAAAAATGGTGTTGTGTGTGTCAAGACAATTGATGGCAGCAACACCATCTTGATAGTTAATGGTCATCGATTGCGTCCATATCACATGTCCAAAAATTTAATGATGGAGTCCAAAATAGGCATGGGGGAGACCCCATCCAATTGAAAATGTCTCAACTTCTCAGCAACACAGTGGACACAGGGGTGTCCACTTAAAATAATTTAGTTCTTAGTTTTTCTTTTCTTGTGTTGCAGGTATGGTACTCACATGCAAGTTGTAGGTATCTTGAGAGCCAAGGCCTAACAGGCACAGATTATGTTTAACTACATTTTCCTTTTAGTTTTTTTTTCATTTTCTTTTGCAGGTGAAATGGCTTGATTGTACAAAAAATAGGCATCTTGGGAGACAAGGCCTAAACCAGCTCAGCATCCATGAACCTACACATTTTTAGGAGGTAGAAATTTGACTATTTCCATCCGAAGGAGATAGTCCTGATTCGAGCATAGACGTGGGCACTAATTCCCCACAAAGGAAAAGATACTCATCCTTGTGCTTGGATGAAGCAGATGCTGATGCAACATGAGAAAAGTTTTGGAGGACCTGATCAACCCTACACCAGTGAATACGTCAACTACTATTGACTTTTCAACACTAAGAGAGCACCTTGATCTTCAAGTAGGCACCTTGGTCAAGGGTGCCTTACTCTACAAGTAGGCACCTTGATCAAGGGTGCCTTACTCTACAAGTAGGCACCTTGGTCAAGGGTGCCTTACTCTACAAGTAGGTGCCTTGCTCAAGGGTGCCTTACTCTACAAGTAGGCACCTTGCTCAAGGGCACCTTACTCTACAAGTAGGAGACTTACTCTACAAGTAGGCACCTTACTCTACAAGTAGGCACCTTGGTCAAGGGCACCTTACTCTACAAGTAGGAGCCTTACTCTACAAGTATGCACCTTACTCAAGGGCACCTTACTCTATAAGTAGGCACCTTGCTCAAGGGTGCATTACTCTATAAGTAGGCACCTTTGTCAAGAGTGCCTTACTCTACAAGTAGGCACCTTAGTCCATAGGGTACTTATTCTATTAAATATGAGGCACCTTGAACCAAAGAGGCACCTTGATCAAATATTGAGGCACTTGATCAAGGGCGCCTTACTCTACAAGTAGGCACCTTGGTCAAGGGTGCCTTACTCTACAAGTAGGCACCTTGGTCAAGGGTGCCTTACTCTACAAGTAGGTGCCTTGGTCAAGGGCACCTTACTCTACAAGTAGGCACCTTGGTCAAGGGTGCCTTACTCTACAAGTAGGTGCCTTGGTCAAGGGTGCCTTACTCTACAAGTAGGCACCTTGGTCAAGGGTGCCTTACTCTACAAGTAGGTGCCTTGATCAAGGGTGCCTTACTCTACAAGTAGGCACCTTGATCAAGGGTGCCTTACTATACAAGTAGGTACCTTGATGCCATGCATCAAAGGTGCCTTAATACACAATAAAGTGCCTCAATATCATACATATTTAAAGCACCTTGATCCAATCACTTGTGCAAGGGAGAATCTGAAGCTGACATCATCACTTCACATGATGGAAATTCAAAGTCACCCAAAAATATTGAGAAATCATTGGGAAGGATTTTTGCACATCCCAAAGCCAAACCAACAAAGGAGATATGCATCCTATTACCTGAACCAACTAGACCTCCATATTTTTAGCATGGGACCTCGAGCGAGCAAGAGTTGCAGTATCCAAGGTAATGTAATCAGCACATGGGGAATATGCCATCACCCTTATCATAGATTACCAAATCGGTATGCTCCACAATGCACGAACAACCAATCAGGTATGCGCATGATTTTTGTTAAATATTTACATAATATTTCATGATTAAATACTTCTCTAAAAATAATGTCATCACAAGAATCATATTGGCCCCCCATGTCCAATACATCATGCTAAAAATCAATTTGGGTGGCATACAATATCAACCCCAATGTAAAATTAATTTGCTAGGTAGGCACCTTGATCTATAAGAAGGTACCTTCCTACGAGAGTAAGGCATCAAACTAATCAAGGGAAAAAGGAGTTGAGAATTCATAATGGGAGGTCGATCGAAGAACCATGCGCACAAGAAAAATGAGCCTAGCAGTATCGAGGGAATTTGTGGTGAAGTTTAGGAATGGTTTGAGGTGGCTAGGTGGATGAATTATTGCCTCCTGGTCAGCCGAAACTAGGACCTCAAAGCAGCAAAGGAGTTTGCTACCGCTGTGAGAGGGGAGGTCACTCAACTACATGGACTGGAAATTCTAGTCACGTTGGAGTATATTTCAATTATTACCAACCTCCCCCTCACTAGAGAGTGCACTTACAAGGAGGGTGTGCCAGCCCAATGTGCAGAGCTACTACTAGGGTAGAGGAATGTATGATTCAACTATGTAGGACTACCAAAACAAAGACTCCCAGAGCACTTGCAGAGACTCTTCGACTAGGTAGCGAGGTTCTTCACATGCATGGGTAAATACTCCTACCTGAATGTAAACCACATGCACTTTTTGAATCACCTAGTGCATGGGTGAAAGATTAATGTGCCATTCTACCTAGCGAGCGCTCTGAAGGATGAAGCTCACCGATATCAGGGAGGACAAGTCACTGCCCTAGCCCATCATGGGCTAATTACAACCCTGATTAACTATGTTGAGGAACACAGGGAGAACCTATCGATAGAAAGGGCCAAATATTCTAACATGCAGACATAGTCTACTACCAAAATAGAGTAGGAGGTCGAATTATGGGGGATAGTTGAAGAGGAAGAAGAATAGTCCCAAACCTCCCAAGATGTTGCAGCTGAAGGGTAAATTTCTCTACCCAATTATACAGAGGATAGGCTAGATTATTCTAGCCCTGAACCAATGGCTCATCGTACAAAATGCATAAGTGGTAGGAAGTACCTATGATGATTAATTCTATCAAGCAAGGAAGAAGAGGAGGATACAGAGGTCAGGTTTGTGGCCCAAACATTGTAGACTTTGGTTGCTCGAAGTCCACCGGACCCGCAACCTTTGGTAGACCTACGAAGGCAGCTCGACTCGATCTTGGAAGAAGGCCTCACTTGGTAGAGTGAGTATTTCAAAGTGCAAGTGCTTTTTGATGGATTTCAGGAAATGACTATAGAGAAAATGAAGAGGTATGAGGCCACCGTAGCTCAGCTACAGTAGATGGTTCAGTAACTCAAGGCAAAAAATCAACAGCTATAGGCCAGGGTGGTGGAACGAGTAGATGCCTGCACCCAAACAGATTGGGCAATTGAAGTGCCCATGAACTCTCCAACCTCTCCAAAAAGGGTAGTTTCATTTGGGTCATTCAGGTCTGATGCCAAAAATGAAGATAGGGAGGTAGGGGAGAGTTCATTTGCTTTTGATAGGATGACTATGAAGGAACAAGGGAACTCTATTTTTCAAACAGAGCCCCCTGTTATAGATATTATTGATGATGAAGACCACTCAGGTTAGAGCCAGTGGTAAGGCCCTAAACCTGACACTAAGGAGGAATCTCAGGAGCAACCAGTACCCATAGCGGAAGGGCCTATAAAGAAGTCATTGGGTGAGCAAGGAATAGGGGAAGCAACTATGGGTGATTCAAGGCCAGAGGGGCAGATACCTGAACCCTCTAATATCAACAGGGAAGCATATCCCATGGGGGATAGGGACATCCCCACATAATCTACCATAATATCAGAGAGTCCCAAGAGGAATGCACCTCAAACATCACAGAAGAGGGCCAAGAGCAAGGCCAAGGTTATATTTGCAGAACTGACCATCCAATTAGATGAAGAATGGGTGGAAGGTATGAAGAGTTTTATCGAGTGGAAGGAGAAGTTTGAAAGACTCCACAAAGAATTTGAGGTAGAAAAGGTAGCTAGAAAAGCTACCAAGAAGGCTAAAAGAGGGCCTAGCATTTGCGTTGACCCTGCTATGGAAGACCAGTTCTAGTGGATATATGGTTCATCCCAGGGATGACCCTCCAGAATGCAAAAATATATGGAGAGATAGGGGATATTCAGGCCGGAAGTAGAGGTAGCTATGATCACTAAAGAAAATTTTGGCCTCACCCCTGAAGAGGCTTAACTATTCAAGGCTAGGGTGGTCAGACGATAGAGGGATGACTCCAATATCCCATTCAAAGAGTTATGGCCTCAACATACCGATATTTGGTAGGAAGCAGAAGCTACATTCCAGAAGGGAGAAACAACCATGGTTGTGTTGCCCAACATAGGTGCTAGGCCAAGAAGAACAGGAAGGCACAACTAGTGTAGTAAGAAGCCAGCATCACCAAAAGGCAAAAGCTATTCCAGTGCAGCTAAAATCCAGTACAACCGAAAGATATCCCATAATAGACCAATGCCCCTCAGTAAAAATGAAAACCCCAGAATGAAGGGAAGGCCAAGGTCACTAATAAGAAAAGAAGATAGAAGGATAAGGCCTACTAGAAGGGGTTGACTACCGACTTTAGGTGCCATGAGGGTGTGGCACATATTAGGCATGGGGGGATGATGAGCATCAAAAATTCTCATATTTTTGTATGAGTTCTAATGGTTTTTGTGCGGTAGTATAATAAGAGTTGTATATTTTTATGAATTATTATGTATCTATTTAATAAAATTATGTGCATTATCTAATTTGTGTGTGAAGTGTGTTTTGTGTAGATATTTGCTGATTTTATCATCTTTTGATTAGTCGAGGTCCTACGTGGACCTAGCATGCTTCTGCTTCAATGATTCTAAGGCATATTGGGAAGGCGCCTTGATATTCAGGTAGGCACCTTGACCGAAGGTGCCTTGATCTTCAAGTAGGCACCTTGGTCAAGGGTGCCTTACTCTACAAGTAGGTGCCTTACTCTACAAGTAGGTGCCTTACTCTACAAGTAGGCACCTTGATGCCATACGTCAAGTAGGCACCTTGATCCTCAAGTAGGCGCCTTGATGTCATACATCAAGGGCACCTTAATCTTCAAGTAGGCACCTTGATGTTAAGCACCTTGACTTTGTGGTTGAAGGAGGCCCTGTTGACTATGGTAGACCTTTGAATCCATGTCATGTAGGCTATCCTTGGAGGGTTACCGAATGTATGAGCTATCCCAGCCATATTGGAAGAAATGCATAACCACTTGATGAAGCAAAACATGGGCAACACAGAGATCAAACCTGAAAATATTCTATCCCCAAAAAATGATGAAATTTTTTTACTTTTTTTATCATACGCATGTTACAGTAACTAAACTATCTCAGTTTAGACTATAACTAGGTCTTCCATTGTAACAACATTGTACAGGAAGCTCTGTGTGTGTTATATAAACACACAAACTTCTCTGAGAAGGGGAGGTAATTTTCTAAGAGTGTTGATGTATGTAAGAATTTAGCATTGTACTACAACATTAATAAAAGTGCTCGAGAGTTCTTCCATTCACGTTCTATCCTTGTAACTAGCCAGGTGGAAGCTACTGGAGCCTGGGCCCACTCCAAGCTAGTATTCCTCCCCTAATTTCTATTGCTTTCTAGATTAGATCATTTATTTTAGTGTGTTGTATCTTTTATTTTTGCAAGTGTGTTTTACTGCTTTCCTTTATTTTCCAAGCACAGTGTGGTGTGATTTATTTTCTCGTACTTTTATTATGCATGATTTAATTGGTGTGGATGAATCAATGATATTTCACAAACACTCCCCCCAATGATAGGTTTAGTGGACTCATCTCAAAACGGTGTTGTAATTAGCCTTGAACGTGGTACTTCGCAAGCTTACGAGTTCCCTAGTTTGACAATTTAAATGAGAGGGTTGTGACAAAAATAGGACCATATTTAACCAGTTTTTTTACCCCAACACCCACATAGATATTTACAAATCAAAAAGTAGACTTTTGGTTGAAATTTCCAAGTGGAAGCAAGAAAACCATGACCCTTCTCAAACAAGTAAATCATAGCCCAACCATATGCTCCATCCTCTCTTGTGGTAGCATCTCTCAATGGTGGAGAGTATGGGGTTATCCCTACATGTGGTTTCCATTGGTTGATTTCCTTCGTGGGCCCCATGTTAACTCTAGGGTCCATTCTTCACTTCTCTCATACTACCTAGTTTCATACTTTATCTAATAAATAATTATAAAAATACCTTGAGCAATGTTGTAAGAGTCTTGTGCCATTATCCCACATGTGTTCTATGATAGCCCTTATGGTTGTATATAAAGCACAACACCCACATAGAGCTTTGTATATCAGGATTCAGGTGAAGCATGACCCAACGCCTCAAACTAGTGAATTATTGCCCAACCATATGCTCCATCCTCTACCATGGGAGCATCGCTCAATTGTGGTGAGTGTGGAATTCTCCCTGTTTATAATTTTCATTGGTTTATTTCCCTCATGGGCCCCATGTTAACTCTAGGATCTATTGTTTACTCATATCATACTACCCATTTTCATACTTTCTCATATAAAAAATTTCTAAAAATACCTTGAGCAATGCTATGAGAGTCTTAGGCCATTATCCCACATGTATCCCATGATGGCCCTCATGGTGGTATATAAAGCATAACACCTACATAGAGATTTTCAAATCAGTAAGTAGGTGAACCATGACCTAACCCCTAAAACTAGTGAATCATGGTGGTATATAAAGCACAACACCCACATAGAGCTTTGAAAATTGAGAAGCATGCTTTTGGGTAAAATTCCCAAATGGAAGTAGGTGAACCATGACACATTGCATAAAATGATTGAATCATGGCCCAACCATACTCTTCATCCCCTCCCATAGAAGCATCCCATGATAGTGGTTAGTGTGGAGTTCTACCCATGTGTGGTTTCCATTGGTTGATTTACCGTTTGGGCCCTATGTTAACTCTAGGGTGCATTATTTGCTTTTCTTGTGCTGCCTAGTCTTGTACTTTTTCAAATAAAAAGTTCTACAAATACCTTGAGAAATACTATGAGAGTCTTGAGCCAGTATACCACATGTATTACATAATTTCCCTAATGATGGTATATAAATAACAATACCCACATAGAGCTTTGCAAATCAGAAAGCAAAATTTTGGTTGAAATGTCAAAGTGGAAGTAGGCAAACCATGACTCCAACCCTCAAATGAGTGAATCATGGCCTGATCATGCATTCCATCCTCTTCTATGTGAGCATCAATCAATGGTGGTGAGTATGGAGGTCTCCCCGTGTGTGGTTTTTATTGGTTGATTTTACTCGTGGGCACCATGTTAACTTTAGGATCCATTCTTCGCTCCTATCATATTGCCCAGTCTAGTACCTTTTTAAATAAAAAATTCTAAAAATACATTGAAAATTCCTACAATATTCTTGAGCTATTATCCCACATGTATCCCATAATGGCCCTTAAGGTAGTATATAAAGCACAACATCCACATATAGCTTTGCAAATTGGGAAGTAGGTGAACCATGACCTAGCACTTCAAACTAGTGAATCATTACCCAACCATATGCTCCATCATCTCCCATGAGAGCATTGCTCGATTTTCATGAGTGTGGAGTTCTACCCATGTGTAGTTTTTGGTGGTTTATTTATCTCATGGACACCATGTTAACTCTAGGGTTGATTCTTTGCTCCTCTTATACTGCCCATTCTCATACTTTATCAAATAAAAAATTCTAAAAATATCTTGAGCAATGATGTGAGAGTCTTGACCAATTATCCCACAAAAAATCCCATGATGGTCCTCATGGTGGTATATAAAGTACAACACCCGTATAGAGCTTTGCAAATTAAAAATTAAAATTTTGGTTTAAATACCTAAGTGGAAGTAGGTAAACAATGATCATGCCCCTTAAACAAGTGAATCATGGCCAAACCATACGCTCCATACTCTCTCATGGGAGCATCGCTCAATGGTGGTGAGTGTGGATTTCTTCCATTGTATGGTTTTTGTTGGTTGATTTCCCTCATGGAACCCATATTAACTCTAGGGTTCATTCTTTGCTCCTCTCATACCGCCAGCCTTGTACGTTCTCAAATAAAAAATACTAAAAAAACCTTGAGCAATGTTGTGAAAGTTTTGAGCCATTATCCCATATGTATCCCATGATGGCCCTAATGGTGGTATATAAATCAAAACACCCACATAGAGCTTTATAAATTGAGAAGTAATTAAACCATAACCCAACCCCTAAAACTCGCAAAATATTTCCCAACCATATGCTCCATCCTCTCCCATAGGAGCATCACTCGATTGTGGTGAGTGTGTATTTCTCCCCATGTATGGTTTTTATTGGTTGATTTCCCTTATAGAAACCATGTTAAATCTAGGGTCCACTCTTCGCTCCTCTCGTATTTCCCATTCTCATACTTTTTGAAATAGAAAATGCTAAAATTACCTTGAGTAACATTGTGAGTTGAACCATTATTCCATGATGGCCCTCATGGTGGTATATAAATCACAACACCCAAATAGATATTTGTAACTCTAGGGTTAATTCTTCACTCCTCTTGTACTTCCTAGTATTAGGATAAATTCTACAAGAGTCTTGAGATATTATCACACATGTATCCCATGATTACCTTCATGGTGGTATATAAAGCACAACAACCACATAGACCTTTGTTAATTGGGAAGCAGGTGAACCATGATCCAATATCTCAAACTAGTGATTCATTACCCAATCATATGTTCCATCATCTCCTACAAGACAATTTCTCAATGGTGGTGAGTGTGTAGTTCTCCACATATGTGGTTTTCATTGGTTGATTTCCCTCGTCGATCCTATGTTTACTCTAGGATCACATATTTGCTCCTCTCCTACTACCTAGTCTTATAGTTTCTAAAGTAAAAAATTCTTAAAATACTTTGAGAAATGTTATGAGAGTCTTCAACCATTAATCCACATGTATCCCATGATGGCCCTCATGCTAGTATATAAAGCACAAAATCTATGTAGAGATTTAAAAATTGGAAAGTAACATTTTGGGTGAAATGCCCAAGTGGAAGTAGGCAAACCATGATCCAACCCTACAAACAAGTGAATCATGGCCCATCCATACACTCCAACCTCTCCTATAGGAGCATCACTCAATGGTGGTGAGTGTGGAGTTCTCTCCATGTGTAGTTTTTGTTGGTTGATTTCCCTTGTGTACCTCATGTTAACTCTAGGGTCCATTATTTACTACTCTCATGCTACCTAGTCTTGTACTTTCTCTAATAAAAAATTCTAAAAATATCTTGAGCAATGCTACTAGAGTCTTGAGAAATTATCCAAAATGTATTCCATGATGGTCCTCATGGTGGTATATAAAGCATAACACCCACATAGAGCTTTGTAAATTAGGAAGCAAACTTTTGGGAGAAATTCCCAAGAGGAAGTAGGTAAACCATGATCTAGCCCCTCAAACAAGTGATCATGCCCCAAACATACACTCAATCCTTTCCTATAGGAGCATCACTTGATGGTGGTGAGTGTGGAGTTCTCTCGATGTGTGGATTCTATTGGTTTATGCCATAGGTTAAATCTAGGGTTCATTATTTGCTCCTCATACTACCCATTCTCGTACTTTCTCAAATAAAAATTTCTAAAAAAACCTTGAGCAACGTTGTGAGAGTATTGATACATTATCCCACATGTGTCCTACGATGGCCATCATGGTGGTATATAAAACACAACATCCACATAGAGCTTTACAAAATGGGAAGTAGGCTTATGGATGAAATGCCCAAGTGGAAGCAGGTAAACCATGATACAACCCCTCAAACTAGTAAACCATATGTTCAATCCTCTCCCATAGAATCATCACTTGATGCTGGTGAGTGTGGATTTATCATCTTGTGTGGCTTCCATTGGTTGATTTCCATCATGGGTCCCATGTTAACTATAGGATCCATTCTTTGCTCCTCATACTACCTAGTCTTGTACTTTCTCAACTAAAAATTCTAAAAATACCTTGAACAAAACTACAAGAGTCTTGAGTGATTATCCTACATGTATCCTACCCTAATGGTGGTATATAAAGCACAAAACCAAAATAGATCTTTGCAAATTGTTAAGTAGGATTTTGAGTGAAATGCCCAAGTGAAAGCAAGTGAACAATGACCTTGTCCCAAAAACAAGCGAATTATGTCCCAATTATATGCTCCATGATATCCCATAGGAGCATTGCTCAAAGGTGATGAGTGTGGATTTCTTCCCATGTGTGGTTTCTATTAGTTGATTTCACTCATGGAAACCATGTTAACTCTATAGTCTATTCTTTTTTCCTCTCGTACTGCCCAATGTTGTACTTTCTCAAATAATTTTTTTTAAATATACCTTGAGTAATGTTGCAAAAGTATTGAGCCATTATACCACATGTATCACATGATGGCTCTCATGGTGGTATATAAACCACAACAGTAACATAGATATTTACAAATTGAGAAATAGGCTTTTGGTTTAAATGCCCATGTGGAATAAGGTAAACAATGATCCAATCCCTCAAATGAGCAAATCATGGACAGACCATATGTTCCATCCTCTCTCACAAGAGTGTCCCTCGATGGTGGTTTGTGTGGAGTTCTTCCCATGTGTGGTTTTTGTTGGTTGATTTCACTCGTGGGCCCCATTTTAACTCTAGGGTCCATTCTTTGCTCATCTTGTACTTCCTAGTCTCGTACTTTCTCAAATAAAAAAATCTAAAAATACCTTGAGAAACACCGAGAGAGTCTTGAACTATTATCCCACATGTATCACACATAGATATTTGCAAATTAAGAAGTAGGCGAACCATGACCCAACCATATGCTCCATCCTCTCCTAAATGAGCATTACTTTATTTTGTTTAGTGTGGAGTTCCCCCATGCATGGTTTCTATTGGTTGATTTCCCTCGTGGGGCCCATGTCAACTCTAGTGTCCATTCTTTGCTCCTCATACTACCTAGTTTCATACTTTCTCAAATAAAAAATTAAAAAAAAACTTTAGGAATTTTTTAAGTGTCTTGAGCCATTTTACCACATGTATCCCATGATGGCCATCATGGTGGTATATAATGCAAAACACCCACATAGAACTTTACAAATCGAGAAGCAATCTTATGAGTGAAATATCCAAGTGGAAGCAGGTAAATCATGATCCAACCCCTTAAACAAGCAAATCATGGCCCAATCATATGATTTATGGTGGTGAGAGTTGATTTCTCCCCATGTGTGGCTTCTATTGGTTGATTTTCCTCATGAGCACCATGTTAACTCAAGGGTCCATTATTTTCTCCTCTTATATTGCCCAGTCTCATAATTTTTCAAATAAGCATTCTAAAAATACCTTGAGCAATACTATGAGAGTATTGAGCCATTATCCTACATGTATCCCATCCTCATGGTGGTATATAAAGCACAACACCCATATAGATCTTTGTAAATTAGGAAGTAGGCTTTTGGGTGAAACATCCAAGTGGAAGCAGATAAACCATTACCCAACCCCTCAAATGAGCGATTCATAGCCTATCCATATGATCCATAACCTCCCATAGGAATATTTCTCAATGGTTGTGAGTGTGGATTTCTCCCCATATATGCTTTCCATTGGTTGATTTCCCTCATAGACCCCATGTTAAATCTAGGGTCCATTCTTCACTCCTCTTGTATTTTATAGCCTTGTAATTTCTCAAATAAAATATTCTAAAGATACATTAAGTAATATTGCAAGAGTCTTGAGCCAATATACAACATGTATGCCATGATGGCCCTCATGGTGGTTTATAAAACACAACACCCACATAAAGCTTTGTAAATTGACAAGCAGGATTTTGAGTAAAATACCCAAGTGGAAGAAGACAAAAAATGACCCAACCCCTCAAATGAGGGAATCATGTCCCAATGATTTATGAGAACAAAGAATGCTCATATTTTTGTATGGATTCATAACATATAGTGCGACATTATTTTGATAGAATGTACTTTTTATGAATATTTTATATGTATTTAATAGGAAATTGTGTATATTCTCTAATATGTGTTTTAAGTGTGATTTGTGTGTAGATTCGGTGATTTTGCTACATTTTTTGCATATTTACATCAAGGTCCCATGTGGACCTAGAAATTCATGTTTTATGGTGGAAATATAAGGACAACAGTGACCACAACAAAGGATACATACACTGATTTAAGGCACCTAACTCCTAACTTCGAGATCAAAGGTGTATGACTCCCAGCTTCGGGATAGATGGTGCCTGACTTGACTTTAGGTTCAAAGGTGCCTGACTCCCAACTTTGGGATCAAAGGTACCTAAATCCTAGCCTTGGGGTTAATGTTACCTGAATCCTGACTTTAGAGTCAACAGTTCTTTATTTCCATGATAGGATGGACAACACCTAAGTCCTATGAAGGAGAAGTACAATAAGAACCATGTTTTTAGAATAAATATAATGGCAGTTTTCAATGATATATACAGATGAAAGACAATAGGATGAACTGGAAAATATTATCCATTTCTCATTAATGGCTAACCAAACATGTAAATGGAATAAACATGCAAATTAATTATACGAAATTGATTGATATTGATTTACGATGTAATTATAGGCATATTCTATCGATAAATAGAACACACCTAATTTATCCTACGAAGGATAAAATTAGTGTGTGTTCGTTGTCTGTGATTATTTTGCATGCGTTTGTTGTAATGAAAAATTCTGAAATAGACTTGCTTGAGCTTGTAATCGGAGATGGTCATGCACTATATAAATGCACAAACCACCCCTAAAAAGGGATCCTGGACATTTTTACATGTAATATATTTCTAAAGTTGCAATTAATTTATTCGAGTGTTCATATCAATATTTCTCAGCATCTAGTGTGCACGATTTAATTTGGGTAGAATCTGTTGGAAACCTAGGCCCACTCAATAGTATTCCACCCCTTTCCCCTATTTTCTATAATTAAATTTTGTATTATTTATTTATTGTTTTCATTCTTTGCTGCAGTCATTTAGTTTATGCACTTCTCCTACTTTATATGTATTTTCTAGCAAGTGTACGTTTTGTTTTCTATAGTTATTTCTAGTCATGTGTTTGATAATATAGGCTAATTTAATGGTTTGGACAAGAAAAAAATCTACACCACAACCACCACCCCCAAATCTTAAGATATATTGGACTCATCTCACTGGTGTTATAGGCATAAACTATGCATGGTACTTCATAAGTTTACGAGCTTCCTAGGTTTGACAATTTAAATGGAGGTAATAAATCAACTGTAGATATAACCAATGTTTTACCCAAAATTTTGGCACCATTTCGAGGAAGTACCAACTATAAAAACCAGTTCTGTAGCAAGTCAATCTAAACATTTCAGGTTAACTTATCTACAAAATATTTCCACCTAACTTTGTATGAGTCCACCAAGAATCAAAGGACCAGATAGTCATTTTCTTAAGGGTAAAAATATTGTTTCACAAGAAGCCCCTGAATTAGCTGCACTAGATTCTAGAAGTGAAATTTCTTCACCTCCACCTATGCATTGGAGTCAACACCTAATTTTTGCATAGAGTCATTCTCTACCAAATTAGCCAAATCCTAAGGAGCTGGTAGGAGAAAATAGAATACTTAGAAGAACCCAGTCTGAGGAGGAATTATTGTACAACCAATGTTGGAAGGCAGTAGAGGATGAAACCATATCAGTAGCTGAGTTGGAGATTCTTGTACAAAATACTCTAAATGATAGAAGAGCTTTAGAGACTGCTTTAGAAGTAGCAGGTGTAGAGACCCCATTTTCTGAAAATATGGCTGACAATGAAGAGACATCCACCAGTTTTAACTTTCCAATAGGAGAGGCAATAGGAGACACAAGAATGAAACACATCTCCCCTACCCATATTCCTATTTTTAGAGGATTTCAGACTGAATATCCTGACCTATTCCTTTTCAATTTTGATGTCCTATGCAAGTCAGTAGATTATAAGATCGATGCCCAAAAACTAAAGTTGTTTCCCTCAACCTTAGATGATTCAGCCCTGCACTAGTTCATTAGTTTAGGAAATAAATAGATTACTACCTGGGAAGATATGAAAATACTCTTCCTAGAATAATACCAAGACTTTGGTAGGGCACGAGATTCCAGAGAAGAAATCTTTGACATGACTCAGAAGGAAGATGAATCATTGGAGGAATACTAGGATAGATTTAGCTTTAACCTACAAAGATATCCCCATACAAGACTGAGTGATAGGTCCTTGAGAGGTATATTCTTAAAAGGACTCACTAATGAGTCTCTTGAAGCACTCAACATGATATTTGGAGGAGATGTTTACCAGCAACAAATGGTAGATATCCGACGATTATGTCAGAATTATTCAAGAAGGAAAGGTAAACCAACCTCTAGAAATATCAAACCAACAACCACAATCACAAAAATAGAAATAGGCAACATGTTAGAAGACCTAAAAAGTGCTATGTTGTCATCTCTTACACTTCATATGGATACTCTTATGCTTCATAAAAAGAATTAGGAGAACGAGGCCACATTAGCCTATTTTTGTCCCAAATGTAGAGGGAAACACCCAAAAAATGCATATCCATAAAACAAGGTTAGAGTATGTGTTATTTGTCAAAAATATCATAAGACAAAGTTGTGTCCACAATTGCCAAAAACTAGGGAAAATCCTAAAGTAGAGGAAGTATATTTCATGGGAAATAGGAGAAACTAGCAATAGTCTCCTATGGGAAACAACATGCCAACAAGAATGCCACCCTATGGAGGAGGTAATTACATGAATCAAGGTCAAGTTTAGCCACCCAATATGGGTTTGTGGGGACAACCACCTTGGATAAACACTCCCCAAGGAAACACTCCTTATAATCCATACCCATGGATTTCATATCATAAACTTGCACCCTAGTGGAGAAACTATAATGCATGGAGGCCAACTCCATAGAATGCAACACAAGCTCCACTGCAATAGAGTTTACCAGCTCCCCCTGCTTTGAGACCTGCACAACTTCCTACACAGCCCATGCTAAATCCCAAAAATAGAACTAATCAACCAACATACCAAGTGGAAAATGAGATGTTTCCAATGTACAATATTAGAGTAGGATGTAATTATTCACATTTAAGATCAGGTAGACAAGTAGGAGTAGAATTATAGCTCCTTTGGTAGAAGAGGAGGAAAACATAGAAGTAGAAAGTGAGAAATCACCTAGTGTAGAAGAAGTAGAAGTAGAAGAAATTACTAAAAATTTTAGAGAAGAGGTTCCACCTTTTTCTCAAAGGTTATAGGAACCAAGAAAGCTAGTACAACTAGAGTTTGACATTTTATCCAGTTTTAAAAATCTAACAATCACAATTCCTCTCTTCTAGGCTATAAGAGATGTCCCAATTTACACAAAATCCATACGCGAATTATATCTGAGAAAACCAGATTAGAAACCAATAAAAGTAATTAATGTGGTAGGGTAGTTATCTGGTCTCATGCTAGGAATTACCTACCACCATAAATATTTAGACCTAGGAAGCCCTATTTTAACTATCAAAATTGAAGGCTATCCATTACCCAACACACTAGTGGATCTAGGGACAACCATTAATGTCATGCCCAAGGATACCATGCTAAAACTCAAACTCACAAATATAAAACCAATAAAAACTATTCTTTAATTGGTTGATAGGTCTACAATACTTCCTGAAGGAATGTTGGAAGACATTGTAGTTACAATAGATGCATGGGAATATCCCACAAATTTCTTAGTATTGCAATCAAAGTTTGGATTGGATGGTTATCCACTCATCTTAGGTAGACCCTAACTAGTAATAGTTGATGCCTACATAAGCTGCAAGAATGGACAAATGACCATTTCTAATGGTCAAAATGTTAAAAATTTGATTATTTATCCACCTGTCCAATCCGTTGATTTGTTGGGAGAACCTGACTATGAAAATTAGAATGCTAGTGATTTATCAATGATTCAATCCATAATGGCATTGGATGAGCTTGAGGATGAAAATTATGAGGAGAAATTTATAACAAATTTTTTCCAAGGAGATTCCTCCTGCCCTCCTCCAGAATCACCACTTTTTGGAAATAAAGATCACCACATTAAATAAATTGAGGTTGAACCTGGGAGAATATTGAATGTAAATAATGAGTTGACACTTGTTCAATAGGACACCCTAAAAGAGATACTAGTCAACCATAAAAATGCTTTTGCTTGTGAATATTCAGATATGAGGGGAATTTCTCTTGAAGTCTGTACTCATTGTATATATATATATATATATATATATAATAACACGATCGGTAATACAATCACAACATAGGATGAACCCATCCATAAAGGAGATTGTTAAAATTGAATTGTAGAAACTCCTAACAGTTGGATTTATCTACCCCATTTTTGATAGTGAGGGTATCACCTTTTGTGGTGGTGCCCAAGAAAATGGAAAGTGGTGTATCTGTGTTGATTAAAAAATGCTTAACACAACAAAAAATAAAGACCACTTCTCCCTACCCTTTATAGATTAGGTCCTTGATACGTTAGCAGGAAGAAAGTACTTTTATTTCTTGGATGGATTTAGTGGATACAATCATATATAGATTGAGGAAGAGGATCAATATAAAACAATGTTCACTTGTTCATGGGGAAACTTTTCTTACCGAGTCTTACCCTTTGTTTTATGCAATGTACCTCCTACTTTTCAAAGGGTAGTATTGAGTATTTTTTTTATATGATTGGAGAAACTATGGAAGTATATATGGATGACTTCACCATTTATGGTGAGGCATTTGAGGAAGCCACAATAAATTTGGAAAAAGTACTTCAAAGGTGTGAAGAAACCAATCTATCCCTGAGTAATGAAAAATATTTTATGCTAATGCAGGAGGGGATAGTATTAGGACATCATATTTTGTAGATAGGATAAAGGTAGATTTAAAAAAATGAGGTAGTAAAAAATTTGCCCACTCCTAAAACTCAAAGAGATGTTCGAAGTTTCATTAGCTCTATTGGATATTATAGGAGATTCATATAAGATTTTAGCAACATTGCTAAACCTTTGAACATATTGTTATCAAAAGATGTAGAATTTGTTTGGACAGATGAATGTGAACAGATATTTCAAACTTTGAAAGAAATACTAACCACTGCTCCAATATGAAGAGGTCCAAATTGGACCATTCCCTTTCACATATATGCAAATGCATCCAATAATGTGATAGGGGTAGTAATTAGATAGAAATATGGAGAATAATTTTATGCCATTTATTATATCAGTAAACATATTATAGGTGCTGAGTTTAATTACACTATCACAAAGAAAGAATTTCTTGTAGTTGTTCATGCTATTAACAAATTTTGCCATTATATTATAGGTTACAAGTTTTTGTGCATACTGATTGTGCAACCATCAGATACCTGATGAACAAACTTACAATTAGTGGTAGAATTATTATATAGCTTTTACTTTTACAAGAATTTGATATTACAATAGTTGATAAACTAGGTAAAGACAATGTGATTGCAGATTTTCTTTCCAGATTAACACCTCCAGATCATACAACCATAGAAGATAAATTTCCAGATAAGCATATGTTTTATCTTTATGAACAAATACTATGGTATGCAGATATGGATAATTACTTAGCCATTGGTAAAGTATCCCCTGCACTCTCATCACATGAAAAATAGACATTAATAGAGAAGAGTGTAGTCTTTTCATGGATTGATGGTTATCTGTTTAAAATAGGGCCAAATCAAACCATGAGAAGGTGTGTTGCTAAAAATGACATTGCAGCAATTATTAAAGCTTGCCATGATGAACATTGTGGTGGCCATTTTGTAGGTAAAATTATTGTGTTTAAAGTATTGTATACTAGTTATTTTTAGCCTACATTATTCAAGGATGCATCCAAACATGTGAGTCAATGTGACCAGTATCAGAGGATGGGCAGACCAACTCTTCAAGGTGAAATATCCCTTTAGCCACATGTGCACATTGAGCCATTTGAAAAATGGAAAATGGATTTTGTAGGACTCATTAATCCACAGTCAACAGGTATGAGATATATCTTAGTTTACACTGACTATGTGACTAAATGGGTGTTGAGCAAGGTGCAGGAACAATATTGTCATTGTTGTCAACACAATCAGACAGATCGGTTGATGCAGTGGACAGGAGTTAAGAGGTTCTTCGAGTATGTACAGTGATTCTCCAAAAGATCGAAGTGGCCCATATGCTAAAAATCAAAAGAAAATCACAAGGAAGAAAACTGTCGCGATATCGCGACATGTTGAGCAAGAAAGAAAAACTGTCGCGATATCGCGACATGTTGAGAAGAAAGAAAAACTGTCGCGATATCGTGACATGTTGAGAAGAAAGAAAAACTATCACGATATCGTGACATGTTCGGAGAGAAAGCGCAAGCAAGCAAAACTATCACGATTTCGTGACATGTTCGAAGAGAAAGCGCAAGCAAGCAAAACTGTCACGATTTCATGACATGTTCGAAGAGAAAGCGCAAGCAAGCAAAACTATCACGATTTCATGACATGTTCGGAGAGAAAGCGCAAGCAAGAAAAACTATCATGATTTCGTGACATGTTCGGAGAGAAAGCGCAAGCAAGCAAAACTATCACGATTTCACGACATGTTGGAAGAGAGAAAGGCAAGTAGAAAAAGTGTCACGATTTCATGACATATTGCAAGAGAGAGAGTCCGAAAGAAAAAGTGTCACGATTTCATGACATATTGCAAGAGAGATTGTACGAAAGAAAAAGTGTCACGATTTCATGACATATTGCAGGAGAGAGAGTCCGAAAGAAAAGTGTCACGATTTTATGACATATTGCAAGAGAGATTGTATGGAAGAAAAAGTGTCATGATTTCATGACATATTGCAGGAGAGAGAGTCCAAAAGAAAAAGTGTCACGATATCGCGACATGTCGGGTTTTCGTGACCCGAAGGCAAGAGAAAGAGCAAAGGAGAAAAAGTGTCGCGATATCACGACATGTCGTTTTCGTGACCCGAAGGCAAGAGAAAGAGCAAAGGAGAAAAAGTGTCACGATATCGCGACATGTCACATTTTCACGACTAAAGGAGGAGAGAGAAAGTAAGAAGTAAGTGTACGATATCGCGACATGTACAAAAGTAAAGAGGAAGAGTAAGGAGGTAAAAGTGTCACGATATCATGACATGTGTTTTTTACAAACCAAGTAAAGTAGTAAGGAGGCGAAAGTGTCACGATATCGCGACATGTTTTTTCACGGGTTCAAACCAAGTAAAGTAGTAAGGAGGTGAAAGTGTCACGATATCGTGACATGTTGTGTTTTCACGGGTTCAAACCAAGTAAAGTAGCAAGGAGGTGAAAGTGTCACGATATCGTGACATGTTGTTTTTGTGGGTACAAGTCCGAGAAGAGGACAAAGAGGCAAAAGTGTCATGATTTCATGACAGGTCATTTTGGCGTGAGCTAAGAAGAGAACCCAACCAAAATAAGATATGTGATAATTAACTAAAGTTATACAACAGTTACGAGGGCCATTGCAGAAGAAAATCATGCAGCTAAAATAAGAAGAGTTAACTGAAGTCAGTACATCGATTATAGGTGCAATTATAGAGAAAAATCATGCAACTAAAATAAGAATAGTGAACTAAAGTCGAATGACAGTTACAGGGCCAGCTACGGAGTGAAAGCATCGAGCGGTGGTTAAACTGAAAGTCATCAATCGAAGACCAAACAAAGAGCCGTAACTATTAATAGGATGCATGAGAGAATACTGTGTGATAAAGGAGTTACATATAGAAGTTTCTATTAATAAGTTGCATGCAAAAATATGGAAGTTAAAAATAGAGTCAGAACTTTGTTATAAAAGGAGGTCTGCGTGGAGAATTAAAGTGTTGCTGAATAGAGTGAAAGTGCTACAAAAAGGAGGGTTGGAAGAGTGTCGTAAGAGAGCGTTAAGTAGAGCCGTGAGAGCCGTAAGAATGCAGTAAGAAGCGCAACAAGAGGGTTGTAAGAGGGCCGTAAAAGTGCAGTAAGTAGAGCCATAAGAGTGTGTGGTGTTTTGGTGAATAGCGAGAGAGGTTGGGTTAGCAATAGACCAGTCAGGGTCTTGTACAAGCGAAGGCATTTTTATGTCAAACTTATAGTTTCAAAATTGTAGTCCAAGTTGGTGCTTGGAATTAGGGGTTGGTGCTCCTTTCTGTTGGTGCGATAAATTAGGTTGGTCTCCGGTGGATAAATTAGGGTTGGTGCTCCTTTTTGTTGGTGCAGATAAATTAGGGGTTGGTGCTCCTTTCTGTTGGTGCAGATAAATTAGGGGTTGGTGCTCCTTTCTATTGGTGCAGATAAATTAGGGGTTGGTGCTCCTTTCTGTTGGTGCAGATAAATCAGGGGTTGGTGCTCCTTCCAGTGGGTGTTGGTAAATTGATTGTAAAATTGATATTTTGCAAAGGCTGGATTTGGATGGGAGTCCAAACAGTCAATTTTTGAGGAGTAGCCAAAACTGGTGAACCTCGGTACATCTTGTGTTGTGTGATGCTCTCTTGTTATATTTGCTTTATGTGGTTTTAAGCTTTCATTGTTTTGGCTTTAAGAGTTGAAGTTTTTAAGTTTTAAAGAGCCACACTGATTCACCCCCCCTCTCGGTGTCATTGTGAGACTAACAATTGGTATCAGAGCCAAGTTCCTGAACAAAGCTTAACCAGCTAGGGTGATCTTGGATTAGTACGCAATGGCAGGTGGTGAAGGCTTCTCATCAAACAAAGCACCATTGTTGGATGGAACTAATTACACATTTTGGAAACTCAGGATGCAGACATATCTTTGTGCTTTGGGATACGACATTTGGGATTCAGTAGATAGTGGATACACAATACCCACCACTCCTCCAACCGATGTTGTCGATAAGAAACTATTTGAGAATAACTCTAAAGCAAAGAATGCTATCATGTGCGGTTTAGTGGACAACAAACTGATAAATATTATGAGTTGTAAAATGGCAAAAGACATGTGGGACAAACTAAGGAGCATTCATGAAGGAGACGACAAGATCAAGGAGGCCAAGTTACAAACGCATCGAGCTCAGTTCGAAGCATTAAATATGAATGACGATGAGAACATAGAGGCATACATGCTGAGAGTTAATGGAATCATTAATGCGATTAGAGGACTCGACGAGGAAATGGAAGATGTTGTCATCATGAAAAAGGTACTAAGATCTCTTCCCCAAAGATTTGATTCTAAAGTTTCAACAATAGAAGAAGCTAAAGATCTAAATACTTTTAGTATGGATGAGATGCATGGTTCTTTGACTGCATATGAGATGAGAATAGGAAAAACTAAACCCATAGACAGAGAAGCTGCTTTTAAAGCACATAAAAATATAAAAGCAAAACAAGAATCCGAGGAAGAAGAGACATCAGATGAAATGGAAGCAAACTTTGTTCGAAAACTAATAAGGGGAAAAGGAAAATATAGAGGAAAGCTACCGCTTAAATGTTTCAACTGTGGAGGCATTGGGCATTTTGCGACTAACTGTCCACTTAATGAGAAGAACAAAAATGATGAAGGATCGCACCAAGAAAGAAGTGACTGGAAGAAGAAAACAAATTTTAGAAAAGGCAACTTCAAGAAGAAAAGTTTCATCTCCAAGAATGTCAGCTCATCAGAAGACAGCTGCAGTGAGGATTCTGAAGAGGAAACAGGTGAAGCTCTTTTCATGGCATTTGAAGAAGTAAAACTAGAAAAGGTTGAAGAAGTGAATTCTAAAGTATATGATGAAAACCTTGAGGCTGAAGTAGATCTAGAAGGTGAGTTGATCGCTGCACTTGAAGAGTTGGGTATAGAAAGGAAAAAGAACAAAATACTGTCCAAGAAGTTGGAAGAATATGAGGATAATATTGAAGATCTCTTCTTACAAATTCACAAAGCCAAGAAAATAGAAGAAGCCTTGAAGTCACAGATCAATGAGAAAGAGATTGTTTGCTGCAAACAAGAAGAGGAGATTGTTTTATTGAGGAAACAACTAGAAGAGGACAATACAAATCTCAAATTTGAGAAGAGCACAGAGTTGCTAGATAAAATGATAAGGCAACAAAGAAGCCCCATGTGTAAGCTTGGTCTTGGATATGAAGCTGGACAACCTTCATCTTCTAAATCTACAGAGAAGAAGAAATCCACTCCTGAAGGATCAAAGCAAGAAAAGCTTGAAGTTGAATCCTCAAAAGGAAGAAAATCTCAAAGGAGATCTACAACAAAGCAACCACAACAAAAGAGGTTCTATCACTCTCACTTTATTCATAATAATGCTTTTAATGGCTATTGTTTTAGATGCAACCATTATGGTCACAAGGCAATTTATTGTGGATTGAATAATAGATCAAAGAGTTATGCTGGTAGAAATACATCTGTTATTCCGGTTGAACACCATGTGCAATGTTTTAAATGTAATGGTCATGGGCACATAGCAAGGTCTTGTCCAAGAACTTTTGTATCTAATCTAAGGCAAGATAGTAGATTTCATCAGACGCAAAGAATGCAACACAGACAGGGAAGAAATCATGTGCATCAAAGAAAGGAAAATAATCATCCATCAAGGATGTACAAGAGACAACCACCCAAGAGAAATGTTCAAGTTCACGAAAAGGTTCAAAATAGGGATGCAGTTGAAAACCTTCACCCTAATTTCAAGAAATATTGGAGAAAGAAAGAAGAGAGGAAATCATGTCTCCTTGGATCGAAGGAGATTACTCCTCTATTGCACTAAGCAGCTCCGGGTAGCACATCCTCGGGGGGAGCAATGTTAAAGTTTTATATTAATGCTCCTATGTATTTGTGTGGTTATCTGAGGATGAAAGGAAAGTAGTCGGGGAGTTGTCGTATAGTTGTCAAAATGTGTTTCAGTTCATGTAGATGTTTGTGGAGATAGTATCAAACTGATGTGCTTCAAAAGAACAACATGGTGAACAACTAGGTTTTTGATGCAGCAGTTGATAGGCGTTATCTGAGATAGAACATGCAACACAGGTCGACGTGTCATGGAAGCATAAGCTGGAAGGTGCTGGTTTTGAAGCCTGTAACATTCCCAATCTATAGATAAAATAGAATCCATGTTGTGAGTGGGAAGGCATGCGTTTCTTAACCAAAAATACAACACATCGTTTGGTATAAGAGAGCATTAATTTTCTCTAAAGAAGTAGCAGTTGTCAAAGAGATGCCAGAGTCAAAGCAAACAGTGGCACTAGCACCCAGTTGGTCAAGAGTGCAAATTGGCACATGCAAGGCAAAGACATTGAGTAGCCCTGACATATGCCCTAGCAAGAAGCAGAATACCGAGTGTTGATGACTATGCATAGATTGAGGTTCCAACGCTAGATGTAACGGTCCACTATCAATACCTGCATAGGCAATGAAAACATTCATGACAACCGTTAGAAACCAGAGACATTGAACTGCACAACTGATGCGAGGCAAAGTTGTCAGTCACGGAGGAGATGGCAGTCAAAAGGCTAAAGAAATTACGTGCAGGCTGCCTGGAGAGTCGATCATTTTTTATTTGGGAGTAACTTTTGCGTAGCTGAAAGTTGAGTGTTGATCATACTATACTAAATAAGTAAAAGTAAGGTACAACAAGAATTCTAATATGATGAGCGGAGATTAGATTTCTTATCCAAGAAGACTTTATGATAGAAAGAGTACCAATGGAGGTGCATTCTATCTTGGAGACGAGGTTGGTCTGCGAAGTAAGAAACAAGAGTCAATCTACTTATCCACAGCAGAGGCAGAATATATTGCAGTGACGTGTTGTACATAGGAGAAAGTTGCAGAAAGTGAGGTTAAGTTGGATTTTTATTCCAACAATAGATTGTGGAGTGGTCACGTTTCCCAAGAATTGACTAGCTATCGGGATCACATTCTTAGGGGGAGCATTTATATATTTGATTATCTTTTTGCTCATGTTTGTAATTTTTGCTAACTGTATTAATTTGTGCTTGAGAATGTTGTGCATGGACTCAGGGGGAGTCTGCAGCAGCCCTTTGGTATTATTGTCAAAGGGGGAGAAGAATTACAGGAAATTGCATGTGTGTTGCCAACAATTCCAAAGGGGGAGATTGTTGAGCAAGGTGCAGGAACAGTATTGTCATTGTTGTCAACACAGTCAGACAGATCGGTTGATGCAGTGGACAGGAGTTAAGAGGTTCTTCAGAGTATGTACAATGATTCTCCAAAAGATCAAAGTGGCCCATATGCTAAAAATCAAAAGAAAATCACAAGGAAGAAAACTGTCGCGATATCGCGACATGTTGAGCAAGAAAGAAAAACTGTCGCGATATCGCGACATGTTGAGAAGAAAGAAAAACTATCGTGATATCACGACATGTTGAGAAGAAAGAAAAATTGTCACGATATCGCGACATGTTCGAGAGAAAGCAAGAAAAACTGTCATGATTTCGTGACATGTTCGAAGAGAAAGCGCAAGCAAGCAAAACTATCATGATTTCATGACATGTTCGGAGAGAAAGCGCAAGCAAGCAAAACTGTCATGATTTCGTGACATGTTCGGAGAGAAAGCGCAAGCAAGAAAAACTATCACGATTTCATGACATGTTCGGAGAGAAAGCGCAAGCAAGCAAAACTGTCACGATTTCATGACATGTTCGGAGAGAAAGTGCAAGCAAGCAAAACTGTCATGATTTCATGACATGTTGGAAGAGAGAAAGGCAAGTAGAAAAAGTGTCACGATTTCATGACATATTGCAAGAGAGAGAGTCAAAGAAAAGTGTCACGATTTCCAACATATTGCAAGAGAGATTGACAAAAAGTGTCGCGATTTCTCGACATATTGCAGAGAGAGAGTCCAAAAGAAAAGTGTCACGATTTCATGACATATTGCAAGAGAGATTGTACGAAAGAAAAAGTGTCACGATTTCATGACATATTGCGAGAGAGAGTCCAAAGAAAAAGTGTCACGATATCACGACATGTCGGGTTTTCATGACCCGAAGGCAAGAGAAAGAGCAAAGGAGAAAAAGTGTCGTGATATCGCGACATGTCGCATTTTCGTGACCCGAAGGCAAGAGAAAGAGCAAAGGAGAAAAAGTGTCACGATATCGTGACATGTCACATTTTCATGACTAAAGGAGGAGAGAGAAAGTAAGAAGGTAGAAGTGTCGCGATATCACGACAAAAGTAAAGAGGAAGAGTAAGGAGGTGAAAGTGTCACGATATCACGACATGTGTTTTACAGGTTCAAACCAAGTAAAGTAGTAAGGAGGCGAAAGTGTCACGATATCGCGACATGTTGTGTTTTTGTGGGTTCAAACCAAGTAAAGTAGTAAGGAGGCGAAAGTGTCGCGATATCGCGACATGTGTTTTCGCGGGTTCAAACCAAGTAAAGTAGCAAGGAGGCGAAAGTGTCACGATATCGTGACATGTGTTTTCACGGGTACAATCCGAGAAGAGGACAAAGAGGCAGAAGTGTCACGATTTCATGACAGGTCGTTTTGGCATGAGCTAAGAAGAGAACCCAGCCGAAATAAGATATGTGATAGTTAACTGAAGTTATACGACAGTTACAAGGGCCATTGCAGAAGAAAATCATGTAACTAAAATAAGAAGAGTTAACTGAAGTCAGTACGTCGATTACAAGTGCGATTATAGAGAAAAATCATGTAGCTAAAATAAGAACAGTGAACTGAAGTCAGAACGACAGTTACAGGGCCAGTTACGGAGTGAAAGCATCGAGCGACGGTTAAACTGAAAGTCATCGATCGAAGACCAAACAAAGAGCCGTAACTATTAATAGGATGCATGAGAGAATACTGTGTGATAAAGGAGTTACATATAGAAGTTTCTATTAATAAGTTGCATGCAAAAATATGGAAGTTAAAAATAGAGTCAGAACTTTGTTATAAAAGGAGGTCTACGTAGAGAATTAAAGTGCTGCTGAATAGAGTGAAAGAGCTGCAAAAAGGAGGGTTGGAAGAGTGCCGTAAGAGAGCGTTAAGCAGAGCCATGAGAGCCGTAAGAATGCAGTAAGAAGCGCAGCAAGAGGGCTGTAAGAGGGCCGTAAAAGTGCAGTAAGCAGAGCCATAAGAGTGTGTGGTGTTTTGGTGAATAGCGAGAGAGGTTGGGTTAGCAATAGACCAGTCAGGGTCTTGTACAAGCGAAGGCATTTTTATGTCAAACTTATAGTTTCAAAATTGCAGTCCAAGTTGGTGCTTGGAATTAGGGGTTGGTGCTCCTTTCTGTTGGTGCAGATAAATTAGGGGTTGGTGCTCCTTTCTATTGGTGCAGATAAATTAGGGGTTGGTGCTCCTTTCGTTGGTGCAGATAAATTGGGGTTGGTGCTCCTTTCTGTTGGTGCAGATAAATTAGGGGTTGGTGCTCCTTTCTGTTGGTGTAGATAAATTAGGGGTTGGTGCTCCTTTCTGTTGGTGAGATAAATTAGGGGTTGGTGCCCTGTGAAAATAGGGGGGCTTCTTTGGTGTAGATAAATCAGGGGTTGGTGCTCCTTCCAGTGGGTGCTGGTAAATTGATTGTAAAATTGGTATTTTGCAAAGGCTGGATTTGGATGGGAGTCCAAACAGTCAATTTTTGAGGAGTAGCCAAAACTGGTGAACCTCGGTACATCTTGTGTTGTGTGATGCTCTCTTGTTATATTTGCTTTATGTGGTTTTAAGCTTTCATTGTTTTGGCTTTAAGAGTTGAAGTTTTTAAGTTTTAAAGAGCCACACTAATTCACCCCCCCTCTCAGTGTCATTGTGAGACTAACAATGGGTTGAAGTGCAGGCATTGCGTGATTCCAAAGATAAAATTATAGAAGACTTCCTATTTGCATCTATCTTCACGTGATTTGGTATTTCAAGAGATATAACTACTGATCAGGGATCCTAATTCACTTTGAAGATGATCTAGGAAATATTGTAGCAGTACAAAATTAGGTACAACAAGACCACTTCTTACCATCCTTAGGCAAATGGTCAAGTAGAAGTCACTAACCATGATTTGGAAAAAAAATTGACAAAAAGGATGCAACAACATAGGAAAGACTAGACTATGAGATTACCATAAGCAATCTGGGCTTACAAAAATACTTGGAAAACTACCACTAATTTTACACCATTTTAGTTGGTATATGGGAAGAATGTTATGGTGGCTATAGAGTTTGAAATCATAACTCTCAAGAACAGCAACAAAACTGAATCTGAGTCTAGATGGAGCATAGAAAAAATGAATTCAACAACTTAACCATCTGGATGAGTACTGGCGTGATTCTTTACATTGAATGAAAGTCATTCAAAAATAAAGAACCTAGTGGCATGATCATCACATTATACCAAAATAGTTCAATATGGAAGAATGGACATTATTGTATGATTCTCAATTCTAGGAGAGGAATGGAAAGCTCATGCAATGTTGAATGGGGCCATATGAGGTGATTGAACTAATCAACAATGGTGTTTTTTGTGTCAGACATTGATGGGAGGAACATTGTATTGACAATTAATGGCCATAGATTATGGTCATATCATGCATCTAAAAATTATGCGATTGAGGCCATAATAGGCATAGGAGAAACCCCATTTGATTGAATTTTTGAAACCTTTTCAGTAATATGTGGACACATATTTGTCCACATGACCCAAAAATAAATTATTCTTTTATAGGTTCTGCATTTTTATTTCTTTAGTTGTGTTTTTGTTTTGCAGGAATGATGCCCTGAATGCAATCTATAGGCATCCTGGGAAACCTAGGCCTATCAGGTAAATAATCCATAAAAATGTATATTTCTAGCTTTATAAGAGGTTAATTCTAGTAGAAGTACACTCATCCCCATAAAAAGGGGGATAACCATAATTGGATGGGTATGCGGGTGTTTTTGTCTTAATAGTTAAAAATACCCAAATTCTAGTTCACATAGCGGATTATGATGTTTTCCTTGAATGATTAATGCTAATAGTCTAATCAACCAGAAGTGCTAAACTATGGATACACCAGTAAAAATTGACTATTCAAATAATGGGGAGGTGCCTGACTCCCAAATATCATAAAGGTGTCTGACTCCCATTATTGAAGAGTTTCAAAAAAAGAAAAAAAATGGTGCCAAATTTCTAGCGAGAAGACTCTTGTATTCTGTTCCAAAATGTGTCTTATTTCTAGCGACTAGGTGCCTATATTATGGTTGATAAGGCACATATTTTCTACTTTGGTAGATTCGTGATTTCTAGTGAAAAGGTGCATGAATTCAGTTCTAACAGGTGCATGTATCCTGTATAGGATTAAGGCACCTAATTTCCAGCAAAAAGGTGTCTGACTCCCATTTTAATGGGTTCTTGTGTTTAGAGTATTGAAGTAAGGCACCTAATTTCCAACAAAAAGGCACCTGATTTCCATTCTAATAAGTGTTTAATTTCTAGTATATAAATAAACCTTCAACATTAGGAAGTGGTTGAAGCCACATCAGCATTTTATCTATATGATCAAAAGTTAAACTTCTCATGGATAAAAATACTTTTTTCATTGGAGATTTGTGCACATTCCAAGACCATCAAGAAACAAATTCCAAGGAGGGATGTGTGTCGTCCCATAGAAAAATATTAATTTAATATTTTTCTTGCATTGTTTTTTAGCAGGAACCTTGAACAAAATAAATTATAGCACCTGAGAATGAATTGTTCATAAAAGCATTTCCTCACATGGGAAATACACATGCCATTTTTTGATCTAATAATCACAATCATCATAAGAAAACCAATCCATCTACACCATGAGTGTCTACATATCATGCACACAAGAAAACTAACTAGGTATGTACTCAATTTTCTATTTTATATGTATATAATTTTCATTAGAAATGCATTCCTATCAATAGTGTGATCACATTATTTGAAAAAATATCCATCTAATCATTGTATCCAACTCTTTATTTTTCCATGTGCTAGCAAGTAGTTGGGTAAAATGCTATAACAATCATCCATTTAGAAATATGGCACACAATTTTACAATGTTTACACAAATCATCATAATTATTTCTAATTATGGTGCAAAGGTGCCTGATTGCACGGATATGGTTGCATTGAAATGATATGTTAAAATGAACCTATGAGCCAGGGTAAGTTACAGAGAAAAATAAAAAAAATTACAGATGAAAATAGAGAGTATTTTTCCATGGGAGGAAAATCCAGAAATCACCTACTTAAAAAAATGAACCCAAAGACCTTTCAGGGGTTAATGAAGATGTTTAGAGGTAATTTGAAGTGACTGGTTGGATGGATTACTTCTGTCTGGTTAGTTAGAACCAAGATTCTAAGGCAGCCAAGGAATTCACACAATCTCTAATGGATTAGGTTGTCCGAATGAGAGGACTAGAAATTCCAGTCACAGAAGCTCGAATAACTGTCGCGATTTCTTGACAAGTTAGAAGAGAAAGTGAAAGAAAGATAAAGTGTCACGATTTCGCAACGTGCTGTAGAAGAGAGTCCGAAGTGAGAATTGTCATGATTTCGTGACAAGTTCGAGGAGAGAGAAAGTAAAATGAAAAATGTCATGATTTCGTGACATGCTACAGAGTTCGAAGTGAGAACTGTCATGATTTTATGACATGTTGTAGAGTTCGAAGTGAGAACTGTCGTGATTTTGTGACATGCTACAGATGAAAATGTTCCAAGTGAGAACTGTCGTGATTTTGTGACATGCAGCAAAGGAAAGAGTTCGAAGTGAGAACTGTCATGATTTCGTGACATGCTGCAGATGAAAGTGTTCGAAATAAGAAATGTCATGATTTCATGACAAGTTGTGGAGAAAGCGTACGGATGCAGAAAGTGTCACGATTTCGTGACAGGATGAAGGGAAAGCATACGGATGTAGGAAGTGTCACGATTTCGTGATAGGTTGAAGAGAAAGTGTACGGATGTCACAATTTCATGACAGGTTGTAGAGAAAGCGTACGGATGCAGAAAGTGTCACGATCTCATGACAGGTTAAAAAGAAAGCAAATGGATGCAGAAAGTGTCATGATTTCATGACTGATTAACAAAACAGTGTACGATTGCAGAAAGTGTCGCGATATCGTGATAGAAACAGAAAGCAGGTCTTCAATGGGAGAAGTGTCATGATTTTGTGACAAATGCAGAATAGAAGACTTTGAAGACAGAAGTGTCATGATATCACGACAAAGAGCTAAAGATGAAGTTTACAGAGGGAGAAGTGTCGCGATATCACGACAAAAGTTAAGGCGAAGCATACGAAGGAAGAAGTGTCGCGATATCGTGACAAAAGAAGAAAGAAAGTGTACAGAGGCAAAAGTGTCATGATATCATGACATGTTGTGGTTTCGTGGCAACAGGAACAAAAGAAGCTATAGAGTCAGGTAAGTTGAAGCCGAAGAAGACTGATGACAGTCGATGAGAATTAGGGTTTACAACCGATGAAAGCTAGGGTTTACAGCTGACGATGATTAGGCTTTGCACTTGCATAATCAACCGACTAAAGTTAGAATTTTATCATGAAAATTCTATTATAAAATGAGGGCTGTTTGGATATTTGAAATGTATCGAATTTGTGTGAATTAAGCCCGTAGTGCGTAGAGAGCAAGTAGTGTCGAATCGAGCTAAGTGCGAAGCAAGAGCGCACAGAGAGTAGAAAAGCACAAAGGGGCAAAAGCAATCGTTCAATTGTATCAAAGCAAAGTGTGCGAGGCATTTGCACAGAAGTAGATTGTTCTGAAACAAATTGTGTGAAGCGATTGCACAGAAGAAGCAGAGTGCACAGAAACAACAGACTGTGTGAGAAAAGGATGAAGGTATTTTTCTATAAATTTCATAGATTCACTTGAAGTCCAAGTTGCAGCTTGGCATCACGGGTTGGTGCTCCTTCCAGTAGGTGCTGGTAAATTAGGGGTTGTTGCTCCTTTCTGTTGGTACAAAAAAATTGAGGGGTTGGTGCTCCTTCCAGTTGGTGCTGGTAAATAGATTGTAAAGTTGTTGCTTTGCAAAGGCTAGATTTGGATGGTAGTCCAAGAAGTCATTTTTTGAGGAGTAGCCACATTGGTGAACCTCGTTAAATCTTGTGTTGTGTGATGCTCTCTTGTTAACTTGTTGTATCTATTTTGAGATTGCTTTATTTCAGCATTAAGAGTTGCAAATTTAAAGTTTTAAAAGAACACACTGATTCACCCCCCCTATCAATGTCACTGTGAGTATAACAGTAAATAAAGTAAATCAAAATGAGAAATCCTTAGGGAGTCCCACCATGATCACCATTTGTAGATGCAAATCAAACAACACCAAATAACTAAACTTAAATTAATAAATAATTAAAGCAAGATAAACACATATGATTACATAGAAATAATTTTAATTTTTATTGTCAGGTAGATTCCTGATATTACAACCAAACATTTCCCATATTGGGGTTTTTACAAAGCTTTATTGCTCAATACAATAGTCTCAATATGCTATGGTTCTCTGAAACCCTAGCCAATAAATCAAGGTGGTGTCTTCATGTTTTATCGATCCCAACAAAAGTGAGTGGGCTTTAGATATCCTTTGATTAGACCACTCTAGCTTAAACAACTGGTCAATGCCTACATATCTCTAGATCCGCACACAGAAAATGATTAAAGAGGATTATTAGTAATTGTGAGGGCTCCACTGTGTGAGACCCTAAAAAATTAATAAAAACCCTAAATACCAAATGATAAACTGCATGCAAATATGAAAATAATAAAATTAGTCTAATAGTCAAATATTTAATTTCAACTGCTAGTTACTTTCAAATTCACAGAGGAATTTGACAGGGAGACCCTATCAGCCCCATGTTATTCATCATTATGGCAGAAGATTTAGGCAGAACCATAAAAAATGCTTGCAATTCAAGGCTAATATCAGGAATAAATGCAAAATCTCTCACTAGGGTTTTTTCTCAACAATAATTCATCGATGATACCCTTCTATTGACTAATGCATCGGTGGTTGATGCAAAAATAATTAAATACATCATGCAACTCTACGAGAATTTTGCTGGCCAAAAAGTTAATTTCAATAAAAGCAAGTTATATTTCTTGAACATCCCCATTCAGAGGCAAGGAAGGATTACAAAAATTTTAGGGTGTGATATAGCAAACCTCTCCACTTCGTATCTTGGTCTCCCTCTTTTCATTGGTTCTCTAAGAGAGTCAATGTGGGACAGGGTTATTGAAAGAATTCAAAAAAACTTGGATGGAAAGGTCATCTTCTATCTCAAGAAAGAAAGCTGAACCTCACTAAGGCCTCTCTTCAGAGCATTTCGGTCTATTTCCTCTCCATTTTCAAAGCCCTTGTGAAGGTTTTCCAAAAAATTGAGAAACTTAAAAAATAATTTTTATGGACTGGATCAAAAGAAAAAAAGGATACACCTTGTAGGATGGACCAAAGTGTGCAGACCCAGGGAAAATGGGGGCTTAGGTCTGAGGATAATTCCTCATATGAATTTAGCTTTACTAGCTAATAAGGTGTGGCACCTCATTTTTGATGAAGAAAATGAATGGACATTTATCATCAAATGAAAGTGTCTTCAAAATATGGAATTTCTAAGTGACTCAGTTCCAATCAGAGGTTCTGCTTTTTGGAAAGCAATTCTCAATTGTAAGAAAATCATCAAAAAAGGTTTAATATGGGTTTTAGGCAATGGTGAGAGGATAAATTGCTAGAATGATAGGTGGGCTAAGGATGAACCACTGACACAATATCCTAAATTAGCCCGAATCAGAGATATCATGGAATAACTCATTGGTAGAAAAGTCTCCGATTATATGGTTGAGGACAAAGGTAGAATGAAGCAGAAATAAATAAGGATTCATGGATTTCAAGTGAAATAAAATGATCTTTGTAACATTCTCGGGCAACAGTTTATCCCCATGAGACCCAAGGAAGATCAAGTGACTTGGGATCCTATGGAAAATGGACAGTTCACTGTTAAATCAGCTTACAAGCTTATGCTTGAGACGAGGATTTTATCCTCCAAAAGGACTAAATTGGATAAAAAATTTAATTCCAAAAATTGTAGTCTTTTGATGGCTGGTTATCCAAGGAAGAATTCTAACCATTGATAATATGATGCGTAAAGGTATTTGTATCACTAATAATTTTTATCTATGTAAGGCTAATTGGGAGATCATTATATCACATTTTCCTTTAGTGCCCTTTTCCTTGACTGTCCTAAGTGAGATTTTTTAGGCCTTCAATATTTCTTGGGTTAAGCCAACCACCATACTTGATTTGTTCGTCTAGTGGCCTTGCCCCTTTTCAAGCCAAAGACTTAGATACATGTGGAAAATTTGTCTCAATCACTATATTTGGTAGGTGTGGTTAGAAAGTAACCATAGAGTCTTTAATGAGTCTATCCATGATCATCAAACTATCATTTCCAAGATCCTATCCTTTGCCAATAAGAATGTGAACCTTATCCCTTTTGATAGTCATAAACCTCATCTGAAAGACACCACGATTGCTCAATATTTAAGCTTAACCTTGTTATATGAGTTTATGCCTAGGGTAGTCAACCCCAGAGCCAATGTTAAGTGGTCCCAATCTCCTATGGGTTGGTTTAAGCTTAATTTTGATGGAGCGGCTAAGGAAAATCCTAGTAGAGTAGGCACTGGTGGCATTGTGTGAGATCATAATGGGAATATGATGCTTGTTTTTTCCAAATATTTAAGAACAAGGACAAACAATGAATCTAAAGATAGAGCTATGTGGAGAGGCCTTCAAATGACTCAAGACTTAGAAGGAAATTTGATCATAGAAGGAGAAACTATGCATGCTATAAATCTCCTCAATAATTAGAAAACATCTCCTTGGAGGATTAAAACAATTGTTGAAGAGGCTAGGATCTTTTTCCAAGGAAGACAGGATAGAAAAGCCCAACATATCTTTCGAGAAGCTAACAAAGTTGCTGATAAGTTGGCCAATTTGGGTGTCGATGGTGATGGACTTTTCAAATTGGAACATGGTGTCTCGAGTGAATTAGAGGAGCTTATTCAATAAGAATGCCAAGAATGATAGTCAAATTTACCAACAGGGAAGGCACTGTAAGTTCAAAGGCTATGAGTATTCCTGTATCTTTTTTGAAATGGACTCACAATAAAAATTATCTGAGTTGTCAGTCTTGATGGATGCTTCTTGGAAATTTCATAAAGACTAATGGGGACAGTCACATGTCAGATAACATGGCTCCTAGTCATCTTGGTAATTTGAGGTTGGTTGATAATCATAGGGCAGGAAAAAAATGACAATATAAGACTTCGAACCAGAGCCATGTGGACCACTAGATAGCCACCACCATAAATCTATCCAACAGGTTCACTTATTCAAGGCTGATTGGCCAAGATGGGATGTGGTCCCAAAGCATGTCATATACAGAAGAAAGCAATTACCAAAGAATTATTAAGAGTAACTATCAATACAGATCTTGTGGGAGTTTTTTCAGTACTCTGTTATTTGTGTATGTAGATTTTTGTTTCTCCACTATTTCAAGGAAGGGATCTATGTTTGTTTCTTTTTTTGTAATTATGATGCATGTGTGTTTTCTCGGGGTATACCCAAAATGTTGTATGGGAAGTTTATTTTTGATAACATGCTATGTGCCTTATCGAATGTAATGGCTTTGGCGGTATGTAGATTTTACATATATAAGATCCTTAGTAAGGACATGTTCATCAATAACCCTGGGCTAATTTTTGTAAAAGGTTTTGGGTCAACCTGTAAAACCTGGTATTAATGATATAGTATCTTCTCTACAAAAAATGTATATATTTACCTTGTGAATTGGATGTTTTCTAATTTGTAGTCGTTGTTGCAAAAAATAGGTGTGTGGATGCCCTAGCGACACCTAAGGGTTAGTAGAGCTATAGAACTCTAGTCTAAAATACTCGTAGGCACTCGAAAATAGCAAAGAACACCCATGGATGCTTGAGGATGGTGGAAAACACCCAATGCCACTCAAGAATAGTAAACAGACATTCTATGGTAGTGGATGGGCACTCAGGAGTAGTAGAGGAGCGTTCAAGGGTTGAAGAAATGTTTGCATAAGCAGATCTACTTTAAGCAAGGGCTATGGTGACAAATGCAGTGATGGATGCAAGGGCAAGTGTGATGATGGACGAAAGGAATTCAAGGACTTTAAAAACTTAGGGTATAAATTGCTTAGGATTAGACTAAAAAAAACTTAGGATTTAGGGCTTGAGCCATCAAAATTATTCCTATTTATAATATTCCCTAGGGAACATTAGGGTTTCAACAACACAATTTGTGTAGTCAAGATTAAAATATGATGGAGGGTGGAGATTAAATATGGGAAGGTGTCATGGATTAAGGTAGATGAATTGAAGAACATGTGCTTATACTGAGAAGGGGGTGAACAATATAAGATAATAATTTTTTATTTTTAATCCAAATGATAAAATCAACAATATTAAAGCAGTAAACATCACACAAAGCATCACATACATGAGACACATGATTTAACGTGGTTCACCCAATGTGGGCTACTCCACGGAGAAAATATTCCTTATAAATTTTTCTCAAATAAATTCTCTTGGGAATCCTTTCCCTATTACAATATTTATGGACCTCTGTCCAAAGGAGACACCAATATCCTGATCAAGTTCATGGATCTCTATCCACAAGAGAACTCCTTTCTCCTATGCTTTAGCTGGTGATCTTCTAGAACAATTGCTACCTCCACTACACTAGTTGATGGATCTCTATCCATTGAAGACTCATGTCCTCACTCAAAATACATGTATTCACTACCCTGGCTAATGGATCTCTATCCACTGGAGACTGTCGTCCTCTATACTCTACCACCTCCAAATACCTATCTCAAATTTGTACTAAACACAGTCCTTTGGTCTAGTACAAATATGCTCAATATTTATCTCTGGTTTGGCACAAACCTGTACTCAAATCTACACCAAAATTGATCCTATCCTCAAATCTATCCTTAATATCTATTCTCAAATCTATCCTCAATATCTGTCCTCAAATATGTATTGTAAGCTTCCACAAAATCCCACACCAATCTATCCACAAGTATTCTCAAAGACTTACCTCAAATCTTCTCAACAAGTCCTCACTAGAACTTGTTCAATCTCATAGAAACATATATATAATTGTTAGAGACTCAATATGCTTCACATTCACAACAATGCTCAATCACTTTCAATCTCTCTTTTTACCAAAAAAATATATAGAGAATTGTTAGAGACTCAATATATTTCATGCTTACAAACAATCAACATCTTTCTCAAATCAATTTAGAATATGGAACAATTTGTTTCACAAAACTTGAACTATCACTTCAACATATCCATTCAACTAATCTTAATCACTTCAACAATAATGTTTATCAATTAATACTTACATAACAATGATAATCATGATCTTTGAAAACTCTAGTTCAAGTTCTTCACTCAACCAATCACTTCAACAATAATTCTTATCAAACAATTTTACATAACAATGATACTCATGTTCTTTGCACAAACCCTAGCTCAAGCATATGTAGGTTTTACTCAATATTTCCAACAATGCCTATTAAACAAGGTTTTTATCATCAACTCTCACTCAAAAAAACCTCAACAATAAAACTCAACAATGCTTGTCAAACAATCCTTTTTACTCAAACTTAGCATTCACAACATCCAACAATCACTCACTAGGAAGATGTGCCCATACCTTTTTGTTTGATGTAGAAGTGCCCTTAAACCTATCTTGAACACAATTTTCTCCTTTGCCAATTTCAATAGTTAGATTAAAAAATATCACACTAACACTCTCTCAAAATATTTTCCAATTACAAAAATAATCAAACTCAATTACACGTTATTACTCCTTTGAAATAAAGATTCACCAACACACATTCATAAAAAGATAATTCCTTGCATACACCTTATTGTTCCAAAATTAGAGCAATATTCATCAATGCACATAAGAAATAAAAGGACTTTATTTATTCCTTATTACTCCAACTTTATAACTCAAACCTTCCAAAATAAATTTAAATATTTAATCTTTAAAACCCTTATATCTCCCTTAGAAACCTTAGATAATATTTATTTATCACAAACCAAACACCTCCGAAATCACACAACCTTAGCACAAAATACATGGTGCATACCTTGTAAGAAAAAAACGTTACCATGGGTTTTTAACGTATGACCACTCCTACGCCAAGTGCCTTACCAAGATTCTAGCCCACCATGTGGGCTACTAGCTCCCACACTATGGGGAAGGCAAAAGCCTTCCTCTTGTTTGTTTTTGATCATTGCAGCACCCAAAAACTGTTACTCCCACCTTGCAAAACCAAATTCGGTGGGTTTATAACCTTGCACCTTTAGCCTACCAACATTAGCACCTCCCGCGATTTCCAGTTGCGCTACATAGTGCTATGCGGTGAAAACAGATCCCTGCTCCTCCTTGTCCTATCCTTTTCCATTAGAAACTTTGGAAACACGAATTCTATTCCTCTCTTTCACATGATAGCAGAAGACTTTAGCATATGCCATGAATTTCTTGGATATATTTTTAATCAATGTTTTACCCCCTTCTTATATGCATAGACCATGAATTGAGGGATGTCAAAAAATGATTCAAATTTTGAATTTGAATTTGAATAAACTTTATCACCCATCCTTAGGGTTAATAAATTAATTTTATCAGAACCCAACCTTACCTTAGGGTTATAAATTAATTTAATAATTAAATTATAATTAATCTATAATTAATTTAATAATGTTTAAAGTTAATTAAATTAATTGATAAATTAATTTATAATGAAATTATTTAAATTAATTTAGATCTTCCATTTTAATATTATAATATTATTTTTCTTGGGCCTCTTCATTGCTCTTGAAACTCATGACCACCTGAAAGTGGATTTTGTTGGACATCTTGAGTCCCCAAGCTAAAAGTTGGCATTGATGTCAAAAGGGCCTATGTAAGTAAGCACTATGATTTTTCTCCACAAATAGCTTCATGAGAAGCCAAGGTTTTGATCAAAGGTTCTAGAAGGGATACATGGCATTTAGTTCCAGAAGGAGCTTCAAGAGAAGCTTAGCAAAAGGTTTTTATGAAAACCAAGGAAGGCAAGGAAATGTTTTATTTAAAACCAATGGATGGAAGATTTGAAATTGGGTTTTTTTAAAACCCAAGTTGGCCTTTCGTTTCATCGAAAAAGGTGCCCCGATGATGGAGAAATTTAATTTTAAAGGTTTAGTTTAAATTTTAATTTATTTAAAATTAAAATTTTAATTTTAAAATTAAATAAAAGGTTTTTCCCTCCTTTCTTATTGGCATCGCTGACATCAAGAGGGCAATGTTAAAAGGGTTGGGATATTCGCATTGAAGGATGGCTTATATAAATAAGCCAAAGGTTTTTCATTTAAAAAACCTAAGTCGTGTCGCATGATTTTTGAAAACCCAAAGTATTTATGCATTCGAATATTGCGTAGTGAATTTTGTGGAGTGTGACATGGGCAGTCAATTTGTGGATGGTCAAAATTTTGGTGCCTTGTGAGGAAAGTGCATGCAGTTTAAGTAAGAGAGTGCCCAAGGCCCTCACATGGGCAGTCTTAGCTCACGTGGGTTAGCTGTCACTTGGAAGCATGGTGGGCAAAGGTTTGAAATGCCAAGGCCCTTCGAGGGCTCCTTTGAGGTATGCACTCTGACTCCGATATTTGCGTGGGTAAATATTTTAATTAAAATATTTGCTTGCTAAGGTTTGATTATGATTTTTGTGGGAGATATAAGGTTGAGCAAGCTTTAATATTTTAATAAGGTTTGATATTTTATTAATGTGAGATATTGCCTAAGAAATATTTGTGATTATTTTTTAGTGCAAAAGTGTTGAAAGGAAGGATATAAAATATTGATTTATTTTATGGTATAAGTGGTTTTTGGAGTGACAAGGTTATGCAATGATTTGATTTATTGTATTTTATGGTACAAGTGGTTTTAGGAGTGATAAGGAAGTTATGCATTATTTCTTAAGAAGGTTTTCTAATTAAATTCATTGGTGAATATAATTGTGAAGTGGAGTAATGTTGATTATTTTATGATCTTTTAACCCCTATGAAGATTGGCAAAAGAATATTGTGATTATGGCATATTTCCAAAGAGGCTTCTTCATTTTCATAAAAGGTATAAGCACATTCTCCTATTGATTTATTATGGTGGTTGATTTCTGAAAATATCTTTGGAGTGAAAAGGATTGATTGTGGTTTCCTTTTTGAAAGTGATTGGTTTAATGCTTCAAGGTTTTCTGGATTGAGATTTGTGATTAAACCTTATTTTATAAGCATTGTTGTTGGAGCCCATTGGTTGTGCAAAGATCTTGAACTTGAGTTAGAAGAGAACATGAGTATCATTGTTATGTGAGATTTGTTGTTGAGCATTGTTGGAAACATTTTGAGTTGATTGATACATTCTTGGACTAGGGTTTGTGAGAAAGGGTTATTCATTGAGGTGCTTGGTTGAGTTGATTTGATTGAGCCTAGTCAAGTGGATGCATGTGGTTGTTCAAGTTCCATAAAACAAACTATTCTATATTCTTGATTTGAGTTGAGATTGAGATTTGAGAATAGAATATCTAGAGTCTCTAACAATTATATTTATGCTTCTATGAGATTGATTTAATTTGAGATTGATATTTGAGAATAGAACATATAGAGTCTCTAGCAATTCTCTTTATGCTTCTATGATATTGATTTGAGTTGATATTGGGATTTTAGTATAGAACATATAGAGTCTCTAGAAATTATCTTTATGCTTCTATGAGATTGATTTGAGTTGAGATTGGGATATGAGTATAGAACATATTGAGTCTCTAACAATTTTCTTTATGATTCTATGAGATTGGACAAGTTCTGTGTGAGCTTGTTCAGAATATTTGAGGTAAGTATTTGGCAAGACTTGTGGACATATTTGGGTAAGCTTTTGTGGAAGCTTACAATACAGATTGAGAATAGATTTGGATAAGTCCTAGAGAGGACTTTATTGAGCATATTTGAGCAAGTCCTAGAGAGGACATGTTGAGCAAATTTGGACAGGTTCTGTGTGGACCTGTTGAGAAAATTTGAGCAGGTTCTATGTGGACCTGTTGAGCATATTTGGATAGGTTTTGTGTGGACCTATTGAGAATATTTGGACAGGTTCTGTGTGGACCTTTTGAGTAGATTTGAGTAGGTTTTGTGTGGACCTGTTGAGTAGATTTGGACAAGTTCTAAGTGAGCTTGTTGAGCAGATTTGGACAAGTTCTGAGTGAGCTTATTGAGCAGATTTGAGAAGGTTCTGAGTGAACCTATTGATAGATCTTTGGAGGTGATAGAGTACAGAGGATATATTCTTAGTGGATAGAGATCTAGCAACTAGGACAATTGGAGATAGATATGAATGAGGAGTCTTCAAATGGAGAGAGATCCACTAGTCAATGCAATAGAGACACAAAGTCATCACCCATCCTTACGGTTAATAAATTAATTTTATCATAACCCAACCTTACCTTAGGGTTATAAATTAATTTAATAATTAAATTATAATTAATATATAATTAACTTAATAACGTTTAAAGTTAATTAAATTAATTGATAAATTAATTTATAATAAAATTATTTAAATTAATTTAAATCTTCCATTTTAATATTATAATAAAATATTATAATATTATTTTGCTTGGGCCTCTTCATTGCTCTTGAAACTCATCTTGACCACCTAAAAGTGGATTTTGTTGGACATTTTGAGTCCCTAAGCTAAAAGTTGTCATTGATGTCAAAAGGACCTATGTAAGTAAGCACTATGATTTTGCTCCACAAAGAGCTTCATGAGAAGCAAAGGTTTTGATCAAAGGTTCTAGAAGGGATGCATGGCATTTGGTTCCAAAAGGAGCTTCAAGGGAAGCTTAGCAAAAGGTTTTTATGAAAACCAAGGAAGGCAAGGAAAGGTTTTATTTAAAACCAATGGATGGCAGATTTGAAATGGGTTTTTCTTAAAACCCAAGTTGGCTTTTCGTTTCATCGAAAAAGGTGCCCCGGTGATGGAGAAATTTAATTTTAAAGGTTTAGTTTAAATTTTAATTTATTTAAAATTTAAATTTTAATTTTAAAATTAAATAAAAGGTTTTTCCCTCCTTTCTTATTGGCGTCGCCGACGTCATGAGGGCAATGTTAAAAGGGCCGACGTATTCGCATTGAAGGATGGCTTATATAAATAAGCCAAAGGTTTTCCATTTAATAAACCTAAGGAGTGTCGCATGATTTTTGAAAACCCAAAGTATTTCTGCATCCGAATATTGCGCAGCGAATTTCATGGAGTGTGACATGGGCAGTCAAGTCATGGATGGTCAAAGTTTTGGTGCCTTGTGAGGAAAGCGCACGCAGTTTAAGGAAGAGAGTGCCCAAGGCACTCACGTGGGCAGTGTTAGCTCACGTGGCTTAGCTGTCGCTTGGGAGCACGGTGGGCAGAGGTTCGAAATGCCAAGGCCCTTCGAGGGCTCCTTTGAGGTATGCACTCCGACTCCGATATTTGTGGGGGTCAATATTTTAATTAAAATATTTTCTTGCTAAGGTTTGATTATGATTTTTGTGGGAGATATAAGGTTGAGCAAGCTTTAATATTTTAATAAGGTTTGATATTTGATTAATGTGAGATATTGCCTAAGAAAGCTTTGTGATTATTTTTGAGTGCAAAAGTGTTGAAAGGAAGGATATAAAATATTTGATTTATTTTATGGTATAAGTGGTTTGTGGAGTGACAAGGTTATGCAATGTTTTGATTTATTTTATTTTATGGTACAAGTGGTTTTAGGAGTGATAAGGAAGTTGTGCATTAATTCTTAAGAAGGTTTTCTAATTAAAAGCCTTGGTGAATATTATTGTGAAGTGGAGTAATGTTGATTATTTTGTGATCTTCTAACCCTTGTGAAGATTGGCAAAAGAATATTGTGATTGTGGCAGATTTCCAAAGAGGCTTCTTCATCTTCATAAAAGGTATGGGCACATTCTCCTATTGATTGATTATGGTGGTTGATTTCTGAAAATATATTTGGAGTGAAAAGGATTGATTGTGGTTTCCTTTTCGAAAGTGATTGGTTTAATGCTTCAAGGTTTTCTGGATTGAGAGTTGTGATTAAACCTTATTTTATAAGCATTGTTGTTGGAGCCCATTGGTTGTGCAAAGAACTTGAACTTGAGTTAGAAGAGAACATGAGTATCATTGTTATGTGAGATTTGTTGTTGAGCATTGTTGGAAACATTTTGAGTTGATTGATACATGCTTGGACTAGGGTTTGTGAGAAAGGGTTGTTCATTGAGGTGATTGGTTGAGTTGAGTTGATTGAGCCTAGTCAAGTGGATGCATGTGGTTGTTCAAGTTCCATAAAACAAACTATTCTATATTCTTGATTTGAGTTGAGATTGAGATTTGAGAATAGAACATATAGAGTCTCTAACAATTCTCTTTATGCTTCTATGAGATTGATTTGAGTTGAGATTGGGATTTGAGTATAGAACATATAGAGTCTCTAACAATTCTCTTTATGCTTCTATGAGATTGATTTGAGTTGAGATTGGGATTTGAGTATAGAACATATAGAGTCTCTAACAATTCTCTTTATGCTTCTATGAGATTGATTTGAGTTGAGATTGGGATTTGAGTATAGAACATATTGAGTCTCTAACAATTCTCTTTATGCTTCTATGAGATTGAGTTGAGATATTGATTGAGCATTAAGTATAGAACATATTGAGTCTCTAACAATTCTCTTTATGATTCTATGAGATTGGACAAGTTCTATGTGAGCTTGTTAAGCAGATTTGAGACAAGTCTTTGAGAAGGCTTGTGGACTGATTTTGAGTAAGCTTTTGTGGAAGCTATGCTATATTTGAGCAAGTCCTAGAGAGGACTTATTGAGCAGATTTGAGCAAGTCCTAGAGAGGACTTATTGAGCATATTTGGACAAGTTCTATGTAGACCTATTGAGCATATTTGAGCAAGTTCTATGTGGACCTATTGAGCAGATTTGACAGGATTTGTGTGGACCTGTTGAGAAGATTTGGACAGGTTCTATGTGGACCTATTGAGAGATTTGAGTAGGTTCTATGTGGACCTATTGAGCATATTTGGACAAGTTTTGAGTGAGCTTGTTGAGCAGATTTGGACAAGTTCTGAGTGAGCTTATTGAGCAGATTTGAGAAGGTTATGAGTGAACCTATTGAGATAGAGCTTTGGAGGTGATAGAGTATAGAGGATAGAGTCTCAGTGGATAGAGATCCAACAACCAAGACAATTGAAGATAGATCTGAGTGAGGAGTCTTCAAGTGGAGAGAGATCCACCAGTTAGTGCAGTAGAGAGACAGAGTCTTCTAGAAGATCACTAGCCAGAGCAGAAGGGGAAAGAGTTCTCCTATGGAAGAGATCCATGAACTTGAGATTAGGGGATCAACATCTCCTTTGGACAGAGGTCCATAAACATTGTAATTGGGAAGGATTCCCATGAGATTATTTGAGAAATATTTAGAAGAAATATTTTCTCTATGGAGGTAGCCCACATTGGGTGAACCACATTAAAATTGGTGTCTCTATTATGTGTGATGATTTGTGCATTGCTTTGGTTATTGCTATTGATATTGCCATTGATTATATTGATTAATACTATTTGGGAAAGAAAAGTAAAAAGTGGTCTTATACTGTTCACCCCCCTCTCAGTATAAGCTTGTGTTCTTCAATTGGTATCAGAGTTGGTTCCTTCGAAAGAAGTTTAACAGCTTGAAGGAAGATCCTACAAGAACACAAATGGCAAAGAAAGGCAAGAGTAGAAGCATGAGACACAAGAAGAAAAGAACACCTATGGTCATGAAATAAAAGGAAGATGAGTTTAATATTGTTGTGTTGGGAGGACACATGGAAATAGATTCAATAGATGAATCAAGTAATGGAGAAATATCCAGACTGATAAAGTTTTGTACCAGATGTGGGAACACAGGTCACCATGCAGCTTATTGTCCACAAGAATATTTTGTTTGTGGTCAACTTGGCCATGATGCAAGATATTGTAATGGGTTTAGTAGTAGTGAAGATGAAGATGATATTCTCGAAAATGAAATCCTAGAGATTGGTTCAAGAAAGGATAACAGGGACAATCAAAATAGGTATGAAGAAGAAACTCTACTTTCAGTAATAGAAGAAAAAGAAGATGCTTTAGAAAAAAGAAAAAGGGGAATCCACTCTTAAGGAGCTTATTGAATTGAAAAGAGAGAATTTAGAATTGAAGGCTCAAATACAAGAAGATGAGAAATGTAAGACAAAGCTTCTACAGGATATCTCTGACTTGAGAGATAAGGTTGAAAAAGCAAGAAGAGTTGAAGAAGGTATGATTAAAAAGTCAAAGGCAAAAGAGATAGAATGTGAAAGGCTTATGATTACTCTTGAAGAACTAAAAAGGGAGAACTCAGGATTAAGGGTTCAAGCTCAAGAAGATGAGAAAGAAAAAGCAAGGTTTCTACAGGAACTCACTAACTTCAAAATCAAAGTTGAAGAGACAAGAAAAATTGAAGAAGGTATGGCCAAAAAATTAAAAACAAAAGATCTAGAGTGTGAAATATTAGAGCATGAGATAGTTTCACTAAGGTTGGAAGTAAAAGGTTCTAAGGAAAAGCTACACAAGTTTGAGGAAAATTCAAAGACCTTGGAAAGGACTATCAATGCACAAAAGTCATCAATCACCATAACAGGACTTAGTTCTAAAGAAGAACAAGGGAAACAAGAAGCAAAAAAAGGAGAGTCAAGCTCAAACACCAGAAAAGAAGAAGAGTCAAAATAAGTAAGAGAGAGAGTGAGACATCTAAGGAATAAGTTGGACAATAGAAAGTTCAACAAGGAAAGGAACAATGCACAAGTTAGGAACAGATGGAACAAGAAATAGGTAGAAGAGACTAAGAGACCAATGGGGTCTAGGCAAGGTTTCTTCAATGGAAGATGTTTTTCATGTCACAGGTTTGGGCACATGGCTTCACAATGTAGGACACATGAAAGATAGGAATATGGGAAAGGATAAATTTTCCATGGGTATTGCTACTCATGTAATGAGTTTGGTCACAAGGCAATGAATTGTAGGGTTCATGATAGAAGAGGATATGGCTTCACTAGGAGAAATCCTAAGATAGTTGCACATCCAAGGAATAATAACATTAAGTGTTATAAGTGCAATAATGATGGTCACATAGCAATATGGTGTAGAGAAAATATTCCAGAATCAAGCATGAACAGGAACAAGAATATGAACAGGAACATTGGCATGAACAAGAACAAGAATAGGAACAAGAACATAGATGAGAACAAGAACAGGAATAGGAACATGGATGAGAACAAGAATAAGAATAGGAACAAGGATGAGAATAGGAATAGGAATGAACATGGATGAGAACAAGAACAGGAACAGGAACAGAAGTGATGATAGGAACAAGGATGATGACTTGGAAAGAAACAGTGAGAGGATTCAAAAAACTCAAAAAAGAAGAGAAAAAGATAAAGACAAAGAGTAGTGCTTTCAAGGAGTAGAAATACTCCCACCCTAGAATTAACCACCTCATGTGGAGGTGGGGGAGGGGCTAAGCTAAGAGGCTCATTCTTAGCCCCGAGCCCCAAAGGTGACCCTTTGCCATTGATGTCAAAGGGGGAGAGATTTGTGTATTGGGGAGAGATTTGATATGAGATTTGATATTTGAGAGAGCATTGAGCCAGGGGGAGCAAAGTCCTAGGGGGAGCAGAAAAGAAGGTCAGGTTTCAGTAAAATGAATATGGGTTGCCATCAATGACAAAGGGGGAGATTGTTGGACATTTTGAGTCCCTAAGCTAAAAGTTGTCATTGATGTCAAAAGGACCTATGTAAGTAAGCACTATGATTTTGCTCCACAAAGAGCTTCATGAGAAGCCAAGGTTTTGATCAAAGGTTCTAGAAGGGATGCATGGCATTTGGTTCCAAAAGGAGCTTCAAGGGAAGCTTAGCAAAAGGTTTTTATGAAAACCAAGGAAGGCAAGGAAAGGTTTTATTTAAAACCAATGGATGGCAGATTTGAAATGGGTTTTTCTTAAAACCCAAGTTGGCTTTTCGTTTCATCGAAAAAGGTGCCCCGGTGATGGAGAAATTTAATTTTAAAGGTTTAGTTTAAATTTTAATTTATTTAAAATTTAAATTTAAATTTTAAAATTAAATAAAAGGTTTTTCCCTCCTTTCTTATTGGCACCGCCGACGTCATGAGGGCAATGTTAAAAGGGCCGACGTATTCGCATTGAAGGATGGCTTATATAAATAAGCCAAAGGTTTTCCATTTAATAAACCTAAGGAGTGTCGCATGATTTTTGAAAACCCAAAGTATTTCTGCATCCGAATATTGCGCAGCGAATTTCATGGAGTGTGACGTGGGCAGTCAAGTCATGGATGGTCAAAGTTTTGGTACCTTGTGAGGAAAGCACACATAGTTTAAGGAAGAGAGTGCCCAAGGCACTCACGTGGGCAGTGTTAGCTCACACGGCTTAGCTATCGCTTGGCAGCATGGTGGGCAGAGGTTCGAAATGCCAAGGCCCTTCGAGGGCTCCTTTGAGGTATGCACTCCGACTCCGATATTTGTGGGGGTCAATAGTTTAATTAAAATATTTGCTTGCTAAGGTTTGATTATGATTTTTGTGGGAGATATAAGGTTGAGCAAGCTTTAATATTTTAATAAGGTTTGATATTTGATTAATGTGAGATATTGCCTAAGAAAGCTTTGTGATTATTTTTGAGTGCAAAAGTGTTGAAAGGAAGGATATAAAATATTTGATTTATTTTATGGTATAAGTGGTTTGTGGAGTGACAAGGTTATGCAATGATTTGATTTATTTTATTTTATGGTACAAGTGGTTTTAGGAGTGATAAGGAAGTTGTGCATTAATTCTTAAGAAGGTTTTCTAATTAAAAGCCTTGGTGAATATTATTGTGAAGTGGAGTAATGTTGATTATTTTGTGATCTTCTAACCCTTGTGAAGATTGGCAAAAGAATATTGTGATTGTGGTAGATTTCCAAAGAGGCTTCTTCATCTTCATAAAAGGTATGGGCACATTCTCCTATTGATTGATTATGGTGGTTGATTTCTGAAAATATCTTTGGAGTGAAAAGGATTGATTGTGGTTTCCTTTTCGAAAGTGATTGGTTTAATGCTTCAAGGTTTTCTGGATTGAGAGTTGTGATTAAACCTTGTTTTATAAGCATTGTTGTTGGAGCCCATTGGTTGTGCAAAGAACTTGAACTTGAGTTAGAAGAGAACATGAGTATCATTGTTATGTGAGATTTGTTGTTGAGCATTGTTGGAAATATTTTGAGTTGATTGATACATGCTTGGACTAGGGTTTGTGAGAAAGGGTTGTTCATTGAGGTGATTGGTTGAGTTGAGTTGATTGAGCCTAGTCAAGTGGATGCATGTGGTTGTTCAAGTTCCATAAAACAAACTATTCTATATTCTTGATTTGAGTTGAGATTGAGATTTGAGAATAGAACATATAGAGTCTCTAACAATTCTCTTTATGCTTCTATGAGATTGATTTGAGTTGAGATTGAGATTTGAGTATAGAACATATAGAGTCTCTAACAATTCTCTTTATGCTTCTATGAGATTGATTTGAGTTGAGATTGGGATTTGAGTATAGAACATATAGAGTCTCTAACAATTCTCTTTATGCTTCTATGAGATTGATTTGAGTTGAGATTGGGATTTGAGTATAGAACATATTGAGTCTCTAACAATTCTCTTTATGCTTCTATGATATTGAGTTGAGATATTGATTGAGCATTAAGTATAGAACATATTGAGTCTCTAACAATTCTCTTTATGATTCTATGAGATTGGACAAGTTCTATGTGAGCTTGTTAAGCAGATTTGAGACAAGTCTTTGAGAAGGCTTGTGGACTAATTTTGAGTAAGCTTTTGTGGAAGCTTTGCTATGCAGATTTGAGCAAGTCCTAGAGAGGACTTATTGAGCAGATTTGAGCAAGTCCTAGAGAGGACTTATTGAGAAGATTTGGACAAGTTTTGTGTGGACTTATTGAGCAGATTTGAGAAGGTTCTATGTGGACCTATTGAGCATATTTGGACAAGTTCTATGTGGACCTATTGAGAAGATTTGGATAGGTTCTATGTGGACCTATTGAGCATATTTGAGTAGGTTCTATGTGGACCTGTTGAGCAGATTTGGACAAGTTCTGAGTGAGCTTGTTGAGCAGATTTGGACAAGTTTTGAGTGAGCTTGTTGAGCAGATTTGAGAAGGTTCTGAGTGAACCTATTGAGACAGAGCTTTGGAGGTGATAGAGTATAGAGGATAGAGTCTCAGTGGATAGAGATCCAACAACCAGGACAATTGAAGATAGATCTGAGTGAGGAGTCTTCAAGTGGAGAGAGATCCACCAGTCAAGTGCAATAGAGAGACAGAGTCTTCTAGAAGATCACTAGCCAGAGTAGAAGGGGAAAGAGTTCTCCTATGGAAGAGATCCACGAACTTGAGATTAGGGGATCAACATCTCCTTTGGACAGAGGTCCATAAACATTGTAATTGGGAAGGATTCCCATGATATTATTTGAGAAATATTTAGAAGAAATATTTTCTCTATGGAGGTAGCCCACATTGGGTGAACCACGTTAAAATTGGTGTCTCTATTGTGTGTGATGATTTGTGCATTGCTTTGGTTATTGCTATTGATATTGCCATTGATTATATTGATTAATACTATTTGGGAAAGAAAAGTAAAAAGTGGTCTTATACTGTTCACCCCCCTCTCAGTATAAGCTTGTGTTCTTCAAATTTTCCTTTTGTACCAATTGTGGAACTACTTCTACTTACCTACTCACTAAAAATGACTTTTGACATCAATTACCATTCACTCTTAACATCAATGACAAATCATCTACTCAAAATGTCCAATAATATCCCCATTTGTCATTGATGGCAGCTCAATTATATTTTCAAATTTCCTTAACCTATTTTTATTCTGCTCCCCCTAGGAAACTTCTCCCCCTGACTCAGTGCTCCTTTATTAAATCAAATATCTCCCCCTTACCCAAATCTATCCCCTTTTGACATCAATGGCAAAGGTTCACCTTTGGGGCTTGGGGCTAAGAATGAGTCTCTTAGCTTAGCCCTTTCCTCATATCCTTTTGAGGTGGTTAATTCTGGGATGGGAGTATTACTCCTAGTTTTCCTCTAATATACTTAAAAGTATTTTTTTAAAGTGTCTTAGTGAAGATGTCTGCTATCTTCTCCTTTGTAGTAACATATTCCAACCTGACCTATTTATCTGTCACATGTTCTCTTATAAAATGATATTTGATCAAAATGTGCTTTGTCCTAGAGTGCATCACTGGATTCTTTGAGATACTTATAACACTTGTATTATCACATAATATGGGAATAGGATGATCATGTTTTATCTTAAAAATTTCTAGAGTTCGCTTCATCCATAATACCTATGTACAACTGGCTACTGATTCAATATACTCTACTTCTATTGTAGATAAAGATATTGATGCCTACTTCTTACTCACCCAAGATATTAAATAGTCTCCAAGAAAAAACACTGCTCCACTTGTGCTTTTTTTGTCATCAATATTTCCAGCTCAATCTACATTTGTATATGCTATGAGTGTGAAACTATCACTTTTGGGATACCAGAGCCCAAAATCCATAGTCCCTTTTAGATACCTAAGAATTCTCTTTACTATAGCCACATGTGTTTCCTTAGGTGCTACATAAATCTTGCCACTAATACCATTGAATGTACTCTGTCTAGTCTTGTAGATGTAACATACAACAAGCTACCAATCATAGATCTGTATAATCTTAGGTCCGCCTCTAGAGATTCATCGTCCTTACTTAACTTGCATCCTGTAACCATGGGGGTACTTACTGGTTTGTAATATTCTAACCTAAATGTTTTTAGCATTTATTTTATATACTTGGTTTGTGAAAAAAATACTCCTTTATCTGATTATGAAATGTAAAGTCCAATAAAGGGCAACTCACCAAGCATAGACATCTCAAATTCATTATGCACGTTATTTGCAAATTATTTACACATCCTATCATTGTTTTCCCCAAAAATGATGTCATCAACATAAACAACCACAATTAGTAGATTATTTCATTCATTTTTGATGTATAAGTTGTTATCCGCTATTCCTTTTATGAATCCCTATTCCTGAAGATACTTATCCAATCTTGAGTACCACGCTCTAGGAGCCTATTTAAGACCTACAGTATATTTTTCAGCCTACATACATGATCTAGTTTATTTGTTAATATGAATCCCTCTGGCTGTTCAATATAGACTTCTTCTTCTAGAACACCATTTAGAAATATTGACTTAACATCTATGTGATATACCTTGAATTTTTAAAACTTGAGAAGGCTAAAAATATTCTTATGGCTTCAAGTCATGCAACTGGAGCAAATGTCTCATCAAATTCAATTCCCTCTACATGTGCATAACCTTTGCATACTAACCTTGCTTTATTCTTGACTACCTATCCATATTCATTTAACTTTTTTTTGAATACCCATTTTGTACCGATCACATTTTTTTCCTTTGGTCGTGGAACAAGCTCCCAAGTCTTTATTTTATTTATCTGATCTAATTCCTCATTCATTTCCTTAATCCATAACTCATCTTAAATTTCTTGATTAAAGTCCTTTGGATCAATCTTAGATAACAAAGAAAAATTGCTTGTTGAGATGGTGTTATTATCTTTCTCCTTATTTGTCTTTCATCTGGATTCCTAATGATTAGATATTTTGGATGATGATTCTATACATACCTGGATGGATTTTTAGGAAGAAGTATTTATGTTTCTTCTTCACCACCTGGTTCCTCATGAAACTCTTCTTGACAACTTCCATCTTCCTAATACATAATTTATTGAACTAGTTCTCTTGAATCTATCTTCTCATCAATTGTTACATTTGTACTTTATATAATAGTATGTGTTCTCTTGTTGAAGCATCTATAAGCTTTACTCTTAGTGGAATAACCAAGAAAAATTCCCTCATCACATCTTGGATCAAACTTGCCTAAGTTTTACTCTTCTCGTCTTATGTAGCACTTGCTTCCAAAAACCCTAAAGTGTTTTACAATGGACGGTCTTCCTTTCCAAAGCTCATATGGAGTCTCGTGATGGTTTACCCTCATTTGAGCCCTAGTGATTATATATGCTATTGTGTTGACTGCTTACCTCCAAAATCCATCTAAAAGTTTGGAGTCATTTAACATAGCTCTAGCCATATTCTCAACAGTTCTATTTTTCCTTTCAACTACTCCATTTTTTTGAGGAGTTCTTGCAGTTGAGTATTCTCTATTGATCCCATGTTGTTCACAAAAATCTACAAATTCATTTGAGGTAAATTCTCCTCCTCTGTTAGATCTTAAATACTTAATCGTCTTGCCAGTTTCATTTTCAACTAGTTATTTAAATACTTTGAATTTTTCAAATGCTTTTGACTTATCTTTCAAGAAAGCTACCCAAACCATTCGAGAGTAATCATCTATAAATAGTATAAAGTAACTCTCACCCTGAATGCTTTGTATTTTTTTAGGACCATATAGATCAATATGTATTATACTTAATGGCTCATATGACATATATCCCTTTTACTTAAAGCTTGTTATAGTTTTCTTTCCATGTTGACAAGGTGCACATATTGTGTCTTGTGGCCTTTTTAGCTTGGGTAAATCTCTGATAGCTTGCTTATTACTTATGTTGACTATGTTTTCAAAATTCAAGTGACCTAATTTTCTATGCCACAACCAACTCTCATATTCTGGTGATAGAAAACACTTTTCCTCTTTGATATCATTAAGCATGTAAATATTATTTGGAGTTCTTCTTGCATTTGCAATGATCTTTCCAGTTTTTGATTTTCTTATCTCACACCTATCTGGGTGAAATGTAACCATATGACCTTGATCACAAAGTTGAATTACACTTAGCAGATTATGTTTTAACCCTTTGACATACAACACATTTTTTGTTCTTGTTTTTCCATTATCTAAACTCAGATTTCCTCTTCCACCAATCTTTGTTGATCCATTATCACCAAAACTTACTGATCCTCTATTAGTTTCTTTTAGTACAATGAATTTGTCTTTGTCTCTTGTCATGTATCTAGAAAAACCACTATCAAGATACCATTGTTCTTCTTTATCCTAAGCATGAAGGATTGTTTGAACTAACATTGATCTAGCCTTTACATTCCTCCTTTCCTTTGTCCTGGTTTTTGAAATTATTTTTCTTTTGTTTTTGGAATTATTTTTCTTTTACTAGACTCAGGAAGTATCATTTTACACCATCTAGCCTTGTGCCCAAAATTATTGCATTTTTAACATATAATATCATTATCCATAAGAGGTGCAAAAGAATTGAAATTTCTATTGACATTGTTTCTTGCATGACCAATACAATGTACATCTCTATGACCATATTTGTTACAAGAAAAACAATGACCATGGAAGAAATTATGTAACCTGTTTGGATGCCTTTGATATTGTGGTTGAGTGCTTCTCCCTTTGTGATTAACTCTTATCCAAGGTTCTTCTTTGCTTTCTTCATTTATTATATATTTTCATTTTTGAAGTATCATTTACTTTCCTATCTTTGTTTGAAGTTTCTACTTCTTGAAGACTTGACTCCTCTTTCTGTTCCCCATACTCTATATCTTGTCGTACCTTGGTCCTTTTAACTTTATTCCTTAGATAAACAATTTTTGCTTCCAATACTTCACATTTTGTTTCTCTTAATTTTAATAGATTCATCATATCCTGCTCAAATTTTTTTCCCTCTTATACCTTTATCTTGAGTTCTATAAGACTTTGTAGAATTTCCATCCTTCCTTCTTCATCCTCTTGAATTTATTCCTTCAAGATTGATTTCTTCTCTAAATTTTTTTCCAAATTTCTGAGAGCAATAAAGAATTCCTATTTTATATCAAACATGGTATCTTCTTCATTTTTTGAAGTCATGTGTGTTTCTGATGGATCCTCCTCCAAGATATTAGTATTTTCATGGAGAGACCTTATTTGATACCAATTGAAGAACATGTGCTTATACTAAGAGGGAGGGTGAACAATATAAGATAATACTTTTTTCTTTTTAATCCAAATGATAACATCAACAATATTAAAGTAGTAAACATCACACAAATCATCACACACATGAGAGACATGATTTAACATGGTTCACCCAATGTGGGCTACTCCACAGAGAAAATATTCCTTATAAAATTTTCTCAAATAAATTCTCTTGGGAATCATTTACCTATTACAATTTTTATGGACCTCTATCCAAAGGAGACACCAATCCCCTGATCAAGTTCGTGGATCTCTATCCGTAGGATAACTCCTTTCTCCTCTACTCTGGTTGGTGATATTCTAGAAGAATTATTGCCTCCACTACACTGGTTTATGGATATATATCCATTGAAGACTCCTATCCTCACTCAAAAGACATGTCTTCACTACCCTAGATAATGGATCTCTATCCACTAGATACTGTCGTCCTTTATACTCTACCATATCAAAAGCTCTATCTCAAATCTATACTAAATACGGTCCTTCGATCTAGTAAAAATATGCTCAATCTCTATCTCTAGTATGGCACAAACCTATCCTCCAATTTGCACAAAAATATATCCTATATTTAATATTTTTCCTCAAATCTATCCTCAATCTCTATCCTCAAATCTGTATTGTAAGCTTCCATAAAAGCTCACACCAATCTATCCACAAGTCTTCTCAAAGACTTACCTCAAATATGCTCAACAAGTCCTCACTATAACTTGTTCAATATCATAGAAACATATAGAGAATTTTTAGAGACTCAATATGCTTCACATTCACAATAATGCTCAATCACTTTCAATCTCTCTTTTTACCACAAAAACATATAGAGAATTGTTAGAGACTCAATATGTTTCACTCTTACAAAAACTCAACCTCTTTCTCAAATCAATTTATAATATGGAACAATTTTTTTCATAGAACTTGAACTATCACTTCAACATATCCACTCAACTAAGCTTAATCACTTAAACAACTATGCTTATCAATTAATACTCACATAACAATGATACTCATGATCTTTGCAAATCCTAGTTCAAGTTCTTCACTCAACCAATCACTTCAACAACAATGCTTATCAAACAATTTCACATAACAATGATACTCATGTTCTTTGCACAAACTCTACACAACAATGATACTTATATTCTTTACACAAACCCTAGCTCAAGCATATGTAGGATTTATTCAATATTTCCAATATTGCTTATAAAATAAGGTTTTTATCATCAACTCTCACTTAGAAAAACCTTCAACAATCAAACTCAACAATGTTTGTCAAACAATCCTTTTCACTCCAACTTAGCATTCACAACATCCAACAATAACTCACTAGGAATATGTGCCCATACCTTTTTGTTTGATGTAGAAGTTCCATTAAACCTATCTTGAACATAATTTTCTCCTTTTCCAATTTCAATAGTTAGATGACAAAATATCACATTAACACTCTCTCAAAATATTTCCCAATTACAAAAATAATCAAACTCAATTACACCTTATTACTTCTTTGAAATAAGCATTCACCAACACACATTCATAAAAATATAATTCCTTGCATACACCTTATTGTTCCAACTTTAGAGCAATATTCATCAATACACAAGAAATAAAAGGAATTTATTTATTCCTTATTACTCCAACTTTATAACTCAAACCTTCTAAAATAAAGTAAAATATTTAATATTTAAAAACCTTATATCTCCCTTAGAAACCTTAGCCAATATTTATTTATCACAAACCAAGCACCTTCGAAATCACACAACCTTAGCACAAAATACACGGTGCATACCTTGCAAGAAAAAACATCACCTAGTTTTAAACCACGTGACCACTCCTCTGCCAAGCGCCTTACCAAGGTGCTAGCCCACCATGTGGGATACTAGCTCCCACATGATGGGGAAGGCCAAAGCATTCCTCTTATTTGTTTTCGATCATCGTGGTGCCCAAAAATTGTTACTCCCATATTGAAAAACCAAAGCCAATGGGTTTCAAACCTTGCACCTTGAGCCTACCAACCTTAGCACCTCCTATGATTTTCATCTGCGCTACACAGTGCTATGCGGTGAAAACAGAGCCCTGCTCCTCCTTGTCCTATCCTTTACCGCCAAAATTTTTGGAAACACAAATTCTATTCCTCTCTCTTGTGCATGATAGTTGAATACTTTAGCATATGCCATGAATTGCTTGGATATATTTTTAATCAATGTTTTACCCCCTTCTTATATGCATAGACCACGAATTGAGGGACGTCGATGGATGATTCAAATTTCGAATTCGAATTTGAATAAACTTTATAACCCATCCTTAGGGTTAATAAATTAATTTTATTATAACCCAACCTTAGGGTTAATAAATTAATTTTATTATAACCCAACCTTAGGGTTATAAATTAATTTAATAATTAAATTATAATTAATCTATAATTAACTTAATAACTTTTAAATTTAATTAATAAATTAATTTATAATGAAATTATTTAAATTAATTTAAATCTTCCCTTTTAATATTATAATAAAATATTATAATATTATTTTTCTTGGGCCTCTTCATTGCTCTTGAAACTCATCTTGACCACCTGGAAGTAAATTTTCCTTTTGCACCGATTGCAAAACTGCTTCTCCTTGCACTGCTCACTGAAACTAACTTTTGACATCAATGACCATTCACTCTTGACATCAATGACAACTCATCTACTCAAAATATCCAACATGAATGTCTAGGATTAGACCAAGATGAATGGCTAAGATTAATTTACACATATATACATATTTATTAAATATATATAAAAATATAATATAAAATATTAATATTTAAATATATATATTATTTTGTATTTACATGGTGGAATTGGTAGCCGCCACGAATCTAGGTAGGTTGTCCAGATTTTATGGCCGCCATAGTATTCTGTGTTGTCCACCCCGAAAGCCGCCACACAGATCTTCATGTAGTCCGCCCCTATAACCACCATGCCACAATCATTTTAAACCTTTTACATCATTGAAAGCACTAGGAAAGGGACAAGTGTTTAGTCTAGCAAGGCCCAAGATTTGAACCTTGGACCTTCGCCCCCTTATGGGATTTGGATATATTTAAATATATATTAAATATATATAATATGTAAATAATGGGTAAAAATGGTGGGAATACCTAGACGAATGAAAAGTGTCTAGGATTTGGTGTTTACATGTACATTCCAAGAATGAGTGTTTGCATATTGATCATATTCTTGATAACATTGATAAGTAATGTCATCCACCTTGAGTGATGAGTTTGTGGGTGATGGGGTTTGACTTTGAACTCATGAATGCAAGGCTGGTAATTGATAAAAACATGGATGAAGGTGGTTTTGCTACATAGGAGTGGGAGGTTAAGTGGAAGTCTATGGAGGGTGGGAAATGAAATAAGGTTGACTAGAAGGGAGAGGAGGGATAAATTAAGGAGGTATTGGAGTAAATTGGAAAGGAATATGAGAATGAGGATGATAAGTGTTAGGTCATACATGCTATAAAGAAGAATGAGAATAAGAAGGTTGAGGAAAGAGAAGATTGAGGAAGAGAAAAATAATGAGGATGAGAAGATTGAAGAAGAGGTGAAGAATGAGGAGGAGAAGGATGGTGAGGAATGCCAAGGTATAAGTATGGAATGTTTTGGGTTTAATAAGGATAAAGTGGTTCCATCTCTAGGATCCTTATTGGGTAGATAAGTGTGGGTGGTCTGATGTATCAATCCTCGATCATAGTACAAAAGCTCATGATGTCCCATGTCACTAAAATATGGAGTGTTAGAGGGAATGAATAGACTCTAATGTGGGGTGGAGGATGCTTCCTCTTGATGCCCAAGCATGTCTATTGATGGAGAATAGGTTAATCCATAGGAATCCATGGGATGATACTCTTGCACTTGAGCCTAAATTCTGGTTACAACCATAAGGGAATTCTACATAGGTGTTGTTTTGCCCTAATATTTTTATTTTATAGAAACTATCATGGTATTTATTATTTACAGTATAAATCATACTTGTGTGGATGATTTTTAGCAAGAACCATCCTTGTATGAACAGTTTATGCCAGGAGAGGATTCTGGATGGAGTAAGAAGCAGAGCAAGTGGGTGGCAAAAAAGAAGGGGTGTGGTTTCTTTTTTTGGGTTTGTTTTTATTGTTTATGAATAAGAACCTAACTAAGTAGACAAGCAATCAAGCATACAACAAATGATTAAAGTGAAGGGGTTTTGGTGTGATAGTATATTGATTTGTTTGACATTGCTTGTGTTAATATTTATGTTCTTTTGTATGTTGTTTTTAATGTTTTGTGTATTTTATTTTAACTACACCTAAAATCTATAAAAGGTGGATGGATGAGATCTAAGAGTGTGTTTATGCAAGCTCCCCAATATTCCCGAGAGTATGTGGAGAGAGATAAAATGTATAAACTATCAAGGGCTACCTAAGGCAGGATGGCTCGGGGTAGCTAAAAGGAAAAAAGACCTCCAATATCCTTGTTAGGGTGTATAATAGGTGACATTATCTAAACCTATTCAGGACCAATCATCCTTTGCTTCACCCTCAAGGGGCTCAATCCAAAATGATAATTGCACACTCATTATTCCTATAGCCCTGTGAGTAAGGGCTCTAACGTAAACTACCTGAGATAATTCCAAGGGTAGTGAGTTTCCTGGTGATGAAGTCTAGGAAACTATGTGCAAGCTACTATGGTGTCTAGGGGGTAAGTCAACGGCTAGAAATACAACATCATCGATCTCAAGTGATGATTAGTGATGAAATCCAATGTTGTCTATTTGTATCTATAAATACATGCTATGTGTGTGAATTTTCTTCTAACTATGATGTATAAATAAAATTCTAGCCTTAGAATGTAAATGCAAACTTTCTTTTCCTAAGAAAAATGCAATAAAACAAATCCTAAACTAGGAATGACAATGTTCTACCTAGAATGCAATGAAAAATATTCTATCCTATGAAAGAAAATGTGGCTCTCTTTAAGCAAAGGACAAGAAATTAAAATCTATGCTAGGAAAATAAAGTGTGAGACATAAAAGGAAATACCTTGAAAGAAAACCTAGGCTATGGAAAGTAATGTGTAAAAAATTAAAGCATTTGAAAGCAAATCTACTGTATGGAAGGAAAATGTGAAAAAGGAAATCAGAGCATTTAGCAAGTGGTATGTGCACACCATACCTCATTAATACCCTTAGGTAGGGAGTATCCTCACCCTTTCCAAGTGGTATTAAGAGGCATGAGGAAGGTGAGATTTCACGGGGATGTGTAAAGTAGGGGTATACTAGGCTAGGGTGATGTGGGCCTAAGATATGGTCCAAGGGTAGGATAAGGGAGATGGGCTAGTCACATGGTGACTAAGGGCTTAGTGTAGGAGAGAGCTTAGAGAGAAAGAGGGCGCTAGGAAGGTTTATTTTAATTATTATAGGGTTATATGGTGGAATAATACAATTTTTTTATTATTTGATATTTTTGCAAAATTGTTGATTATTGACCTTAGACAAACATTAAATTGATACTTTTTGGATGTTTACATTTTCTCCTTTTGTACTATGTTGTGTGTGAGCACAATGCGATGTAACAGATGACACTAGTCCACTAGTTGGTGATTGATGTCAATGAATGTATTATGATGATTGATAATGGATGACCATGAATTTTGGTATACCTCAATGACAACTTGCAGAGGGAGACGTAAGATTACCTCAAATCAAGGACAATGTAGGATGCCCCAATTATGGAATGGAAAAATACCTTTAAAATGTTACCTTCAATAATGTTACCTTCAATAGATTCATGAGATCATTTTGTGTGGTAAGCTAACCAATCATTTGTAGGTATACTCATTACACTTAATTTGTGTGTGTATGATTAACCATAGGCATGGGGCATACCAAGTTGATAGAGTTGGAGTTTGAATTGAGAAGAGAAGTTTTGCTTTTTTCCAAGTAGAATCGGGCTAATGATAGCTTCAGGAAAATAATTTTAGACACAAGTGATTCCAAAATTAAGTGTGTAGGTATCAAAATTGTTTGAGGTAGAATTTTATGGGTATTATCTACCTCCTCAAGCGATGAGTTGATGGAGGAAGATAAAGACGACAACAATAAAATGCTTGACAAAATTTCAATGGGCAACTGAAAAATGGAAAGGGATTGATCAAAGGATGAAATTTGGTATTGAATAAGGAGAATTTAGGAATTTGGGAGAACCATTTGGGATCATGTAGTTGGCATAACCATATGGAGGCAAGAAATTGGTAACTATCCACCAGTGGGTGATTAGCAACCATCATAGGAAGTCACCAACCATCAAGGATGGTTGAGGGTATGGATGTATAAAATATGCATCGTGCAATGTGAATTTTTATTTTTACCATGCACTGCAAGAGGATTTGGAGAGAGAGGGAGAGGTGTGAGGGAGAATTTAACATGAAGCTCTTGCAAATTTATACTTTATACAAATGATATGGTAAGTGGCAGTGCCAATTAGTCCACTTCTACCTCTTTTCCTTTCATTTTTGCATTTATGGATAAAAGGAAGCCTAGGGTTTTATTGTTTTTATTTTGGTTTATTTTTTGTAGAGAAATGACACTATATAAAATAAACTAGGTTAGGGTAGAAAAATACGTTGTGGTTTTGCATGTTTGGTATTGCGGTTTGAAATGTTGTTATTTTTTAAAATTTTAGATTTGGGCATTTCAGGATAATGGGTATCCTGAAACATCTTTTGTTTGGAAACCATGTAGATCCATATGATCGTACAAAATATGGTTTTTTTGGGCCTTTTTCTGTGGTTTGGAGTTGACCGTTTGGGGTCAGATAGTTGGACCGACCATTCATGATCATATAATTCACTATACGAATCCATATGATTGTACGGACCATACAATTATACAAATTGTACAATTTTTTTAGAGAAGTGGATGAAATGTGGATTTTAATGGGGGAAAACTATTGCAATTGAGGATTTTGAGGCCACAACATAGATATAGGGGGATTTTGTGATGATTGAGGGATTTGTTGATAGAGGAGAATTGGTGATGGTTGAGGGCAATAGGTTTAGAGGGGGTGGATCATCTAGAGCCTATACATGTGGAGAGATGTCACTTATTGATATTGGTAGAGAGATGAGATCCATATAGAGGGACATTCTAGTTGCTCATTTGGGAAATGACTATTACCTTGGAGAATGTATATTGGATATTCCAGGTGTTTTTGGAGGGTATTATTGTCATCACTATAGGTACTCTATAGAAGGAAGTGGTGATGGAGAGAGTGTATGAGGTAGGGTGGGAGTAGATAAACATCGGTGATGATGGTGTTCTATAAAAGCTACATTATGAACTAGTTATATTTATACAAAGGCATGCGATTGTGATGGCATTGATATATAATGCCATATTACTTGATTCTTCAAGTGCATAGTTTCCATATAAACCATTAGGGTTGGTTACATATTTGGTGGAGAGATATTTGGTCTACATGTGGACCCCAACTTTACTATCCCAGACTTATAGATAGTTGTATAAGGTATGAAGGGCAAGTCGATTGGGGTTGAGCTACAAATTATTATTATAGATTCATATGTGGGAGAACATCCATGTGGACAAACCCTAGGGTTTATCATTTAATGTACATAAATATGTAGGATCAGAGATACCTATGCATTGATATGGAGGAAAGATAGAGAGGGCCAACTGAGAAGACCATTTGTAGGTGATGATGAGCATTATTCCATGATGTGGATGAGATTGCAATATGAGGACAATATTTGGAGGTTGTGGAGGAGGGAATAATATGTAAAGAGGATAAAGTTTAGATAGCATGTGTGTGGAGATCTAGTTGGATGACTAGTAGGTAGAGCATCCAATGTGAGTACTTCCAATACATATGAGTAGTGAGGCAATTTGGTATTATACAAGGGGTACTAAAGCCATAGATGATTTATAGGAGGAGATGGAGGGAGCTTGTAGTCATACCACATTTAGAGCCACTGGATACTAATATATATGATACTGTATAAATTCCAAACATGGATGATGTTGGTATGACTCTCAAGTATGATACATGGTGGCCTACACAACAATGGAAACCAAGGGGAGGTATTTATGAGGTGATATATGGGGATGGAGTTGAGGTAAGCATAATGGTAGGTGGAGAGGGGGATGAGGAGGTAAAGTATGATGAGCCTTTGAAGCAACATGTATGACACCAATTAGAGGGTGTAGTGAGTCCATCAAAGGCAACCATCAAGGATGCACTTGAGGTCAATGCTGAGGGTGGTGAGAGGTCAAATTTTGATAATAGTTGAGATAGTGGGAGAGTCAAATATTTTGTATGAGTGAGTGTAGCTACTTGATTTGTAGTTCATAGAGTGTAATATCATATTCATAGTGGAGAGAGATGAGTGGTAGGCTAAGGGGGAGTGATTTTATGGAGAGATATATCTACTATAAGCCTAGAGGGATAGCTTATAGGAGGAGCAAGATAGACTATAGGGGAAGTTGTAGGCTATGAATGTCAAGAGATATGTAGAAATGGTAAATAGAGAGGATGAGGAGTGAGCTATATGATCTTAGTTAATAGGTGGAGATGGTGTGGGAACAATTAGATACAAAAAATAGAGGTGTGGATAGTATTATAGTGGAGATATTGTGAGTGGAGAGTGGGAAATTATAGAAGAGGATGGAGGAGTATAGATGATTATTGTTGGATGACAGGGATAAATTACGAGCATATGCCAATGTGATGGTTGCTTGATATGTACCTATACCATCACATACAAGATCCTCATATTGATTGAACCACAAGAGTACAACATTAGTGGTTTTGGAGGTGCCTCGATCTATAGAGCCTGCCACCTCACATATGTTAGATTCAGGTCCCTCTCAAGGAGGTGAGATATAATAGAGGATTGGGGGGAGTCAATAGGGAGGAGATAAGGGTAGTGACAAGATGTATAGGGGGAAATAGCAAGGGTGATTATTTATTGGTTGTGGCTAAGAGGTCATAATTTTGTATTTTATGATGATGTATGATGTTGTAGATCTAAGGGTGATTTTGATGTAGCCTTTGGGCATAGATTATGATGTATGATGAAATATTTGTGATATATCTATATATATCTCTCTATATATACATTTTATGATGATATGATTTATGAGTGATGTGCATTATTGATGAGGTTGATGTATTTGGTGCAGATTATGATTATTTGTATGATTGATGATCTATATGATGTGATGGATTTTATTAGGTAGATATGATGTAGAATAACTCATATATGCTTGTTTGATCACATTATGGATATGTGTATATGTGTTTCATAATAAAAACTAGGTTTATTAATAAATGACAAACACAAAGTCACAATATCATGGTAACATAACATTAAACAAGACAATCACAATGGGCATAAGGTATGAGACATGGATAATAACAGTTGAATCTAGTAAAAAATGAACAATGGATTATGATACATGATATGGATGTAGATTTTAGGATATATTTATAGTCAATGGTGGTGAGCTAATATGCTTGTTGCACCAATAACTTAGAGTTTTTAAAATCTAGAGTTGTGTTAGGAAACTCAAACACCCTAGTGGCACCAATCAAAACCATATATGGGTCAATCAATATCTTGTAGAGACTTAAACCATCCTAGAAAAGGTTGATCCAACCATGGAACAATGTCTTTCCTTTATGACAAGACTACTCACGACATTGTCTTCCCTAGACTCAAAAATTGATTAATTATGTGTGACATGTGGTTGGTACAAGAGAGAACTCTAGTTATCAAGGGGAAACCAAAATATCCTTAGAACATAATGATGTTGGATTAAGGTTGAGTGGAACACTAGGTATGGATAAATAACCAAAACAACCTCTATTTCCAAGCAACTTAAGAGATCAGGACAATTGGAACAAGTAGAGCATGTGACTAAAATATACACAAAGAGAGTGCATCACAGTGGACATGATGATATGATACATTATTAAATAAGACATAATTGACAAACATGAAATAAAAAAGCATGAGATACTCAAAAATACATAATATGTACAACTATTTTATGTCATTGACTGATTATGTCAATCGATATTAAGGAACACATATTCATAAATCCCAAAATAAAATCAAATTAGGATGTTATACGTCATATGCATTAGAGTAATGGATGAACGCAAACAATGGATGTAATGCATCAAAATTGAAATGCACAAGCGAGTATGCAATCCCTTAGGTACAAAATTGGAGGGGAGGAGCAACTCCTAGACAAAAAAAAGAGAATGGCAAAGAATAGTAGAAATGAAGGAGGTAGGGGAGGCAAAGGAAAGAAAGGAAAAAGAAGAAGAGAAAAGGGTAAGCGAAATAGAATAGGAAAATTGAAAGGGAAGAAGAAAAAAGGGGAGTAAAGAGGATTAGTCATAGGTACGTAGATACTCATAGTGTGACCGTACAAGTATGACACATAATGTGTTGGACATTTTGAGTCCTCTAAGTCAAAGTTGTCATTGATGTCACCTGATAGAATTATCACTCTTATTAAGGAATTAGGTAAGAAATAAAGTTGCCCAAGTCATCCAAGAAAAAGCTTCATCAGTGCAAAAGTGAAAGGAAAAAGGCTCCATAATATTTTAATATTATTGGGAGCACATGTTAAGTGATTGGTTTATAAAAACCCAAGATGGGTTATTGCAAAGGTTAAAAAGGAGGTTTAATAATTATTTATAAATTATTTAAATTCACAAGGAATTTAAATTTTATAAATAATATTTAATTACACCAAGATTGGGCATTAAGACAAGGTTCTAAGGTTTAATTAAATTAAACCTAAGGTTGGTTCTTTTTAATTTATAATATTTAAATTTAAATTTAAATTAAACCTAAGGTTGGTTATTTTTAATTTATAATATTTAAATTTAAATTTAAATTAATTATAAATTAAAAATCATGTTGATGCCGAAATTATTCGAAGCGCTGATGTGATTGTAAAAGAGGACAAAGGCATTATATAAATGCCATCAAAAATATTTACCAAGGCATCCCTTACAATTATTATTTGAAGTGCATGCGAAAAGATTTTGTTTTTTGAAGGCCTTACGATTTATGTAAAGGCTAAAGGTGTGAAGGTTCGGAGGCTCTAAGTGCAAAGGCCAGCATGGCCTAGTGGTATGTTGGCTTGGTACTAAGGAGGAGGTCCCGTGTTCAATTCACATGAGGCCTTTTGGATTGCAAGAAAGAAGTGCTTGAAGCGCTTGTTGTTTTTGGAAGAGCGATGTTTGTGGAAACTTTATGGTGGACGTGTCATTTTAGACACGTTAGGGCATGTGGCCCAATGGTGGCTTGGTTGCGGCTAAGGCATTGGGAAGGAGGACATTGGGGGATCGAATCCCGCTGAGGGTAAGGCAAGTGGATTTAATTTTTGATGTTGTTTAATATTTTAATTTTTGCCAAGGTTGCCTAAGGAGAAATAAGGATATGGTATGCCCTAGGAAAGATAGAGATTTTTACTGATTTTCTTTTTGGAAGTATATCATATTATATATCATTGGAAAGCTTATTTTGAGAACTAGCTATTTTTTTAGATTGCTTAGAGGGAGAAATAAGGTGTGTGCAAGGAGATATTTCTGGTTTTTTCAAGGAGTTTCAAAAGTAAGTTTGATTCATTATTTTGAGGGTTTATTTCTTGCATAAGAGGATATGGTGCATTTTATTGAGTAGGAGTAATAAGGTGTTATTGAGATATTATTTTTATTATTGTGTTATTACTCAAGACCTCTAACCCTTGTTGAGATTGGAAAAAGAAAATGTGTTGAGTGTGGCAAATTTAGTGGACAACTCATAAGGCATCAAAAAGGTATGGGCAATATTCTTCATTGACTTATTTGGGTGATTGATTTTTGAAAATATCTTTGGAGAGAAAAGGATTGATTGTGGTTTCATTTTTGAGGAGTTGTTGGTTTAATGCTTCAAGGTTTTCTAGTTTGAGAGTTGTGATTAAACCTTGTTTTATAAGCATTGTTGTTGAAGCCAATTGGTCATGCAAAGAACTTGAACTTGAGTTAAGAACATGAGTATCATTGTTATGTGAGATTTATTGTTGAGAATTATTGAAAATATTTTGAGTTGGTTGATACATGCTTGGACTAGGGTTTGTGGAAAGGATTGTTCCTTGAGGTGATTGGTTGAGTAGAGTTGATTGAGCCTAGTCAAGTAATTGTGTGAAGTGGTTGTTCAAGTTCCATGAAATAAACTATTCTATATTCTGATTTGAGTTGAGATTGAGATTTGAGAATAGAAAATATAGAGTCTCTAAAAATTCTCTTTATGCTTCTATGAGATTGATTTGAGTTGAGATTGAGATTTGAGTATAGAACATATTGAGTCTCTAACAATTCTCTTTATGATTATATGAGATTAATATTGAGTTGAGATTGGGATTTGAGTATAGAACATATTGAGTCTCTAAAAATTCTCTTTATGCTTCTATGAGATTGAATTGAGATATTTATTGAGCATTGAGTATAGAACATATTGAGTCTCTAACAATTCTCTTTATGATTCTATGATATTGGACAAGTTCTGTGTGAGCTTGTTAAACTGATTTGAGGTAAGTCTTTGAGAAGGCTTGTGGACTGATTTTGTGTAATATTTTGTGGAAGCTTGCTATGCATATTTGAGGAAGTCCTAGAGAGGACTTATTGAGAATATTTGGACAAGTCCTAGAGAGGACTTGTTGAGAAAATTTGAGTAGGTTCTATGTGGACCTGTTGAGCAAATTTGAGCAGGTTTTGTGTGGACCTATTGAGCAGATTTGAGCAAGTTCTATGTGGACCTATTGAGCAGATTTGAGCAGGTTCTATGTGGACATGTTGAGTAGATTTGAGAAGGTTCTATGTGGACCTATTGAGTAGATTTATGCTAGATAAAATGAACTATGTTTAGTGCATATTTGAGTGGACTTGTGCTAGACCAAATGAACTGTGTTTAGTGTAAGATATTGAGTAGAGTTGTGCTAGACCGAATGAACTATGTTTAGTACAAGAGATTGAGCAGACTTGTGCTAGACCTACGATACTATGTTTAGTATAGTATTGATTCAGAGCTTTGGAGGTGATAGAGTATAGAGGACAAAGTCTCAGTGGATAGAGATCCAGTAGCTAGGACAATTGAAGACAGATCTGAGTGAGGAGTCTTCAAGTGGAGAGAGATCCACCAGTCAATGTAGTAGAGAGATGGAGTCTTCTAGAAGATCACTAGCCAGAGTAGAAGGGGAAAGAGTTCTCCTATGGAAGAGATCCATGAACTTGAGATTAGGGGATCAACATATCCTTTGGATAGAGGTCCATAAACATTGTAATTGGGAAGGATTCCCAAAGAGATTGATTGAGAAAATTTTAGTAAAATATTTTCTCTGTGGAGTAGCCCACATTGGGTGAACCACATAAATTGTGGTGTCTCTATTGTGTATGGTGTTTTGTGCATTGCTTTGATTACTACTATTGATATTTCTATCTATACACTACATAATATTGATTTGAAAAGAAAAGTAAAAAGTGGTCTTATACTGTTCACCCCCCTCTCAGTATAAGCTTGTGTTCTTCAATTGGTATCAGAGTGGGTTCCTTCAGAAGAGTTTGAAATATTGAAGGAAAAGCGGTCTAAGAACACAATGGATCAAAAGGATCAAAGAGACAGATTCTTCAATAATGTAGTACCAGTATTTGATGGAAGTGACTTCTTGTATTGGTGTATGTTGATGATATTTTACCTGATGGCACTTGGAAATGAAGTTTGGGATGCAGTGGAACTTAGATATGATTTAGCAGTCAATCCTCCTACAGATAAGGAAGGTAAGCTTCTAATGCATGCAAACTCAAGAGCTATGAATGCAATTATAAAAGGATTGCATAGATCAGAATCTATGAAGGTTATGGATTGTAAAATAGCAAAAGAAATGTGGGAACTTATGCATGAAATATATGAAGGAGATAAAGGAGTCAAGAAAGCTAAGATCAGAAATCTCAAAGGAGAATTTGAGAACTTAAGAATGAAGGATGATGAAAACATTCGTGACTATCTCAGTAAGATTTATGAACTTATACATGATATGAGAGGTCTAGGAATGAAGGTTTATGAATCTGATGCTTGTGATAAGATCTTGAGAACTCTTCCAAAAAGGTACAGTGAAAAGGTTTCTTCTATAGAAACATCAATTGATAGTGATTCTTTGACAAGGAATTCTTTTCTTGGCATGCTTACTACTTTTGAGATAAGAACAAAAGATCCTATTCCTCCGAAAGAAGATGCTTTCAAAGTAGAAAAAAAGAAAAATGGAAAGAAGATAGAATCGAGCAATGAGTCATCCAATGATGAAGAAGCAAATTATGGCAAAAGAGATAGAGGTTCTAGAAGACCCATAGATCCAAGATCTATCAAATGTTTCAATTGTGGAAGGTATGGATATTTTGCAATAGAGTGCAAGGAGCCAAAGAACAACAATGATGAAGAAAAACAAGATCACAAGTATAGGGAGTCAGAAAGATACAGGTACCAAAAGAAAAGCAAGGATGGACAAAGCAAACAAGGAAAGAAGTTCTTCAAGAGACAAAAGAGAAGCTACTATGTGGATAATGCAAGTAAGTACTCAATTGATAGTGATGCTAGTTTTTCAGACAATGATAGAGATGAAGTCCTATTTATGGTTAAAGAGAAATATCCAATTAAGAAAAGGACTTCAGTTATTCTCAAGTGTTTTAGATGTGGTAAATTTGGACATCTTGAAGATGATTGCACTAGGGATGGTTATAGTTTCAGTGATGATGATTTTGAATATGCACTTGAAAGACTAGATGAAAATATTCTAATGGTATTAGAAGAAGAAGTGAGTGACCCCATAGAATGCATTTCTAAAGGAAGTAGAAACTCGGACAAAGGCAAAAAAATAGAGGATTATTTAGTAGAGAATGGCTATGATCTCAAGGGAGAACTTATCTATGCCCTTGACATAGTAAATAAGGTAAGAAAGCAACACTCTAATCTTGAAAGTCAGTTTCAAGAATGTGATGAAGAAATATTATTGCTCATAGAAGATTTAGAGAAATCAAAGGCTAAGGCAAGCAAGTTCAAAGATAAATTAGAAGCAAAGATCTTGGAATGTGAGAAGTTAGCACAAGAAGTGGCTACTTTAAAATAAGACTTAAAGGACTCCAAGATCAAGATGAAGAGTTTCAAAAATAGCTCTAGGAACTTGGATAAGTTCATCTGTGGACAACAATGAACATCATGTTCAACAGGTCTTGGCTTTGGAAAGGTTCAAAAGAAATAGGAAGAAGAATCTACCTCAAGTATTGAAGAAGAAGGAAATTCATAAGAAGATACTTCAGAAGATGATAATATAAGTGGGAATGAGACATCAGAGGATGAGTTGGAAAACAGAGAGTTCAACAAAGATAGGAACAATGCACAAAGAAAATACAGATGGAACAACAATCAAAATAGGACACCAATGAGGTCAAGACAAGGAAGCTTCAATGGAATATGGTTTTCATGTCAAATGTTTGGGCACATGACTTCACAATGCAGGACACATCAAAGACAGGAGTATGGAAAATGGTAGCTTTTCCAAGGATATTGCTACTCATGTATTGAGTTTGGTCACAAGGTAATGAATTGCAAAATTCAATATAGAATAGGATATGGCTTCACTAGGAGAAGTCCTAAGACAGTTGCACATCCAAGGAATAATAACATTAAGTGGTATAAGTGCAATAATGGTGGTCACATAGCAAGATGGTGTAGAGAAAATATTCCAAAAAAAGGCATGAACAGGGATAGGAATATGAACAGGAACATGAATATGAATAGAAATAGGAATATGAACAGAAGCAAGAAGATGAACAAGAATAGAGACTTAGAAAATAATAGAGACTCAAAAAATAACAAGAATAAGAACATGGATGAGAAAAATATCAGGAACATGAACAAAAGTGACAATAGGAACATGGATGATGACTTGGAAAGAAATAGTGATAGGATTTAGAAAACTCATAGAAGAATGGAGAAAGATAAAGGCATATATTTGTGCTTTTATGGAGTAGAAATACTCCCACCCAAGAATTAACCACGTCATGTAGAGGTGGGGGAGGGGCTAAGCTAAGAGGCTTATTCATAGCCCCGAGTCCCAAAGGTGACATTGTGCCATTGATGTCAAAGGGGGAGAGATTTGTGTATTGGGGAGATATTTGATATGTGGAGAGATTTGATATTTGAGAGAGCATTGAGTCAGGGGGAGCAAAGTCCCATGGGGAGAAGAAAATAAGGTCAGGTTTCAATAAAAGGATAAGGATTGCCATCAATGACAAAGGGGGATATTGTTGGACATTTTGAGTCTTGTAATTAAAAGTTATCATTAACGTCACTTGATAGAGTTATCACTCTTATTAAGGAATTCAAAAAGAAATAAAGTCACCCAATTCATCCAGGAAAAAGCTTCATCAGTGCAGAAGTGAAAGGAAAAAGGCTCCATAATATTTTAATATTATTGGGAGCATAGGTTAAGTGATTGGTTTATAAAAACCCAAGATGGGTTATTGCAAAGGTTAAAAATGAGGTTTAATAATTATTTATAAATTATTTAAATTCACAAGGAATTTAAATTTTATAAATAATATTTGATTTCACCAAGATTGGGCATTAAGACAAGGTTCTAAGGTTTAATTAAATTAAACCTAAAGTTGGTTCTTTTTAATTTATAATATTTAAATTTAAATTAATTATAAATTAAAAATCACGTCGACGTTGAAATTATTCAAATTTTTGACGTGATTGCAAAAGAGGACAAAGGCATTATATAAATGCCATCAAAAACATTTACCAAGGCATCCCTTGCAATTATTATTCGAAGTGCATGCAAAAAGGTTTTATTTTTTGAAGGCCTTACGATTTACGTAAAGGCTAAAGGTGTGAAGGTTCGGAGGCTCTAAGCGTAAAGGCCAATGTGTCCTAGTGGTATATTATCTTGGTACTAAGGAGGAGGTCCCGTGTTTGATTCACGTGAGACCTTTTGGATTGCAAGGAAGAAGCACTTGTTTTTTTGAAGAGCGCTATTCACGGAAACTTTATGGTGGACGTGCCATTTTAGACACGTCAGGGCGCATGGTCCAACGATGGCTTGGTTGCGGCTAAGGTTTTGGGAAAGATGATTTTAGGGGATCAAATTCCACCGAGGGCAAGGCAAGTGGATTTAATTTTTGATGTTTAATATTTTAATTTTTGCCAAGGTTGCCTAAGGAGAAATAAGGATATGGTATGCCCTAGGAAAGATAGATATTTTTTCTGATTTTCTTTTTGGAAGTATATCATATTATATATCATTGGAAAGATATTTTTAAGAGCTATTTGTTTAGATTACTTAGAGGGATAAATAATGTGTGTGCAAGGAGATATTTATGGTTTTGTCAAGGAGTTTCAAAATTAAGTTTGATTCATTCTTTTGAGGGTTTATTTCTTGCATAAGAGGATATGGTGCATTTTATTGAGTAGGAGTAATAAGGTGTTATTGAGATATTATTTTTATTATTGTGATATTTCCCAAGACCTCTAACCCTTGTTGATATTTGAAAAATAAAATGTGTAGGCAAATTTAGTGGACAACTCATAAGGCATCAACAAGGTATGGGCAATATTCTTCATTGACTTATTTGGGTGATTGATTTCTAAAAATATATTTGGAGAGAAAAGGATTGATTGTGGTTTCATTTTTGAGGAGTTGTTAGTTTAATGCTTCAAGGTTTTCTAGTTTGAGAGTTGTGATTAAACCTTGTTTTATAAGCATTGTTTTTGAAGCCAATTGGTCATGCAAAGAACTTGAACTTTAGTTAAGAACATGAGTATCCTTGTTATGTGAAATTTTTTGTTGAGCATTGTTGGAAACATTTTGAGTTGGTTGATACATGCTTGGACTAGGGTTTGTGGAAAGGATTGTTCCTTGAGGTGATTGGTTGAGTAGAGTTGATTGAGCCTAGTCAAGTAATTGTGTGAAGTGGTTTTTCAAGTTCCATGAAACAAACTATTCTATATTCTGATTTGAGTTGAGATTGAGATTTAAGAATAGAACATATAGAGTCTCTAACAATTCTCTTTATGCTTCTATGATATTTATTTGAGTTGAGATTGGGATTTGAGTATAGAACATATTGAGTCTCTAACAATTCTCTTTATGTTTCTATGAGATTAAGATTGAGTTGAGATTGGGATTTGAGTATAGAACATATTGAGTATCTAACAATTCTCTTTATGCTTCTATGAGATTAAGATTGAGTTGATATTGAGATTTGAGTATAGAACATATTGAGTCTCTAACAATTCTCTTTATGCTTCTATGATATTGAATTGAGATATTGATTGAGCATTGAGTATAGAAAATATTGAGTCTCTAGCAATTCTCTTTATGATTCTATGAGATTGGATAAGTTTTATGTGAGATTGTTAAACTAATTTGAGGCAAGTCTTTGAGAAGGCTTGTGGATTGATTTTGTGTAAGATTTTGTGGAATATTTATATGCAAATTTGAGGAGGTCCTAGAGAGGACTTATTGATAAAATTTGGACAAGTCCTAGAGAGGACTTGTTGAGAAGATTTGAGTAGGTTCTGTGTGGACCTGTTGAGAATATTTGAGTAGGTTGTGTGGACCTGTTGAGCATATTTGAGTAGGTTCTATGTGGACCTATCGAGCATATTTGAGTAGGTTCTATGTGGACATATTGATCATATTTTAGCAGGTTATTTTGGAAGGTGATACCTTCCTGGTTACTCTATATCCATAATAATAAAACCAGATCAAGCAAAGTTACACGAAATAATTAAATAACCAAAGAGTACGCAGTAGTATTTAGAATAGTACAAGTAAACGGATCGCCACTTGAGGTGGGCTCACCCTGTGCGAGAACGCAAATGATAAATTGAGAAAATATAAAGAAGATAAGATGATATGAATTAATGAAACACTATGCTAATAAATATGAAATTTTATGCATTTGGAGAACCTAGCCGACGGCTAGGTTTGGTATGTAGCATGACTCCCCTCCTCGGAAAGCTTTGTCCTCAAAGCTGGAAATGTTCTGGAAAATACTTTCATGTTCCCATGTGGCATCTTCCTCTGGTAGGTCTTGCCATTTGATGAGAAATTCTTGAATCTGGTGCGATCTTAGTCTTCGTATTTTGTGTTGTAGTATATCTTTAGGTTGGAGATGTATGTGTCCTTCCTCATTGAGCACTGGTAATTCTGATTGACTTTGCACTTTCTGACCAATTACTTTTTTGAGACATGAAACATGAAATACCGAGTGTATTCGTGATGATGAAGGTAGCTCTAACTGATAGGCTACTTCTCCAATGTGACGCATAATTTTGTAAGGACCATAGAATCATGGAGCCAACTTTTGGCTAGACTTTATCCTTAATGATGATTGTTTGTAAGGTTGCAACCTTAGGAAAACCCAATCACCTATATTAAAAGTTCTCTCTGATCGATGCAAGTCTTGTTGTTGTTTCATACGATTTTGTGCTTGGACTAAATTCTCTTTGAGGATGGTGAGTGTAGACTGCCTTTGTTGGAACCAATCATCCACTTTGGCTACTTTGGATGATCCTTGTACATAATCTGTGATGGTTGGAGGCTTGGTGCCATACAATGCTTCAAAGGGAGACATCTTAATTGAGTAATGGTAAGAAGTGTTGTACCACCATTCTGCCAATGATAACCACTGGCTCCATTGGTATTGTTTATCTTGAGCGAAACATCTTAAGTACGTACCCAAACATTTGTTAACTACTTCTATTTGACCATCTGTCTATGGATGGTAAGCTGAGGACATGTTCAATTTGGTACCACTAAGTCAAAATAATTCCCGCCAAAAGTTACTAGTGAAGATGGGGTCTCTATCACTTACAATATTTTTTGGCATACCATGTAATTTGAAAATTGAATCCATAAATACCTTTGCCACCTTGCTTGCAAAAAATGGATGTTGTAAAGCCTGAAAGTGAGCGTATTTGGATAACCGGTCTACAACTACGAAGATTACTGTCCTGCCTTCTAATTTTGGAAGACCTTCAATAAAATCCATGGATATATGTTCCCACTACCGTTAAGGGATGGGTAATGGTTGTAACAACCCTGGTGATTTGACTGTTTCTCCTTTATTGCACTGGCAAACTTCGCATTCTACTACCCATTGTTTGAATTCTGCTTTTAATCCTTTCCAACAAAATGATTGTTTGACCCTTAAATATGTTTTCAAAAATCCTGAATGTCCCACTGATGGAGAAGCGTGTGATTAGTCGAGGATCTTCGATTTGAGTTCTGAATTGTGTGGAATGTAAATGTGGTTCTTCTTTTGAAGGATTTTATCTTCATAAGAGAACAAAGGGTGTTTAGAGGACCCTATAGATAATTATTGAATTATCTGAGTAGTTTCGCTATTGGACAACCATTCATCTTGTAATTGATTCACCCATTGGGAGCAAGGACCTGAAATAGCATTAATGACTACTTCGTCTTCATATTTCCTGGACAGCGCATCGGTGGCTATATTTTCCTTCCCCTTCTTGTATTCGATAACAAAATCATAGCCCAATAGTTTGGTTAACCACTTATTTTGTTCCATATAGGAAAACCTTTACTCAAGAAAATGTTTAAGACTACTATGATCTGTTCTTATAATGAAGCGGCTACTGATTAGGTAGTGTCTCCATTTTTCTACCGCATGAAGAATAGCCAATATTTCTTTTTCATATGTTGATCTTCCCAAAATTTTCCCCAATAGCTATTTACTTTCAAATGCCAATGGATGACCTTCTTGCATTAATATAGCCCCAATTCCTGTTCCTGACGCATCACATTCGATAATAAATGGTTTGTGAAAATTGGGAGTTGCTAAAACTAGAGTGGTACACATGGCCTCCTTAAGAGCTTCGAAGGCTTGAGTGGCCTCTTCCGACCAATGAAAAACATCCTTTTTTGTGAGTGCTGTGAGAGGTGCTGCAATCTTACCATAATTTCATATAAATTTGTGATAGTAGCCCGTGAGACCCAAAAAACCATGAAGTTTCTTGATGGGTTTAGGTAAAGGCCACTCTTGAATTGCCTTAATCTTATTGGGGTCGACTTTGACGCCCTCGTATGAAACTATATGACCCAAATACTTGAATTCTTGGACACCAAATGAACATTTGGAATGTTTGGCAAATAACTTTTCTCTATGTAAAATGTGAAGGGCTTTATCCACATGATGTAAATGATCCTTCCATGTTTTGCTATATATGAGAATGTCATAAAAAAACTAACACAAACTTACGGAGGAGTGGACAAAACACTTGGTTCATGAGACTTTGGAATGTGGATGGTGCATTGGTGAGACCAAAAGGCATGACCAAAAATTCGTAATGACCTTCATGAGTACGAAAAGCAGTTTTGGGAATATCTTCTTCTTTGACACGGATTTGGTGAAATCCTAAGCGAAGGTCTAATTTTGTAAAAAATTTTGCACCATGCAACTCATCTAGTAGGTCATCTATGATAGGTATAGGAAATTTGTCCTTGATAGTGAGTTTATTGAGAGAACAAAAATCAGGACACATACGCCAAGAGTTATCTTTTCATCGAGCTAGAACTACAGGTGAGGAATAAGGGCTAGTGTTGTGATGAATGACTCCATGATCTAGTAGATCCTGAACGATCTATTCGATTTCCATATTTTGTGGTTGAGGATAGCGGTAAGGATGGCTGTTAGGTGGGACACTCCCTGGAATCAAATGGATGGCATGGTCATGAGATCATTTAGGTGGTAATCCTTTAGGTTCTTGGAAAACCTCTTCATAATTTGTTACAACGTCTCGTAAATCTGGAGCAATAATATCCGAAGTTGCTCGAGATTGTTTTTCCAAATAATTAATTTGAGCTATAAATCCATATCCACCCTTTTTTAACATCTTCTCCATACTATGAGAGCTCACCATTTGTGATGGAGGAGTAGTAATGCCTTGTAAGCAAATGACTCATCCATTTTCCTTCCATTCCACAAATAATTTTTTGAAATTGAAGCTAACCGTGTATAATGTTTCCAACCATTCAACTCCCAAAACGACATCATAGTTCCCTAAATTCATGACGAAAAGGGATCCAAACTAGGTATAAGTTCCCATTTTTATGGAAACTTGAGATGTTCTACCAACACATTGAGCGTTCACCCCATTGGCTACTAGAACCTAGAATTTGTCTTTGTTGGAAGAGTTAATGAATAAATTCAAAGCTTTTGCTATTTTGATGTCGATAAAATTGTGGGTACTGCCGGAATCAATTAGCACATTCACATTTTTTTGGCGGATAAATCCTGGTACCTTGATGGTATGGTGGGTGGTTAACCCCATGAGGGCATGCACGGAGATAGCCATTGTATCCTCTTCCTTCTCTTCTAGAGTACTTGGTAGTTCTTCTTGCATAGGTTCTTCTTGGTGGTAAGTTTCTTCCTCTTCTCCTTCATATTGATCGCATTCAATATGAAAGTTTTGTTTTTGGGCACATGCTTGTTCCCTGGGATGATGAGTGTGACATTTATAGCAAAAGTATCTTGATGGTTGATCATTTCTATGAAAGGAATTGTTGTGATATGAAGGACGACTATAAGTTTCACGTCGTGCATACAACTGAATTCTCTTCTCAGCCAGCTTGGCTATTCTTATACAATCGTTCAACGAGGTTGGATTTTGAATGTCCACCTCCACCCTAATATTTTCTTTCAATTGAAGAACACAAGCTTATACTGAGAGTGGGGGTGAACAGTATAAGACCTCTTTTTATTTTTTCCTTTATACTTCAAAATAGTAAAGCAATATACCCAAAGAAATATCAAAGAAATGCACAATATCATCCACAAAGTGACACCAATTTTAACGTGGTTCACCTAGAATGGTTGGGCTATGTCCACAAAACTTTTCTCTAAAAGTTATCTCAAAGTTCTTTGGGAATCCTTCCCAATTACAATGTTTATGAGCCTCGGCCCAAAGGAGGTACCTTCCCCCAATCAAAATTTATTAGCCTCTGCTCAAAGGAGATACCTTCCCCCAATTAGAATTTATGAGCCTCTGCTCAATTGAGATACCTTCCCCTCTGCTCTATAAATGATCCCTCAGAAGATCAACTGCCTCTACCTCTTGCCAACACGTGGAACTCCTTTCCACTGAAGACCTCCTGTCCTCAATGCTTAGCCTAAGATACCTCTACCTTCTATGATCATGTCCACAGCATCTCAGCAACCTGTACCAAACACAGTCAGTCGATCTAGTACAAGTATTCCTCTATCTGTCAGATCTGTCCAACTCTTGAAAAAATCAATCCTCTGCATACAAGCCTTCTCAAAGACTTGCCAAATCTGTCCTTAGGTTCTTCTCATAGAACCAATGCACCTCTATCCTCAAGTTCTCTGATAGAACTATCAAACTCAGCTCACAAGTCCTTTGCTAGGACCTGTCCAAATTTGCTCATAAGTCCCCACTGGAACATGTCCAAAAACTTCTCACAAGTCCCCATCGAAACCTGTCCAAAACTGCTCACAAGTCCCCACCAGAACCTATCGAAAAACTCATCAAGCTCACCAAGAAAAACTTTCTTAGTAGGAAATCACAAAGTGAATTGTTAGAGACCCAATGTGATTTTCCAAACTCATAGAAGCATAAAGAGAATTTTTAGAGACTCAATATGTTCTATACTCAACTCCCAATCTCAAAACTCAACTCAAATCAACTTAGCTCAATCTCAATATCAAATCTGAAAACTCAACTCAATATCTGAAATGGATAGGATAGAATGTTTTCTTTCAATAACATGAAGCCCCAAAAATTGCCAAATATGCAAAGAATCACATAACAATGATACTCATGTTCTTTTCACCATCAATTAGGGTTTCAACAACAATGCTCATAAAACAAGGTTTAGTCAACCAACACCATTCAAATCAACATCAACCTTGAAGCATTCAACCAATCATCACAAGAAAAGGAAACAAGTAAAAATCTTTTTCCCTCCAAAGATATTTGAACAAAACAACCACCAACACAATATCACCAAATGCAAAGAATAACTTGCTCAAATCAACTCAATGGAGTAAGCCCAATATCATGAATCAAGTAAAGTAATAACTTGATCAAACAACCTCTATGGAAGCAACTCAACCATCAAACTCAAAACAGCCAACAAAGGGTTCCACCAACTCAATGCAAGTAGCTAGACTCACAAATATAAACCCTAGTGCACAAAGCTTCCACTATCTCAAACCAAAAATTATGCATTCACCAAAACTCTCATCAAGGATAACAATGCATAAGAAGTCTTCAACAAACCAGAAAATAGGATTTACACCCAACCAAAGGAAACCTAGTTGAAAACCTTTTCACTCCAACCTTATTTCAGAAAAACATACACCAATCATACTCATAAGGAAAATGTGCCCATACCTTTTTGGAGTAGAAGAAAATTGATCCTTAAAGCTATCACCACACACAACCCTCAAACTTCCAACCAAGTTAGGGTTACAACCAAGATAAATGAGCATATATAAAAACTTTCCTTAATACACCTTTTAGCTCCTCTTCTTTAAAAACAACCACCAAAGAAGCCAAAAACACAACCAAAATTTACACCTTATATCTCCATTTTTAAATTTAGCATAGCAAAAGACTAATCTCAAAAATACAACCAAAGAAATATCCCCTTATTTCTCCTATGTCTTTTAAACAATGCTAAACAATGCCAAAAATCATATCAAGAAAATAATCACACCTTATAATGGTTGCCCTTGAAGAATCCGAAATTCACGGCACAAAACACGTTTTAATAAAAACGTGACTAATCCATGCATAGCTCCCTCTGCGGGGATCGAAACGCAGACCTCTGCCTACACAAGGCCCAATCATAGCCTTCGCTGCCACTAGCCCACAAGGGGCTTATGAAGTCCAAGACAGACTTCCTTCCACATAAACGGTCAAGCTTTCCAAAAGCTTTTCAAACCACGAGCTCTCCTCTTTTGCAGCGTAAACAGAACATTCGATTCTCTTAATAAAAACCTCCATTGGTTTTAATAAAAACCATTGCCAATGGAATCTCTTCGGATTCTATTAAAAATATTCTCTTGGAATATTCCACCTTTGAAGCCAACACATCCTCTTAACATTAATGTCATTTCCTTTTGACATCAATGACAACTCATAGACAAGAATCTAGGATCTCAAACCCAAATTTGCCAACATCAATCCATTGCGAAGAGCTCCTACCACTGTGTCAAGACTGAGGTCTAATGTATACGGTAGTAAACTGGTGAATTCCAAGACGAACTCACTAACCGATCCTTCTTGTTTAAGAGATAACAGTCTTACTGTGTATGACGATGTAGCTCCTTCATCAAATCTTTCTAAAAAATAGGTAGTGAATTTTTTCCAATTAATAGTAGCTCCTTTCTCTCGCTTAAGCCATACGAACTATTTGTAAGCCTCAGTGCCTAATTTTGATGCAGCGAAAGGGACTTTATCAAAATTCTTAATTTGGTATAAGTCAAGAATGCCTTCCATTTTGGCTATCCAACCACAAGGATCATCACCCTCAAAAGTGGGCATATCAATGTGTGGAAAATTATTAGGGCCTCTCGGTTGGTGATAACCCCTATCCCTATCCTGATATTTGTTATATCGTTGTCTATGATAGCGATTCTCGTAATTATTCAGATTGCCTCTTTGCTGCTCCCAATCTTCATCCTGGTCGTCATATTCTTCATGCCTTTGTTCATGGGAATGATTTTGGGGATTAGTATTGGGATTAGATTGGTTTTGTGCGCTCAACAATTTAGTTAGGTAGAGTTCCATCTATTAAGTGTCGAAGAGTTTCATCCGTGGTAATGGCAAAGTTGCCTGATTCTCCTTGTGTGACGTTGTTATGAGTTGGGGAAAGGTTAGTAGCCATGGGGTCTACCAATGGATGATGCAGATTATAACTACCAATTTTGAAATGAGAAGGAGAATTTTTTGTACCTGGGCTTCGATGAGGTCTTCTTGGGTTGTTATTGGTCATCTTCGAGCTTGATAGTCGACCGTCATGTCCTTTGATCCAACTTCTACTCATGCACTGTTCAAAATTTCCTGCTTAGTAATCCTTGAGCTTCGATTTCTATGAAAATTTGGTTGAATTTGGCAAAAAATTTTGTGTTCCGCTTCAACTGTCGCTCCAACTGTGATGTGGATTTGAATTTGGATTTGGGCTCGCCTCCTTGACAATAACTTTTGACAACTTTCAAACAACTTTTATTTTGACAATATTTTGGATAATTTTAGTTGACACCTGACCAAGAAATGATGCGATACGAGGGACACCACACGATACCCGATGTGACATGACCTAACCGACATGAAGGACCGAGACGCGATCAGATCAGATGAGACACGATACAAGGGACACCACACGACATGTCAACTAGACAAGGAGAGATGACCCACAACTAGATGACAGAACCCAACACGGATGCCAAGGATGATTAGGTAGGAGGAAGTAAACTGGACCCGACAATGAAACACAATAAACACCATCAATTAGGGCTTCAACAAAAATGCTCATCAAACAAGGTTCAATCAACACCATTCAACTCAAAACACAACCTTGAAGCATTTCACAATCAACATTAGAAAAGGAAACAAGTAGAACTCCTTTTCTCTCCAATATTGTTTGAACAAAAGCATCCACCAACTCAACTCACAATAGCACACACAACTTTTCAAATCATCAACAAAGGAGTAAGCTCAACACTTTAACCAAGTAAAGAATAGCTTGATTATTACCAATTTAATGAAAGCAAATGTCAATCTCAAAGCTGCCCACTTAAGGTTTCACAACTTCACACAAGAAGCAATTAACCTTAAAACATCATGCTTTCATTTCCATAAACAACCAAAAGCACTCTCAACATTACAAGAAATATTTAACCCTTATACACCTTATTTCTCCCTTATAGTCTTATCACAAATAAAATTTATCTCTCATAAGAATGCAATAAGATATTTCAACAACATCTTCAAAAAGAATCTTTTATCAAAATACAAACAAGCTTTAAACTCCTTATAACTCCTAAGCTGTTTTTCCCTCTAACAAACTTCCTCCATCCGCAAAAACACTTAGCAAAAATTAATTTCGAAAATACCTTAGCCAACATCAAAAATCGCTATGGAGAAATTTGCGCATGAATTCTAACACCACCCGTTGCATCCACTTCATGACAAAAAACCCTTTCACGATATTCGAACGCGGAACCTCCCGTTCGGGTAGCGCGCCAACAGCCTAGCCGCTATCGATGCACCAAAGGCACCCGATGAGGTTTAAACCTCACGCTGTTAACCTTGATCCTTCTGCACTAGGGATAAAATGAAACCACAGTCCCTTCCTTTCCTCTGCTATGACACGACGACAATAAAATTTACGACGGATTCGACAAACGGCGAGTGCAGACAAACGAACAACAGATCCAAAAAAATGGTGAATACAAAGACGAATTTACAATGAGCAACTCCTTTCGAAATTCGGATGGGATAAATCTTTGTTTTCATCGAGGGAGATTTATATGCAATTTACCATAAGCTCTTTGACGTCGGCGAGGAGTTTAACACGTCGACGGAGGTCTTTGCTAGCGCCCACAATGTTAAAACATTTGCGCCATGGATTAGGAGAACCCATTGCAAATAATAATTTATTTATTTAAAAATAATTAAATGGAACCTTAACAAGGTTTTTAATTATTTAAATAAATACTTCCTCCTGGACCCAAATGCATTAAACCAATGCATCCACCTGTAATCTCTAAACCTCCCAACTTGGGGTTTGCAAAAGACCTTTGAAACTCGTCATGCCGTAACCTTCATCAAAACAAATTATTTGACATCAAATCAAATTCCTTCAAGAGCTTCTTGACATCAATGACAACTTATACACTTGAGCAAAGGCAATGTACCCAAAGTACCCAAAATTGCCAACAATCTCCCCCTTTGTCATTGATGGCAAACCTTTACTGAAAACACTTCTCAAGAGCCAAAACTAAAACCAACTGTGCTAACAACTGAGAAACTGTGCCCACAACTGAGAATCTTCCTTTGAAGTTTTTCTCCCCCTGACTTGAAGCTTTCCTCTTCACTTTGAAGCTCTCCCCCTTACTCATATCTCTCCCCCTTTGTCATCAATGGCAAAGGGCCACCTTTGGGGCTCGGGACTAAGAATGAGCCTCTTAGCTTAGTCCCTCCCCCACCTCCTGATGAGGTGATTAATTTTGGGGTGGGAGTAAAACTCCCATTAGGCACTGATCATCATCAACGTCTATAACTTCCTTGTCGGGCCTTCTCTTGAACTCTTTGTCCATATTCCTATTCTTGTCACTGTTCTTGTTCTTGTTCTCATCCTTGTTCTTGTCCATGTCTTGATCCTTGGACCTGATCATGCCACTGTTCCTGTTCCTGTATTCTAGAATTTTAGCTCTACACTGTCTGATTATGTGACCTTCATTGTTGCACTTGAAACACTTGACGATGTTGTTTCTCTGAGGTAAACCTGATCTTTGAATCCACCTGTTCTGACCAAACTTGTTCTGGCCAAACCTGTTCTGACCAAACCTGTTCTGACCAAACCTGTTTTGATCAAACCTGTTCTTGTTATTTACCTTGCAATAGACTGCCTTGTGCCCAAACTATTTACAAGAGTAGCAATACCCTTGAAAGAAACTAGCACTTCTAAAATTGTCATTTACCTTCTTCACTTGAGCCATGCAATGTGAAGCCATGTGACCAAACCTGTGACAAGCAAAACATCTGCCTTGAAACTTTCCTTTATTTGACCTCTTGGGTCCTGAAAACTTCTTCTTCTCATTCTGAATTCTATTTTCTGTTTCTGTGCATCTATCATTCAAGGACTCCTTTTCTGAAGTACTTTCCTCATCAGAACTCTCTTCCTTTTGGAGTCTCTTACTAGACTCTCCAACTTGTTCCTTGTGTGGCTTAACAAAACCAAGGCCTATTTTATCTGTTGTCTTTCTTTGACCTTTGATGAGTGACTTAACCTTTTTGGAGCTATCTTGAAACCTCGTAAAGCTTATCCTTGTACTCTTTAGTTTCCTCTTTCAAAGAAGCCATTTTCTGTTCTAACTCACTATACTCAAGAACCTTAGACTCTAACTCATCCTTGAGTTCTTGTGTCTTAGCTATAGAGAAGTCAAGACTTTCTATAAGATCATCTCTCTCCATACAACATTCATCTAACTTATCCTTGAGTCTAGCATTCTTCTTTCTTTCCTTTTTCAAAGCACTAAGAGCACTAATAAGTTCACTTTCAAGATCCTTTATTTGATTGCCTTTTGAATCATCAAAGCCTTTTTCAGATTTCTTATCACTAGAGGTGCTACCCTTTTCAAAAACCATACATGCATCTTCCTTATAGTTTTCTGAAGCATCCTCATACATACTAGAAACCAAATCATTATTTGTGCAATCATCCTCAAGGTGACCAAAATTTCCACATCTAAGACATTTCATGATAATGAATCTATGTTTCGGTTCTTCCTCTTTTTCTCAATATGAACAACATCTCATTTTCATTATCACTTGAAGAACTTTCACTATCACTACTAGAACACTTACTTGCTTTGTCTAGGTAGAAACTCTTCTTGTGCTTGTGAGAATACCTCTTTCCTTGATTGTTGTGCTCATTAGAATCCTTGCTCTTAGAATCCTGTTTATCTTCATCACTTTCATTCTTGGGAACAATACAGTTAGTAGCATAATGACCAAACTTTCCACAATTGAAACATCTTATATTTTTCATACTTTTGTGTTTTCTAGAGAACTTGCCTTTCTTGCTGTAATATGCCTCTTCATCACTAGAAGACTCATCACTATCTTGAAGCTGTTTACCCTTGGATTCCTTGGTAGCCTTGAAAGTTGCCTCTTTCTTGACATCAACCTTCACTTGAGTTCTCAACTCAAATGCTGCAAGTATACTATGGAGCTCATCCTTTTTCAACTTATCCAAATCTTTAGCTTCCTCAATAGCAGAAATATTTTCACTAAATCTATTAGGAAGAGATCTTAAAATCTTATCACAAACATCATTTTCAGCAAGCTCAAGACCTAAGTCTTTCATGGAGTTAACAACCTCATCCATACGAAGCATGTAGTCACTAATATTTTCATCATCATTCATCTTGAGTTGTTCAAACATACCTTTGAAGTGTCTTAACTTGGCCTTTTTGACATTTGTATCACCTGTATGAACCACCTTCAACTGTTTCCACATTTCACTAGCTGTCTTGCGGTGAATCACTTTGGTGAGATCTCGCTTTCTATAAGCCTTTAGGATTGCATTCATTGCTTTTGAATTGTTGTGATGTAGGAGCCTTTCTTCTTTAGTATTAGGACCATGTACAGGAATAGTGTACTCATCTTCAATCACTTCCCATACCTCATTACCAAGTGCCATTAGATGAACCTTCATCCTTGCACTCCAAAGACCAAAATCTGACCCATCAAGAATAGGTGCTGCATTACTACTTGAATGATCCATTGTGTTCTTTACTAGCTTTTCCTTCAAGCTGTTAAACTTTTCGAAGGCACCTGCTCTGATACCAATTGAAGAACACAAGCTTATACCGAGAGGGGGGGTGAACAATGATAAGACCTCTTTTTACTTTTTCCTTTATACTTCAAAATAGTAAAGCAATATACCCAAAGCAATATCAAAGCAATGCACAATATCATCCACAAAGTGACACCAATTTTAACGTGGTTCACCCGTAATGGTCGGGCTACGTCCACAAAACTTTTCTCTAAAAGTTATCTCAAAGTTCTTTGGGAATCCTTCCCAATTACAATGTTTATGAGCCTCGGCCCAAAGGAGATACCTTCCCCCAATCAGAATTTATGAGCCTCTGCTCAAAGGAGATACCTTCCCCAATTAGAATTTATGAGCCTCTCTCAAATGAGATACCTTCCTAAATTTATGAGCCTCTCTCAAAGGAGATACCTTCCCTCAATCTAAATTTATGAGCCTCTCTCAAAGGAGATACCTTCCCCTCTACTCGGAAATGATCCCTCGAAGATCAACTACCTCTACCTCTTGCCAACACGTGGAACTCCTTTCCACCGAAGACCTCCTATCCTCAATGCTTAGCCTAAGAGACCTCTACCTTCTATGATCACGTCCACAGTAGCTCAACAACCTGTACCAAACACAGTCAGTCGGTCTAGTACAAGTCTTCCTCTGTCTATCAGATCTGTCCAACACTTGAACAAATCAATCCTCTACACACAAGCCTTCTCAAAGACTTGCCAAATCTGTCCTCAGGTTCTTCTCAAAGAACCAGTGCTCCTCTATCCTCAAGTTCTCTGATAGAACTATCAAAACTCAGCTCACAAGTCCTCTGCTAGGACCTATCCAAATCTGCTCACAAGTCCCCATCGAAACCTGTCCAAAACTTGCTCACAAGTCCCCATCGAAACCTATCCAAAACCTGCTCACAAGTCCCCACCGAAACCTGTCCAAAACCTGCTCACAAGTCCCCATCGAAACCTGTCCAAAACCTCAGCAAGCTCACCAAGAAAAACTTTCTTAGTAGGAAATCACAAGGTGAATTGTTAGAGACCCAATGTGATTTGTCAAACTCATAGAAGCATAAAGAGAATTGTTAGAGACTCAATATGTTCTATACTCAACTCCCAATCTCAAAACTCAACTCAAATCAACTCAACTCAAACTCAATCTCAAATCTGAAAACTCAACTCAAACTCAATATCTGAAATGGATAGGATAGAATGCTTTCTTTCAAGAACATGAAACTCCAACAATTGCCAACTATGCAAAGAATCACATAACAATGATACTCATGTTCTTTTCACCATCAATTAGGGCTTCAACAACAATGCTCATCAAACAAGGTTCAATCAACACCATTCAGCTCAAAACACAACCTTGAAGCATTTCACAATCAACATTAGAAAAGGAAACAAGTAGAACTCCTTTTCTCTCCAATATTGTTTGAACAAAAGCATCCACCAACTCAACTCACAATAGCACACACAACTTTTCAAATCATCAACAAAGGAGTAAGCTCAACACTTTAACCAAGTAAAGAATAGCTTGATTATTACCAATTTAATGAAAGCAAATATCAATCTCAAAGCTGCCCACTTAAGGTTTCACAACTTCACACAAGAAGCAATTAACCTTAAAACATCATGCTTTCATTTCCATAAACAACCAAAAGCACTCTCAACATTACAAGAAATATTTAACCCTTATACACCTTATTTCTCCCTTATAGTCTTATCACAAATAAAATTTATCTCTCATAAGAATGCAATAAGATATTTCAACAACATCTTCAAAAAGAATCTTTTATCAAAATACAAACAAGCTTTAAACTCCTTATAACTCCTAAGCTGTTTTTCCCTCTAACAAACTTCCTCCATCCGCAAAAACACTTAGCAAAAATTAATTTCGAAAATACCTTAGCCAACATCAAAAATCGCTATGGAGAAATTTGCGCATGAATTCTAACACCACCCGCTGCGTCCACTTCACGACGAAAAACCCTTTCACGATATTCGAACGTGGAACCTCCCGTTCGGGTAGCGCGCCAACAGCCTAGCCGCTACCGGTGCGCCAAAGGCACCCGATGAGGTTTAAACCTCACGCTGTTAACCTTGATCCTTCTGCACAGGGATAAAATGAAACCACAGTCCCTTCCTTTCCTCTGCCATGACACGACGACAATAAACTTTACGATGGATTCGACAAACGGTGAGTGCAGACAAACGAACAACGGATCCATGAAAAATGGTGAATACACAGACGAATTTACAGCGAGCAACTCCTTTCAAAATTCGGATGGGATAAATCTTTGTTTTCATCGAGGGAGATTTATATGCAATTTACCATAAGCTCTTTGACGTCGACGAGGAGTTTAACACGTCGGCGGAGGTCTTGGCTAGCGCCCACAATGTTAAAACATTTGCGCCATGGATTAGGAGAACCCATTGCAAATAATAATTTATTTATTTAAAAATAATTAAATGGAACCTTAACAAGGTTTTTAATTATTTAAATAAATACTTCCTCCTGGACCCAAATGCATTAAACCAATGCATCCACCTGTAATCTCTAAACCTGCCAACTTGGGGTTTGCAAAAGACCTTTGAAACTGTCATGTCGTAACCTTCATCAAAACAAATTATTTGACATCAAATCAAATTCCTTCAAGAGCTTCTTGACATCAATGACAACTTATACACTTGAGCAAAGGCAATGTACCCAAAGTACCCAAAATTGCCAACAATCTCCCCCTTTGTCATTGATGGCAAACCTTTACTGAAAACACTTCTCAAGAGCCAAAACTGAAACCAACTGTGCTAACAACTAAGAAACTGTGCCCACAACTAAGAATCTTCCTTTGAAGTTTTGCTCCCCTGACTTGAAGCTTTCCTCTTCACTTTGAAGCTCTCCCCCTTACTCATATCTCTCCCCCTTTGTCATCAATGGCAAAGGGCCACCTTTGGGGCTCGGGACTAAGAATGAGCCTCTTAGCTTAGTCCCTCCCCCACCTCCTGATGAGGTGATTAATTCTGGGGTGGGAGTAAAACTCCCATTAGGCACTGATCATCATCAGCGTCTATAACTTCCTTGTCGGGCCTTCTCTTGAACTCTTTGTCCATATTCCTGTTCTTGTCACTGTTCTTGTTCTTGTTCTCATCCCTGTTCTTGTCCATGCCTTGATCCTTGGACCTGATCATGCCACTGTTCCTGTTCTTGTATTCTAGAATTTCAGCTCTACACTGTCTGATTATGTGACCTTCATTGTTGCACTTGAAACACTTGACGATGTTGTTTCTCTGAGGTAAACCTGATCTTTGAATCCACCTGTTCTGACCAAACCTGTTCTGGCCAAACCTTTTCGACCAAACCTGTTCTGACCAAACCTATTTTGATCAAACCTGTTCCTGTTATTTACCTTGCAATAGACTCCCTTGTGCCCAAACTGTTTACAAGAGTAGCAATACCCTTGAAAGAAACTAGCACTTCTGAAATTGTCATTTACCTTCTTCACTTGAGCCATGCAATGTGAAGCCATGTGACCAAACCTGTGACAAGCAAAACATCTCGCCTTGAAACTTTCCTTTATTTGACCTCTTGGGTCCTGAAAACTTCTTCTTCTCATTCTGAATTCTGTTTTCTATTTCTGTGCATCTATCATTCAAGGACTCCTTTTCTGAAGTACTTTCCTCATCAGAACTCTCTTCCTTTTGGAGTCTCTTACTAGACTCTCCAACTTGTTCCTTGTGTGGCTTAACAAAACCAAGGCCTGTTTTATCTCTTGTATTTCTTTGACCTTTGATGAGTGACTTAACCTTTTTGGAGCTATCTTGAAACCTCGTAAAGCTTATCCTTGTACTCTTTAGTTTCCTCTTTCAAAGAAGCCATTTTCTGTTCTAACTCACTATACTCAAGAACCTTAGACTCTAACTCATCCTTGAGTTCTTGTGTCTTAGCTATAGAGAAGTCAAGACTTTCTATAAGATCATCTCTCTCCATACAACATTCATCTAACTTATCCTTGAGTCTAGCATTCTTCTTTCTTTCCTTTTTCAAAGCACTAAGAGCACTAATAAGTTCACTTTCAAGATCCTTTATTTGATTGCCTTTTGAATCATCAAAGCCTTTTTCAGATTTCTTATCACTAGAGGTGCTACCCTTTTCAAAAACCATACATGCATCTTCCTTATAGTTTTCTGAAGCATCCTCATACATACTAGAAACCAAATCATTATTTGTGCAATCATCCTCAAGGTGACCAAAATTTCCACATCTAAGACATTTCATGATAATGAATCTATGTTTCGGTTCTTCCTCTTTTTCTCGATATGAACAACATCTCATTTTCATTATCACTTGAAGAACTTTCACTATCACTACTAGAACACTTACTTGCTTTGTCTAGGTAGAAACTCTTCTTGTGCTTGTGAGAATACCTCTTTCCTTGATTGTTGTGCTCATCAGAATCCTTGCTCTTAGAATCCTGTTTATCTTCATCACTTTCATTCTTGGGAACAGTATAGTTAGTAGCATAATGACCAAACTTTCCACAATTGAAACATCTTATATTTTTCATACTTTTGTGTTTTCTAGAGAACTTGCCTTTCTTGTCGTAATATGCCTCTTCATCACTAGAAGACTCATCACTATCTTGAAGTTGTTTACCCTTGGATTCCTTGGTAGCCTTGAAAGTCGCCTCTTTCTTGACATCAACCTTCACTTGAGTTCTCAACTCAAATGCTGCAAGTATACTATGGAGCTCATCCTTTTTCAACTTATCCAAATCTTTAGCTTCCTCAATAGCAGAAATATTTTCACTAAATCTATTAGGAAGAGATCTTAAAATCTTATCACAAACATCATTTTCAGCAAGCTCAAGACCTAAGTCTTTCATGGAGTTAACAACCTCATCCATACGAAGCATGTAGTCACTAATATTTTCATCATCATTCATCTTGAGTTGTTCAAACATACCTTTGAAGTGTCTCAACTTGGCTTTTCTGACATTTGTATCACCTGTATGAACCACCTTCAATCTGCTTCCACATTTCACTAGTTGTCTTGCAGTGAATCACTTTGGTGAGATCTCGCTCCGTAAGCCTTTTAGGATTGCATTCATTGCTTTTGAATTGCTGTGATGTAGGAGCCTTTCTTCTTTAGTATTAGGACCATGTACAGGAATAGTGTACTCATCTTCAATCACTTCCCATACCTCATTACCAAGTGCCATTAGATGAACCTTCATCCTTGCACTCCAAAGACCAAAATCTGACCCATCAAGAATAGGTGCTACATTACTACTTGAATGATCCATTGTGTTCTTTACTAGCTTTTCCTTCAAGTCGTTAAACTTTTCGAAGGCACCTGCTCTGATACCAATTGAAGAACATAAGCTTATACTCGAGAGGGGGGTGAACAAGATAAGACCTCTTTTTACTTTTTCCTTTATACTTCAAAATAGTAAAGCAATATACCCAAAGCAATATCAAAGCAATGCACAATATCATCCACAAAGTGACACCAATTTTAACGTGGTTCACCCGTAATGGTCAGGCTACGTCCACAAAACTTTTCTCTAAAAGTTATCTCAAAGTTCTTTGGGAATCCTTCCCAATTACAATGTTTATGAGCCTCGGCCCAAAGGAGATACCTTCCCCAAATCAAAATATATGAGCCTCTGCTCAAAGGAGATACCTTACCCCTTAGATCCTAAATTATGAGCCTCTCTCAAAGGAGATACCTTCCCCTCAATCTAAATTTATGAGCCTCTACTCAAAGGAGATACCTTCCCCTCTACTCTGGAAATGATCCCTCAGAAGATCAACTGCCTCTACCTCTTGCCAGCACGTGGAACTCCTTTCCACCGAAGACCTCCTGTCCTCAATGCTTAGCCTAAGAGACCTCTGCCTTCTATGATCACGTCCACAGCAGCTCAACAACCTGTACCAAACATAGTCAATCGGTCTAGTACAAGTCTTCCTCTGTCTGTCAGATCTGTCCAACACTTGAACAAATCAATCCTCTACACACAAGCCTTCTCAAAGACTTGCCAAATCTGTCCTCAGGTTCTTCTCAAAGAACCAGTGCTCCTCTGTCCTCAAGTTCTCTGATAGAACTATCAAAACTCAGCTCACAAGTCCTCTGCTAGGACCTATCCAAATCTGCTCACAAGTCCCCACCGAAACCTATCCAAAACTTGCTCACAAGTCCCCACCGAAACCTGTCCAAAACTTGCTCACAAGTCCCCATCGGAACCTGTCCAAAACCTGCTCACAAGTCCCCACCGAAACCTGTCCAAAACCTCAGCAAGCTCACCAAGAAAAACTTTCTTAGTAGGAAATCACAAGGTGAATTGTTAGAGACCCAATGTGATTTGTCAAACTCATAGAAGCATAAAGAGAATTGTTAGAGACTCAATATGTTCTATACTCAACTCCCAATCTCAAAACTCAACTCAAATCAACTCAACTCAAACTCAATCTCAAATCTGAAAACTCAACTCCAACTCAATATCTGAAATGGATAGGATAGAATGCTTTCTTTCAAGAACATGAAACTCCAACAATTGCCAACTATGCAAAGAATCACATAACAATGATACTCATGTTCTTTTCACCATCAATTAGGGCTTCAACAACAATGCTCATCAAACAAGGTTCAATCAACACCATTCAGCTCAAAACACAACCTTGAAGCATTTCACAATCAACATTAGAAAAGGAAACAAGTAGAACTCCTTTTCTCTCCAATATTGTTTGAACAAAAGCATCCACCAACTCAACTCACAATAGCACACACAACTTTTCAAATCATCAACAAAGGAGTAAGCTCAACACTTTAACCAAGTAAAGAATAGCTTGATTATTACCAATTTAATGAAAGCAAATGTCAATCTCAAAGCTGCCCACTTAAGGTTTCACAACTTCACACAAGAAGCAATTAACCTTAAAACATCATGCTTTCATTTCCATAAACAACCAAAAGCACTCTCAACATTACAAGAAATATTTAACCCTTATACACCTTATTTCTCCCTTATAGTCTTATCACAAATAAAATTTATCTCTCATAAGAATGCAATAAGAAATTTCAACAACATCTTCAAAAAGAATCTTTTATCAAAATACAAACAAGCTTTAAACTCCTTATAACTCCTAAGCTATTTTTCCCTCTAACAAACTTCCTCCATCCGCAAAAACACTTAGCAAAAATTAATTTCGAAAATACCTTAGCCAACATCAAAAATCGCTATGGAGAAATTTGCGCATGAATTCTAACACCACCCGCTGCGTCCACTTCACGACAAAAAACCCTTTCACGATATTCGAACGCGGAACCTCCCGTTCGGGTAGCGCGCCAACAGCCTAGCCGCTACCGGTGCGCCAAAGGCACCCGATGAGGTTTAAACCTCACGCTGTTAACCTTGATCCTTCTGCACAGGGATAAAATGAAACCACAGTCCCTTCCTTTCCTCTGCCGTGACACGACGACAATAAACTTTACGACGGATTCGACAAACGGCGAGTGCAGACAAACGAACAACGGATCCACGAAAAACGGCGAAGACATAGACGAATTTACAGCGAGCAACTCCTTTCAAAATTCGGATGGGATAAATCTTTGTTTTCATCGAGGGAGATTTATATGCAATTTACCATAAGCTCTTTGACGTCGGCGAGGAGTTTAACACGTCGACGGAGGTCTTGGCTAGCGCCCACAATGTTAAAACATTTGCGCCATGGATTAGGAGAACCCATTGCAAATAATAATTTATTTATTTAAAAATAATTAAATGGAACCTTAACAAGGTTTTTAATTATTTAAATAAATACTTCCTCCTGGACCCAAATGCATTAAACCAATGCATCCACCTGTAATCTCTAAACCTCCCAACTTGGGGTTTGCAAAAGACCTTTGAAACTGTCATGCCGTAACCTTCATCAAAACAAATTATTTGACATCAAATCAAATTCCTTCAAGAGCTTCTTGACATCAATGACAACTTATACACTTGAGCAAAGGCAATGTACCCAAAGTACCCAAAATTGCCAACATAACCATAGGTAGGTAAACTAGCTCATTATGCAAAATCTTTGGAGGGATTACGATTAGACCAAGTGGTTTAGAGGCTCTACTTGGATTTCCATCATTGGATAGAGGTATAAGCATACTTACGGTATATGAGGCACGAATGGTGGCTCATTGGACATCACAACATAAAGCAAGAGTACTTCTAGTACTCTTGTGTTAGACGATAGTTTGGTATCTATCAAGATGTCTTAGAGGAGCCCACCATCTATCACCATTGAGGAGATGATACACAATTGGTGTGTCCTCAAGTGGATTCATTATTAGATGAGGAGGATCCTACAGTAGTTGATATAGGATTGGTTGATCCAGGTGCTAGCATAGAGTACAACACATGGTGGGTGACTTGATTATGGTAAGGATATGGACCAATGGATAGGCCAACTGAGGTGGCAGTGGAGGAGGGTGTGGATGAGGTTGGGTGATGAGTGCATCACCGAATAGAGGGGAATGGGGTAAACCCAAAAAGGGGGTAGAGGAGTAATAAACTTAGGGTGAGGGGTGATGATGACCCTATATATGAGGTGATCCAGTTGATAGTATGGATGCAAATCGTATAGGGGTAGCTGGTGGAGTGGGAGACTACCATAGTTATAGTCTAGAGTTAGCTCAGTAGTGGGAAATAGTTATGAAGGGGATTTTTTGAGGAGAGAGCTCTCATCAAGGCCTAGGTAGACACAACCTAGGAAGATATAGATAGGGTTACTAATAAGAGGGACAAAGTGATAGTAGAGTGAGACACTCTGTAGACACAGATGGCTACTAGGAAAACAGAATGAGAAGCTCTATAGAATCATGTGGGGACCTTGATCACAACTCAAGGGTAAATAAGTACATATGAAGAGGCTAAGATTAGTAGGTTATGGGGTCTACTAGAGGATTTTCTAGCCTAGCATTAGTCTAACACAGAGTACATAGTGGGCTTGGAGGGTTGAATCCAGATACTCGATGATGATTGACCTGTCCAGTCTATAACAAGAGGGTCTTAGAGGAGCCAATGCACATAGTCAGGGTATTCGTAGGCTAGACTGAGTCATAGATCATTTGCTAGGCCTAGTTATAGGACATACACTATGCTATAGATATCAATGGGTAGTGGATCTAGGAAATACTACAAGGATGAGGTCAAGGGTGGAGGCAACTCTAGGGGTGTAGGCCCTGCTTGATGTATCTTATGTATTTATTCTTTTTGGGTGTAAGATTCGAGAACCTACATGATTGTAGCCTACGGTATTTTGTATCACTATGTACTTGACTCTTATATATATATATATAGAATTATGTCTCTCATTTTATGGCTCATCTTGTATAATGTTATGGTTTTATATTATGTTATGGATGCAGTGATGGATGTGATGATTATATGATGTATTGATTTATACATGTGATGTACTAATGACATGCAATGATTAGGTGATGGATGTATGACTAGATTTTGTAGTCTAGATATATGGATGCACTATTATGTATGTGTATATGGATGCAATGTTTAATGTTAAATGCACATTTTTAAATTTATTTAATTGATTATGCATTTAATTCTTATTATTAATATGACGAATGTAATGTGTATGTAATGCATTAATTTTATATGGATGTATCAATTTTGAATGTATGTTATAATTGCTTAAAACATAATAAAATGAATCTAATTTGTATTTAAAAAACTAATGGCAAACACCATAGAATGTATAAAAGTCATGAATCAAAATGTTAACCTTATCACAAGAGTTATACATTTGTTTATGAATAAGTGAGATGGCATATGTGAAATATAGGGGCTTTCCCTAAAGGATTTTGTAAAATAAAAGGTGTGCATAAAATAGATAGTGGTCATCTAAATATCATTATTGATATTCATCCAGTATCTATCCTATATTATGATGACCCCTTAATATATTAAATTTCATAAGGAAAATGGTGACAATTGACAAGATGATTAGGTGCTATGAGGGAATTTTTGAGTTTTTTTGTGAGACTCAAAAACCCTAGTTGATTTATTAGAAGTTGTATATTGAATAAATAAGACTCCTAAGATATATAAGTTTGTTAAGAAGACCCAGATATTCAATATCCCTATGTGTGTAAAGTGAATATATTTTATGATGCATACGGTTACCTCATTTCCAATCCGGTTTCATGTAACCCATTGTTATAATGAGGATCATATTATGGTCATCCTAATGTTGAGTTTGTACATGGTTGGACAAAACTACTAGGAATACAAGCCATAAAAATCTAGCTCAACCATAAGTCAATATTTTTATGTACAAAAGAAGGTCGCTAATGTGACAAATATATCACCACACATAAGGCTACTCCATTTCCAGATAGGTTTCATTCAACCTATTTCTATAATGGATATTACCCCATGGCATTGAATACTAAACATTCTAGAGGTTCAAGCTCCTTACCCCCTTATTTTATTTTGATTTATTGGGATGCTTGCTTATGCATAGTTGTGAAAACCGTTGTTTGTTTTTATTTTTGAGAGAAAGGGATTTGCTTAGTGATAAAAATCACTATTTATTTTTATTGTATTTTGAGATTTTGCTCATTTTATGGAAGAGCAAAGGGATTTTTTGAGGAAGCTTGTCCTTTTTTCAATTCTTAGTGTTCTAGACCATGTGCATAATAGGATGAGCAAGAAAAATATTTTACTTAAGGTGACAAGGACCATTTTTTAGTGTCATCTTTCCTTGTTCAAACTTGGATTGTTAATGTGTATAATTGTCTTGGGATTTTGATATATGCAAGGCACTATTGAAGTGAGACCTTACCTTCCAAAACCCAAGATAACTTTCTATGAAATATGAAAATTTAACTAGAGATGGCTGAATGATCAAAAAACATAGTATATGCCCTATAGCAATTGATTAATCATGTTGAAAATCATAGTTACTCACAAGGGGAATGTGAATGATAATGATATATGGGATGCAAGGGTTTTCCCTACAAGATTTTGCAGACTAAAACATGTACATAAAAAACCCAGTGGACATCGAAATATCATTTTTTATATTCATTCGATATCTAACCTACCTTATGAGGACCTCTTAATAAGAAAAATATCATAAAGCAAATTGTGCATGATGATGATTGATAAGATTAAATTGAGGTTCATGATTGGCATACCAACATGATATCATTCCTAAGAATGTAAACACAACTTTTCCTAATGCAAGTGCAATGGATAAATATGCCTAAACAAGTACAACTAATCAATGCATATAATGAAATGCATGATAACATAATGTAAATGTTATTTTTGTATTTTGATGTTTTGTATATTTTTTTGTGTTTTTATGTTTTCTAATTTGTTTGGTATTTTTGATATTTTTTGTTGTTTTTATGATTTTGATTATTTTATTATTTGTTTTTTTAAGGTATAAAATGCATGTAGATGAATAATATTGAGAGGTTCAGGTTCTTCAACACCTTCTAGAAAAGTTAGGTGGTAAGTTCCTGGCCCTATTTTCTCTATTACGATAAAGGGACCTAAACAATTGGCCGCAAATTGATCTCTTAGATGAGGCGGTAGGTTTGTGTTTTTTTGGTTCTCCTTAATCACAAGATACCCAACTGTAAAGTCTCTTAAATGGACTTTTGTATAAATATACTCAAGAGCATTAACTCGTCATTCATCAAGAAGGGTCAATTGATCAAGGTGAGCTTGTCACGAGGTTTCATCATCGATGAATTCTTTAAGTGACATGCACAACGATGCAATTTCTAATTCCAAGGGCATAATGGCCTCAAAACCATACACTAGAAAAAATGGGGTTGCCCTAGTGGATTTGCAAATGCTAGTTCGATAAGCCCATAAATCTAGAGGTAGTTGAAGGTGCCAATTGTTATGGTTTTCCTTAATGGTTTTCTTCAATATGGCAACTATATTTTTATTTGAGGCCTTTGCCCACCAATTAGCTTGTGGATAATAGGATGTTACAAAGTTGTATTGTATGTTATATTTGGATGTTAAGGCCTGAACATATTTATTCTTGAACAATATCCCATTATCCAATATAATTTTGGATGGAATAGCAAAATGACATATAATTTTATGGAGTATTAACTGTTCAATACAAGCTCCAGTCATAATGGTTAAAGGGATTGCTTCCACCCATTTGGTAAAATAATCAATGGTCATTAATATGAATATGTGATGGCTTGAATATGGAGAAGAGATCTTCCCAATTAGATCAAATCTCCATTGAGATAAAGGCCATGCTAATTGAATCGATTGTAAGGCCTAAGATGGCAAGTGTGAGAGATTGGTATAATGCTAACAATTTATGCACCTCCTAACATATAAATAATAATTCTTTTACATTGTGGTCCAATAATAAAATTTTAGAAGGATGCACTTGACAATAGCCATACCACTAAAATGGCCACAATATGTACCATCATGAGCTTGTAAGATCACACAAGAAGATTCTTCGGGCTCAAGACAATAAAGGAGGAGTCCATCGTAGCTCCAATGATAAAGAATATATCCTAACAATACATACTTGGTCACTTTTTGTTTAAATGCTCATTTTGCAACATGTGACAATCCCAAAGGGATATTACCAATTTTTAGATAATATTTTAACTGGATGAGTCCATATTTATGAGCTTATGTTTTAACTGACTGAAAAACTTATTTCCATTATGATTCATCATGCACAAATGTGTATTGGGAAACAACCTTGTGGTGAATGATCTTGCCATTATTTGAAGAACCTTGTGAGATCAAGGATACCCAAGCTGTTTATTTAGAAAATTCTTGTACCTTGGAGAACCGATCTTGATGTGGTTCAATCTAAATCATATGCACTAATTCATTATTATCCAAAGCCTCATGCAATATCACTGCCTATGAGAGTGTTTTAACATGGATGGTTATAATATCATCAAAAGTGTTCTATGGGATTAAATATTACAAAAAATCCATTGTATCGACGAAGTGACTAGATGTACGAGGGATTACCTCGATGTCATACCATTTCAGTTTAGCTAGTAATTTATCCATAAGATATTTATAGGTTTTCAAGATAGGATATCTAAATTGATAAATGCCTTTGACTTGGTTAACAATGATCAAGGAGTCACCAAATATATTAAGCTTTTTAATATTCATGGTGATAGCTATTTGGAGACCCAAGATAAAAGCTTGATATTCAATGTTATTGTTGATGCAAGAGAAATCAATTTTGAAATACAATGGCATAGGATCTCATTGTGGTGTGAAAAACATAATCCTTGTACCACTCCCTTGCTCATATTTTGAACCATCAAAGAAAAAAGTCATATCTATTTTTTTTTCAGTTCTTTAGGTTTAGGGGATACTGACAATGTGAATACTGCATCATTGGGTAGCTTAGTTACAAGAGGCTTGTTATCCTAAAGAGGAGCCTCTACTAATTGAGCAGCTATGAATTGACCTTTAATTTTTTATTGATGAATTCAAAATAAAATTGTGTAAATAGCATGATCCAATTTGTGGTTCATGTATTATGATATGTGCGAATCATCATATACCATAAAGGATTTTCTTTTGAGACAACATACGTTGTATGATTTAACATGTAGTGGAAAATATTTTTGATGACGAATACCACTGCTAGGCACAACTTCTCAATGTATGCATATCTAAGCCCATAACTGACCAAGGTGCAACTAATAAAGTAGATAGCTTGTTCTTTATTTTCTTTGTTCTCCTGGACCAATATGGTTCCCAAATCAAAATCAGTGGCTGAAATATACAACAAGGCACACCTCGTCATGGTGGAGCTAGTACTGGCGATAATTCCAAGTACTAATTTATCTCATCAAATACCTTCTAGCACTATTTATCCCAATTTAATGGGACCCCCTTTTTCAATAAACTATTCATGGGTCAGCATTTATTCGATAATTATGCTATGAAGCATCAGATAGATGCGACTTTGCCTTGCAAGATACAAAGATATTTAAGTTTAGTGGGGGGAAGCCTTTCTAAAATTTCTTTAACCTTTGCAAGATCTACTTTGATCCCTCACTTGGATACTATGAATCCCAAAAATTTTCCTAATATGACTTTAAAAACACACTTTTTAGGATTCAGCCTAATATTATGCTCTATTAGATTAAAGACTTTTCATAAAACATCTACATGCTCTTCATGCAAGATATATTTGGTAAGCAAATTGTCTATATAATCTTCTAATATCTTAAAGATGTGTGTCATGGCCTGCTAATAGGTTGCACCAATTTTTTGAAGGGCAAATGGCATGATTTCATAACAAAATATTCCCCATGGCATAGTAAAGGTGTTTTATGTTGATCTTTAGGCTTGATCCAAATTTTATTATAGCTTCAAAACCCATCCATAAGAGAAATTTTTTCATGAAAAACAGTTGCATCTACTAGAACATCAATATTAAGCAAGAAAAATGCATCCTTGGGAGTTGTTTTATTAATATATCTAAAATCCATACAGATACAAATGCTCCCATCAAGTTTTCCTATGGGTACCATGTTAGATACCCATTCAAGATAATCAATATATTGGATGAATTCCACATCCAACAATTTTTGTAATTCATATTTCACCATTAAGGTGATTTTCAGATGTATTTTCAGAGCTTCTGCTTGATCAACTTCATATTTGGGTCTTGTGTAAGGTTATGCATGACCATATTTAGGTCAAGACACAACATGTTCTTATACGACCAAGTAAATATGTCACTTTTTTCTATCAATAGAGTTGTGATGATGGCACGTTCTTTAAGAGATAGAATTTCTTCCAATTTTAATTTCTTAGGATTGTCAGGATCATTTCTAATGTCTACATAAAAAGTTTCCTCAATTGACATATGAGACTCCTCCTCAAGTTGATGAGTTGTAGGGAGCAGGTATATGTCATCCACTAGATTTGGAGGGTCTATCATGTCAGATTGGACCTCAACATGATAGACATCGTGAGTTGACCCTAGAGAGAAATAGAATAGTTGTAGCATCTCTTCACATAGGAAGAACTCCCTAGACGATGGCGGTGATGCAACATGATAAAAAAAAATTACCTCATGGTTAAGGTGCAATGAATTTTAAGGGTATCTGAGGTTGTGGAGAGGCACAATTAGGTTAATGGAAACCATATTTATAGATGGTTGGTAATTTCCATTATCACGTGGGTAGAACCTGTCGATTATAGATGGCTCTTTATATGCTAGATGTAGCTTAGGAGAAAATGGGATTACTGGATATGCTATAGGAGTAGATAAATGATTGGGTCCTTTGGCAGTAGCGGGTACCTATAGTTAGGTAGGGGAGGAAACACCCTATGATAGATATCGTCTAGTTTAATAATAGGTCTAACAGGATCAACATATCCTCTATAGTTGTTAAGGTAGAAAAAATAGCAAGGGCCTAGGTATGTTATTTCTATTTTGTCCTTGTATTCATAATATTATTCAATCCAATTATTCTCAAGATTATTATCAAGATCAAACTCCTCTTTTTGTTGGTCTCGTCAGATGATTTACTAATAGAATCAGGAGGCTTGATAGATACCATTGTGACTGGGAGATGATATCCCAACATATGAGAATGTTTGGGATTGGAATATTTATTTTCATCAATGTCTTCTCCAAAATATAAGATTAGGAATTATAGGGAGTCATCCAAGAGCTCATATGTCATGCAAATGAAATACCCTAAATCAAATTTATTTGTAGGTAATTAGTACTTTGGTAAAAGGATGTTCTGAGATCCTACTCATAAAGACCTAAGTTATTTTTGTACCAATGGCAATGGTAGAAATATACTACAACAAAATTTGGATTTGACATGTAATATATGTTTTCTGCGAATGGTTCATTATCTGTGACTGATTTGTGGATTGATCGAAACCCCCATAGATGAAGTTTTTTTTATTGGTTGGTATACTAGGGGTATGATAGTTTCAATTGGAAAGGAGGGAACACGAGGTCTTACCATGTATTGCATGAACTTGATAATTGGTGTAAATGTAACATTTTGTACCAAATATTCTACAAGCCTTGGGTTGGCCAAGTGAATTGTCACTTACGATGTGAATGATGCTGATGATGATGCGGGGGATGTGAAGTGAGGTAAGTCATCCATTGTGGTAGGTGATTATTCATCTTCCATAGGAATCATAATATATATCATGAAAATATTAGGAATGATTTTTGGAGTGTCCTCTATAGGTGCCTTCAACTTATGTTCAATCAGATGACCTAATGACGAGGAATGAATTTCTATAAAAACCAATGGTGTAGGCGAAGGTGGTGGTAATAAAGTTGATGGATCATAAGGTACTAATTTTTGTGGGTGCTCTAGATGCTTAATAAGGTAACTTGGTTGGATATTAAAATGCATGGATGGTAGAACAAACTCCCTTGGATTACTGATATAATTTACATACTTAAATGGCTCATCATCCTAAGAGACCACATAAACTTGTCCTTCGTGAACGTACTTGATATATTGATGTAATATTGAAGGAACACATTTTATGTCCCAGATCCAAGGGTGACCGACCAATATATTATATTGCATTTCTCCTTCTAGCACATGGTACAATACGAAAATTGTATTTAGTCCCACTTGGATAGGTAGGACTATTGTGCCTACTTTTGAGAATAAAACATCATTGAAAGCTCGTAACATGAAGGTAGATACTAAAATGTGTGATATTGGAAGGCTTAAGTACTCTAGAGTGATCTTTGTTATTATATTAATTGATAGACCTGTATCAATCAATACTCGCTTGTATAGGATCCTATTGATGAAAGAGATAATATGTAACAGGGGATCCTCTACGTATGTAGGTACCTATTTTATTTCATGATCATAAAAGGTTACCATAGAATCTTTACATTTATGCACATGCCCTATAAAATTTGTAAATGTGTTAAGGTACCAGGGCTGAAGCTCGATGGATTTTAAGATTTCTATAAGGGTTTCCCTATGTTTGTGTGGCTTTTGGATAATATCGTATATGGAAAGCTTTTTCGATACCATTTATAGGATTTTTATAAGCATTTTACTAATTTTTATCATCGATGGAGGCAATGGACCTTGAATAGGGTTTTGAACTGATAAGGGCTAGGGTTTAGAAGGGATTAAAATAGGTATTGTAGGTGGTGTGAATTGATCATACCTTCTATTTCTTGTTACAATTTTGATCATACCTACAAATCTGTGAGTGGATGGATCCATATGGATTTTATTAACATGCCTAGTTTTATTATCCTTGAACTCATATGTGGGCAAGGGATATTTAAAAATACCCATTCATTGATTGTAAGGGGCAAGAGGGTTGCCACTTTGTAATTGGTTCGTGTCTAGCATATCTTATATCAAGTTCTTAAATCCATAACATGCTTGGATATCATGACTTTTTTGTCGATGATAAACATAATACAAATTCTCTTTATACCTCTTAGGTTTTGGATGAGGAGGATCTACCAAGTAGATCTAAAGTAAGGTAATGACCTTTGACTTGCATAAACAATTGAAAATGGATGCCAAAGACTCAGGCAGTGGTGTATAAGTATGATGAGAGTAGTGTGCTTTATATTGCACTTGGTTTCATTGGCCTTAAATTATTATATTGCTTTGGAGGGGGTTGAGCTTGATAGTTATGTTGTTGGGGTGCTTTCTCCATTTTAGGAACATTTAGAACAATTTTATTGACTGGAGTCACTTTTGATTGAGTGTAGTAGTTTTGGGGGCTTTTGTTTGACTCTTTTTTTAAATATTTTTATATCCCCCTCTTGGACATTTATGTCCTCAATAACTTTGGCTTGTGCCAAATCCTCCTCAAATGTTTGGTATTGCTATAACTGAAGAAGAAGTGATATGTGTTTCAAATAACTTTTTGTAAACATTCAAGTAGTTTTGAAACCGGTATAGTGAAAGGTAATCTAGACATTACCTTTCACCACCTATTTCTATAATCCATAACTGGATCATCATAAAATTGATGAAGGTTTGTTAATTCAATTAGGTTGGTCTTCTTTTTGATGTCGAATGAGAAGTATTCTAAAAAGGCATTGGCTAGCTATTCAAAACTGGAGATGTTATATCTTGGTAGTTGATTATACCACTCTAAAACTATGCCAGAGAGTGTTATCAAGAATTTTCTCAACAATAAAACATCATCTTATTGCATCTGGATGCATAAGTTCATGAAACTTGCTACATGTTCCTATGCATCATCATCTCCTTTAAATTTATCCAGTTTTGGCATTTCAAAATGTTTTTTGATAGTGTAGACCAATTGGTTCGACCAAACCCCTGTAAGGGGGGTGAAGGTCCAAGGTTCAAATCTTGGGCCTTGTCAAACTGAACACTTGTCCCTTTCCTGGTGCTTTCAATGGCATAAAAGGTTTAAAATAATTGTGGCATGGTGGTTATAGGGTAGACTACACGAAGATATATGTGGCAGCTTCAGGGGTGGAAAGAACATAATATTTTGGTGTCCATAAAAGCTAGATAGTCTTCCTGGATTCTTGGCAGCTACCGATTCCACCATGTAAATTAAAAAAAATGTTTTGGATAAGGACACAAAAATGATAGGTGAAGGGGTTGATTGCATAGTTTATGCAATGTCAGATTTTGATAGCCTGAACCTTGCTTTTCTAATGATTTAATTCATTTCATAAGGAATTTATATGCATGAGATGATATGATCTCATTCTCTTGAATCATTCTCCTTGGAGGTGGAGGTGGAATATTTCTGTTAGACCGAGGTGGTAAAATGTAATCATTAGACACATCTTCACAAAGTGACTCAGGATATGCTTGAAATTGGTACTCAGGTTCTAGCTCTTCATATGTTTTGTATTCTAGCTGATTTAGCAATTTACGTTATCATGGCCAAGAATGATGAATAGATGTAGGAGGAGGACGATTGTCCTTCAGCCTAGAATGCATCTCATGATGTTGCATAGTGTGCCTTAGGTTAGCTTGTTTCTTGTATGTGCTAGGCATAGGTAATTTATTGTAAGATACCCTATGTGATTGCTCCTCATGAATATTTGTTCGATAATCATTTCTTCATGCAATCTATGTTCATACAATATTTGATTGTGCATTATTTATTATTTTGCATGTTTTTGGTTTAGATGATCTCTATCTTTTCGCAAATCATCCAACTGTATTTGGATTAATTGCTCTCATTGAGTAGTATTAGACCTAGGTAACTAATATGTTTGATCAAATATGTGAGATCTATATATTATCATATTGACACAAGGGGATTTAGCTCTTGCTATGAGCATAGTAATAATAACTACTCTTTCTCACGATCGAGGAAAGCTACGTTGACTCGATGTTCAACCTTAGGAGTGTTACCTTCATGCAAGGATGGTGTGGGATTATGATGTGTTCATGTGGAACACTCTTCGTGCATGAGGATAGGGTGCACTAGGTCTTCTTCTCGCTCATCCTCATCATGGGTATGAATAGAATATGTTGATCTATGAGGAGGATGATCACAATATATATCCATGTGGTTAAACATCCTACTCATCCAGGGATGATCGGGTAGAGTAACCTGCTCATATAAGCTATGTAAAGGCATATATCCTACCTCATGCTTATATGAGTGTGCAAATCGATTGGGGACACAAATTCATGCCACTCCTCTACTTGGTCACTCAATAGACAAGTCTTGTTTAGAAATAGCATGAGACAAATGTGGTCTAAGAATATCATCTTATCGATCACATGGAGATCCTATAGGTGTCCTCCTAGTAGGGGTATCTTGATGGTTGGATTCCCCATGAGTGGAATTATCATCATGATGGCTATTAGGCCATCGTTCAAGCATGAGTAAGTCCATTGGACTATAGTGAAGACGTTCTAAGTATACTTGTAAATTATTTGTAGCATCATTTTATGATTGAGCACGACTATGAGTAGTTACCATTATGTGTTGATTAATAATAGAGTAAAGGAAACAAATAAAGTATACAAAATGATTATCTCATTTAAAAATTTCTTTGTGAATCCTAGACTATTTGGTGTGTTTTGATTTGTTAATGCTTTTGCTTTTGTTTATGATGTTACTCAATTTAAGGGTTTTCACTTGTATGATCTCACACAAATACTTGGTTATGAATTCCAAGTCATGAAACCCACCAAAGTTTGGTGATGAAGTCCAAACTCGATGAGGTATCCCAAGTCATACCAATCGTCACCTTATAAAGGATCTTGTACCAACCTTGGCTAAAATAGGGTATAAAATCACAACAAACTAACAAGGTGGAGATGAAAGCCACCGTCATTAGTCTTGATCAATGGTTGGGTATGAATTGATAATCGTTAATGTTTAATATGGTGTGTGGTGTGTGTGGGATCATTTTATTTTATGTGAAAATAAAGGTAAGCATAGAGCATTCAATGTATTTTTATCTAATGCATAAAATGATGTTTAGTTTTTTAGATTCCCAAGTAAAGACGTTTTAGTTTTAGAAATCAAAGTTACAAAATCCTAATATGATAATATTTGCATAGGTAGCAAGCACATAATCCACACAATAAGCAATTAGAGACTGTCTCTGTGTAGAATGGTCTATAGTAGAGTTCGTCGTACATAGGAGGTAGTTAGAAACATGGGCTGCTTGAGCCAAGGGTGACCAAAAATAAAGGTCACCTAGCCCAAGGATGGTCATAGATAGACTGCTTAAAAATTAAATTTATTCTACAATTTCTCTACTTAAGCATAAATTTTCCATTTCTGTATTTTAAAGTAGGAAAATGAGGATAAAATGACTTACAGGTGAAGTCGTAGTCTACTAAGGATTTTATTTCTCTTATTTTGTGATTCTACTCTAAGGTCATCATGGGGAAGAACAACGGGATCTACTGGCCATCACAAAGTATGATGGTTACTCTTGCTGACTATTTTGGCCTAGGATGGTGGTAGTTGCAATTCAAAAAAATCAAGCAAAGAAACACTTAGCGATAGATTTATGAAATATGAGCTGAGGTTCGGTTGTGATCACCACTGTAGTACATAAAAATCATGCATCTAAGCAATTATATAAAATAAAATTGAATAAAAAATCATGTAACCATCAAGATAAAGATAAAAAATAAAGAAATGGTGTCATTTTTATTAATATTGAATCATATCCTTGAAAATGAGGTTACAATGATATCCCTCTAAGGGATTTGATACCAATTTGATACAATTTTACAATCAAGAAATATGGTAGATGTAACACACAAAATATTTGCACCCTCAAAACTGATTTGGTGAGGAGTTTCTTGTGACCTCCGCAAGATATGATGTCAATGTGATGAATCTTTATGTTGATAGCTCCTGCCAAGATCTAAAATCTACACACAAGAACACTCACTAGACAATAATAGAATTTATGGAGCATTTCATGATGAGGCACTTATTCATGATGAAGAAACTAAAAATAAATTTTAAAATACGCTAAAAAGTTGCATGATAAATAGAATTGAACTATGTAAGAAAGCAAATGAGATGCTGCTAAACCTACTTTAATCAAGAAAAATAGTAAAAATAGATATCACTAGGAGGCCATTATGAGGCAGAGCGGTTTGGCCTGCTAACCATCCTTGGGTATGGCGGTGGTGCCTATGGGCCATTTAAAGGTGAGACGATCACTAAATAGTGAAAGAGTTCTTTTGTGACCAATACGAGAAACATTTGGATTGGTCTAGAAAATTGGTGTTCAAGGGTCGCACTCTTTGAAGCATGATTAAATTATAGAAATTGACACAAAATTAGGATGTTGATAGTGAAAGGGTGTTGAATTTGATCTTCAAGATTTTAGACACTCCATTGTTGCAATTGAAAGCTTCATGACTAAAATCTAGCAACACTTCATTATGGAGAATAAGCAAGATCACTTAGGAACAATTTGGTAGCACTTCATTAACATTCAATTGCTCTCCTTATCATGAAGAAAAGGTGTCTTGTTATATATTTAAAAAATTGGAATCTTGACTTGTAGGAGAAGCCAAGAATCAAGAAATTATTATGATCTAGGGAGAAAAAACATCGATTCTAGAACCTTCTCGTGCTTGACAATTGATGCTTAGCTATCTTGTAACTGATTTTCCTTTGGCTTGAGAGCCTAATTTTGTTATAGGTATGATCATCCCAGGGTAGAGGAGTCCTGATTGCTGGTCATCATAGGGTAGTGCAATATTTTGAGGTCATTCCTAGGTAATATGATCTAGGTTGCAAAAGGTAATTTGCCCCTGTTTGAGTGGTAAAAAATATTGCTAAGCCCTAAAGCTACCAAATATGGATCATATGGCCTGAAAAGGTGTCCATATAGGTAGTCTCCTCAAAATGACGTGTTTTAGGTGTCTAAACTTGATATATGCACAACAATCACATTCTATGCTAGGAAAATAATACCCCATGCATAAAATGTGCTTCGTGATGGCCACCACAAGTGCCATCATGAGATTTATAAATGACCTAGTTCACTTTACACAGTTCAAGACATTGGAGAAGAACATTGTCATAACTACGTCGATAGAGGATTAACTCAAAGAGGGTGTATCTTATGTATTTTTCTTAAAGGTTTTCTTCACAGACTGAGGTAGATTAGTGAGGAGAATATTGATTTTGAGATAGTCCTTCACCTAGATAACCGTACATTGTAAGGCTCTTTTTGAACAAAATAGACGTCCAATTTGTCTTGAGAGAATTTTATAGAAATAGTTGATTGGAAGAGGGTGGTGATATTGATGTAGGTAACTTTGTGTAGCACCCTAAAATTGGCGCAGTTAAACCTTAGTAAAAAGATAAAAATTTGAATTTTAACCCAAACCACCCGTTACCCGCTTTCCTTGTTTTTCGTGCCATTTTTAGGATTTGTTTTGACCGTTGGACGATATCGTCGACGATCAGACGAAATCATCCCAGATCTGACGAATTCGTCTGGAACAGAACGTCCAGACGATTTCGTCCCAAAACCAAATTTTCATAATTAGCTTCTGTTTCAACAGCTTCTCTAACTTGGGCAGAAAGCGTGTCTGTGCAGTTAGAGTCTCCCCAATTGGAGATCTCCCAAATTGGGATGATCTCCAACCTCCTAACCTCTCCCTAATCCTATATAAACTGGGATTTTCTTAGTTTATCCCCCTGAACCCCCTTGGATGACTCGATTTCTTTGCAACTTCAACTTTTCATGCATTAGAATACCTTCGCACCTTCGTTTGCATTGCGTATTTCAAGTTTTCTTGCAGGGATTTTACTGTTTTTTAGTTGGAGCAAGCTCGGATCGTCGCAGGCGATTCCAGACGATTTTGGACGATCCTGTCGCAGATCGGCGATGATCTCGTACGATTCGGAGGTGATCTCGACTGTAGTCCAGATTGGGGGCAATCGAAACCTGGAGTTTGTATTTCTTTATCTTCTCTCTTCATTTCTTTATGCATTAGCTTGGTTTATTCTATTCTTGCATCCTGGAGTTCACCTCATTTAGCATAGATGCATGATAAAGTTAAAACAAATTATTAAACTAATGCATTTATTTTAATTGCTATCTGGATCTATCATCTAGGCAAATTTACTATCATTTCTATCATTTCCCTTTACTTTTGCAGTTGCATCTTTGGTTTTTGGTATCTATTTTTGTGACTGCAGGTTTTTGATGAATTCGTCAGATCGACGATGATCTCGTCTGATCTCAGATGATCGACTGAGATCTGAGATGATCCTATGCAATTCCAGATGATTACGTATGATTTGAGATGATTTGGACTTCTACAAACCTTAGAATCTTCATCAGACATCCGAAATCAGGTATATTCTGTCCTATTTAGCATACTCTCTGTGTTTAGCACTTATTCATGTTTTTCTGTATTCATATAAATCAGCATTGGCATATAGAATAGCTTAGATTCATCTTGGCCAAACCTAGGAATTGAATGATTAAAGTACAAAATGAACACATCAAACCTACTCTCAACCTAGGTGTGGAAACTGCCATTCAAAAGTTTCCTGGTGAACCCACCATCCATCAAAAATTCACCCTTATACCCCTCCCCCGAGAGGCGGGACCTTCAAAGGGCCTCTCAGTCCGAGGTATTGTCCCATCCTTCTCGCATCCCCTTTCGGGCATGGATCCTATAGCCTGAAGGTAAGGATGCAAAAAATTTGGAGCGATACATTTTGGTGAACCCGACGTGAAAACTAAAACCTTTTGAAAACAATCCTAAAAAAAAAAAAAAAAACATAAATGCATTTAGAGTCAAAAGGCAAACAATTTAAAGTTGCATATCATATTTAGATGGTAGATTATAATAAAAGACGAGTTGTCACCATTAATGTTGAGAATCAATTAGCAGCTATAGAGATTACTTCTTTGCTTAGAGTATCTCAAACATATAGAGTCCCACCTTTATGGGACGAACTTAATAGGAGATTGAATCTTATTTCATCTAGATCAACAGAACTTAGGCAAATCAAGAGGTTTGTCCTAGATAGAATCCTGGATCCTGATCAAGTGACCTTATATCATGAGCTTCAGAGAGCTTGCCATAGGTGGTTAGCAGATAAAAGAGCCCTTGTGTCTTCTGAATTGTACACCTTTGAGGAATACCTCGACAATGCAACTGTAGTACATAAATTTCTATCTCGTATAGAGGATCAAGAGGTCATTCTTACGGATAGAAAGAGATGGAATAGAGTTCCTAGAGCTGTGTTATATCGAGAGTATTGCCATGAGCTCTATTTTTACAAGTTAGAGTCAGAAGTAGATAACATCACCATAGCACACTTTGTCAAATTCTTGAAAAACCATTTCCAATTTGAAGAGGAGCATTTCATGACTCCTGATGAACTTGATCCCATCAATGACATCTATAAACTATTTATAGAAAACTAAGCCATTCTTTTATTATTATTATTTCTTGCATTTAGTATGCTCTTTGTTCTCTTTATAATATTATCATAAAAACAAAAACAAAACAAAATATAACAAAAATCAAAACATTTTCTTTTAAGTATTATAGTAGGTATATAATTAAAATATATACCTCCCAAATTTGTTGCAAATATATATATATATATATATATCAATATATATTTGCTAAAATCTAAATTTAAGCATAATGACTAGACTCAGGAATGGAAAACAAATTGAAGTAGAAGAAGATTGGTTAGGAAAACCAGTAAATAAACTAGATGTCCTTCCTGAAGACCCAATTCAGGAAGAAGGAACCCTAGACCAACAAGAAGAAGAATTTTCTGAAGGAAATGAACAAAGAGAAACTGTTAGAGAGGAAGGATCCTCATCTCCTAAAATGTCTTCGGAAGGAGCTGTTACTTTTGAGAATATGGAACATTTTTGGAAGTTCCTCAATACTAATATTGGCGCCCTTAATAGAGCAGTCCATATGGACAAGGATCAAATTAGTGACACTCAAGCAACCCTAGAAGAAATATATCACACACGCACTAATCCCTTGTCCTTCGTTGATCAAGAAAGTGATCAAGTTGGACCATCCAATTTGGATATGGCCGCCATAATCCAGAACATGCAACAACAACAGGTTACCCAACCATCTAGAGTGCCTGTTACCAAGCCTAGGGTTATTCCCACACAAAAGAAACCGTCATTCACTGCTCTATTTTGCCAAGTTATTGATCAACATACCTCAAATCAACAAAAGCCTAAAACAAAACCAAACACCAATTTCCAACAATCTGGGATACAACATAATGCTACAACAAATCTTCTTCATAATACTCTTCCTACCAACCATTTGCATAACAACAATATAGCATCTAATCCTTACGTCACGCCATCCTACGCTCACAAATCCCATACTCATGTACCACCGAACCAATATGGTGGACAAACTGGTAATCTGGAAGCCATGGTGAAACAATTAGTCTCCCGCATGGACCAGATAGATCCCTACCATCCCTCGTACAATTATCGAGAGATGTGTAGTCAGCCTCTAGATCCTATAGTTGTAGCACAACCATATCCTAAACACTTTCCTATGCCTGTCCTACCTATATACAAAGGAACTGAAGATCCCATAGAGCATCTTCGTATGTTTAGGATAGCGTGTCATGATATATCACATGATGATTTGTTATTACTAAAAATGTTCCCAAAAATTTTAGGAGGAATGGCATTAGAGTGGTATTATCAATTACCCACTCATTCTTTGAGGAATTTCGAAGAGACAACCGAGTCTTTTGTGCATCAATTTAGTGCCTACATTGAAAGGCATGTAACCATTAAATATTTGTACAACCTAAAACAAGACAAAGATGAATGTTTTGCTGATTTCCTAGCTCGATGGAGACAATTGATAGGAAGATTGCACTTTGTGTTACCTTATCGAGAAATGCTGGATATCTTTATCAATAATTTACAAGAACAACTATCCTATGAGTTATCAACTGCGACCTTGACCACCTTCGATCAAGCTATAGATTTAGCTCGAAGAGTGGAAGATGCTCTCATTAGGAGAGGCCAGCTTAAAAAGAAAGATGATGAGAAAACATCCAAAAATCAATATAAAAATAAACAAGTTGTGGGTGATGGAGTCACTGATAGTAGAAATATCGCTACTATTAATGTTGTGAAAACAACAGAGAAATTTATACTGAAACCTCCTGATAAACCACCCCGAGAATTTACTAGGTTAAATCAACCTTTATCAACCATTCTCCCACAATTATTAGAACGAGGTTTGATCCAATTACCAAATATCCGGGAACCTGATCCAACTATACCCGGATACAGAGCTGATTTACACTGTGATTTCCATAGAGGACCTGGACACGCTACCAACTCTTGTAAAATATTAAAACATAAAATACAAGATTTAATTGATAACAATGAGATGGAGGTGCAAGCCTTCCAACCTAAACAAAATCCTCCTAATAATGCTCAAAAGAACATCCCCCAAATTTAGAATCAGAATGCCAATCAATCATTGGACATATTTCAACATCCTTTACCAAAGCATGGTAAAGAGGTGGCTAATCAAATTGAGCATCATAATGTTCCCCCTCCTACCCGATATGTAGGGACTATTAGTGGACATTTACCTGTTCATGATCCGCAAATCTTTGACACAACTTTATCTATGGTTACGACCAGACCTCTATATAATATTCGGACACCTGATCTTAGTGATACAGAATACGAGACTGAAAGTAGCATGGAAATCACCTCAAATCAATCGAATAGTTCTGAAGATGAATCAGATGCTATTCAACCCATCACAAATTCTATGGTTCCGGAAGAACCATTTCCTAGAAGAGTCACTACTAGACCATCTTCTCACCAATTACTTTCTAATGAACAAGCCATAAACGCTAGACCAAGACCCATTCATCATCCACAAAATAATATTGTAGGTACCATCGGAGCTGTTACTCGACAACAAGCTCAAAATTCTCAACAAGATCAAACTCAGAACGATGGCTCAGCTCCATTTGTTTTGAAAATTCCTAATAAAGGGAACCACGTGCCTAATGTTCAACCTAAACCTCCTTATAATATTAATGAACAATTATCAAATACTACAGCTAGAATTTCCCTTTTGGACCTTTTAAGATCTTCTCCTACACATAGGGATGAATTAATGCTCACATTAAGCCAAATGATGGTACCACAAAATATTCAACCTCAAGCCATGTCCAATACTATCATAACTCGAGAAGTCGATTGTATTGACTTTCGGGATAGAGATATACCACAACATAGTTTACATAAGGATAACCCCTTATATATTACTGCCCTAATTGGAGATGTAGCAGTTAAACGAGTCTTGATTGATAATGGTTCATCTTTAAACATTTGCACTTTTGACTTCTACCAAATATTTGGGTTTAGAAGTGACGAAATGAAAAGAACTGATATGATTATAAAAGCCTTCAATGACGAAACACAAGAAACGTGTGGAGTTATTACTATCCCATTGCAAGTTGGTCCTAGAACCTTAGACACGACCGTGTTTATTGTACATTGCCCTGCATCGTACAATATACTCTTGGGTCACCCTTGGATCAACGCGATGCGAGCTGTTCCCTCAACTTTACATCAATGTGTTAAATTCAAATTTAAGAATCAATTGGTTACCATTCATGGTGATCCAGAACCTTTGATATGTGTGCTTTGGTAGAACCTGTTGGAGTTCAATTTTGCCCTGCTCTATCATCCACACATCCTAATTCTAATCATCCACCTAAACGTGTGAAACACACACTCATAACATCATCTACTTTTTCCCCACCAACTACACCTCTACATATAGTTCAACCATCTTCCAAACAAACCACATTAGGACCTCAAAAAGATCCTAAACCCACAACCAATGCTTCTTGTTTTACTCCTATAACTTCCATACCTATAGATCCATCCATAGACATCTCTACAACATCTACACCTACCAGAGGCATATTTTCCACATCCAAAAACATAGGAAATGTTCCTTCTACCTCTTACGCTCTTACTGATGAGCTCTTACCCGATTTATCTAAAATTCTTATATCAGAGAAAACAAATGTTGCTATGCAAGATTCCCTTATTTTAAATAAATTGCCACCCTCTCCTCGTACTTTGGGCCTCCCACAACCTATGGGAAGTATCTACCAAGTCGGGAGCTGTGCTTTTATTTATAAGGGATATGACTGGGGAAGAATACCTAGAAACATCAAGACACATTATGATGGATATGCTCGATGTTATTTTGCTAATGAGTATATTAAAGCTAAGTCTATAATGCTTAAATTGGGATATAAAGGGAAAGGTTTGGGACCTTTTCAGAATGGTATGAAAGAACCTTTTGAGGTAGAACCATGGCCTGCCCGATGTGGTGTGGGCCTATTTCCTAGTAAAGGTCAGCCCTTCCCATTTGAGGATGATGACCATCTCATATGTTACCAAGATTATTTGGATAAACGTGATGCTTTGCATTTAAGGAATAACCCATTTACATGTAATATGCTATCCATAGCTTACCCTGAGATGATTGTTGAATCCGATGATGAGTTGGAGGGAGATATCTTCCATGATGTCTCCATTGAGGAATTGTTACATAACGGATTTTATTTCGATGGCTCTATACCTAGTATAGCCCAGCTTGAGGCCACGACTCCTCAAGATGAATTATCCAAGCTAACCGCAGAAGAATTACAAGAATTGGGTGTTTCACCCGCCCCACCTAATTTTGAGAGAGATCTACACATGGAAGTAGAAAACGTCATAAAAATTAACATTGGAACCGAAGATAACCCTCACATAATCAACATTGGATCAGAATTGAGTCAAGAAAAACAAGATAAATACATTGCATTCCTTAAAGAATATGAAGATATTTTTTGCTTGGACATATGAAGATATGCCAGGATTAGACCCTTCTGTAGTTATGCATCACCTAGTAGTCCATCCGGATGCTAAACCTGTTAAACAAAAACTTAGAAAAATGCATCCCAAAGTGGCTTTACTAGTCAAAGGGGAATTAGAAAAACTCTTGAAGGTCATTTTTATACAAGCCATTGATTATGCTGAATGGATCTCGAATGTAGTTCCAGTAACTAAGAAAGAAGCTACCAAAGTTAGGGTTTGCATAGACTTTAGAGATATTAATGTTGCATGCCCTAAAGATGATTTTCCTCTTCCCAACATGGATCAGATCATTGATTTTACTACTGGGAGTGGAATGATATCCCTAATGGATGGATTCTCTAGTTATAATCAGATCAGGATAGCTCCTGAAGATCAGGCTAAAACAACCTTTATTACCCCTTGGGGAACCTTTTGTTGGAAAGTGATGCCATTCGGTTTGAAGAATGCAGGTGCAACATATCAACGAGCCATGACTTATATCTTTCACGATATGATGCATGATATTCTACATGATTATGTAGATGATATTATAGCTCGTTCCATCAAGGAAGATGATCATTTAGATGACTTGAGAAAAGTATTTGATCGGTTAAGGGAATATCTTATCCGATTAAATCCAGCCAAATGTATATTCGGAGTTAAGTCCGATAAATTATTGGGGGTTATAGTTTCTTTACGTGGCATTGAAATTGACCCTCTCAAGATCATGGCTATCACTGATATGCCCGCACCCACAAATATATCCGAATTACGAAGTTTACAAGGTAAGCTTCAAGCTATTCGTCGCTTCATCGATAAGTTGGCGGATAAAACAGGACCCTTTCTTAAGCTTCTTAAGAAAGATGTCTCTTTTCATTGGGACGACGAATGTCAGGAAGCATTTGAACTCCTCAAACAATATCTCCTTAAACCACCGGTGCTTTCACCACCTAGATCTGATCGTCCATTTATCTTGTACATTTTTGCTTCAGATTTTGCCTTAGGAGCTATGTTAGCTCAACTTGACGATGAGAAGAAAGAACGTGCTAATTATTACATTAGCAGAACCTTAATCAGTTATGAAACTCGCTATACAATATTAGAGAAGTTATGTCTCACCGTCGTATTTTCTACACAAAAATTACGCCATTATATGCTCAGTCAAAAAATGTATGTTATTGCTAAATTCGATCCTTTGCGATATCTCATGAGTCGACCTTATTTATCTGGTCGCACAACCAAGTGGGTTCTTGCGCTCAGCGAGTTTGAACTCATGTTTATAGGACAGAAGTCTGTTAAAGGTCAAATCATAGCAGATCAATTAGCTGCTGCACCTTTAGAGTCTACCCATCCCCTCATCATTGAGTTTCTGATGAATGCCTTAAATTAGAGGCAGACCATCCAGAGCAATGGTCCCTATACTTTGACGGAGCCCGATGCATGAGTGGGGCTGGTGCAGGTATTATTTTAATATCTCCATAGAAACATCTTATACCTCTGTCCTTTAAATTAACGTTTGCTTGCACTAATAATATTGCTGAATATGAGGCTCTAATCCTTGGATTACGAGCTGCCTTGGCACTAAAAATTAAAAATCTATTGGTTTTCGATGATTCTCAACTTGTCATAAATCAAATCAATGATGTTTATCAGACCAGAGATGATAAATTACATCCATATAAAGCATATGTCTTACAATTATTATCTCTATTTGATCAAGTTACCTTGGAAGCTATTCCTCGAACTAGCAACCGTGTGGTTGACGCTATGGCTGCAGCTGCATCTCTTTTGCCCTTGGAGTTAGATGACGAATATGCTACCATCATTATTCATCGACTCCAGGAACCCGCTTCACATAAATCATGCTTAGAACCTTTGGATGTGTTTTTAATCAACGAAACTACTCCTGAACCATGGTACACTGATATATTTAATTTTCTTCAAAATGGGACCTTTCTTGAAGGTTGTAATAGCAACCACCATCGGTTATTACGTAGACGAGCAAGTCGCTTCATGATTATTGGTAATACCTTGTATAGGAGATCTTTTGAAGGTATCTTACTGAGATGTTTGAATCTAGAAGAATCTAGATCAGCTTTGAGTGAAGCCCACAATGGATCTTGTGGGGGACATTTTAGTGGTAGCGCCATTGCTAAGAAGCTCCTTAGGATAGGATATTTTTGGCCTACCATGGAGAATGATGCACATGATTATGTGCGCCATTGCGACAAGTGCCAGAAACATGCTGACCTTGTCCATGCGCCTGCACAAGAACTGCAGGCTATTTCATCTCCTTGGCCCTTTTCAAAATGGGGCTTAGACATCATTGGAAAAATCAACCCTGTGTCATCTGATGGACACAAATTTATCATTACCGCCACTGAGTATTTCATGAAGTGGGTTGAAGCTATGCCCTTAGCTTCTTGCACTGGAACCCAAGTTTCCAAGTTTATTTTTAATCAAATTATTTGTAGGTTCGAAATTCCTGCAAATCTCATCTCAGATAATGGAACTTGTTTCAAAAATAAAGATGTCAAAAAATTATGTCAAAAATATAAAATTCAACATCGTTGGTCCACTCCCTATTATCCTCAGGGGTAATGGCCAAGCAGAAGCATCTAATAAAACATTAATCAAAATCCTCAAAATACTGGTCAATAAATCTGGTCGAGATTGGCACATCCAATTATATCCTGCTTTGTGGGCTTATCGAACTAGCGTTCGCACCCCCACAGGTACTTCACCTTTTGTTTTGGTCTATGGCGCTGAAGCTATTTTTCCCTTTGAATTAGAAGTTCCTTCTTTGGCTCTACTACTTCAAGATACTGAAGTAGGAGATGAATATCATGCTGGCAGATTTAGTCAGTTGGAACTCCTAGATGAGAAGTGCATCAATGCTTTGGAGCATCTTCGTGCCTACCAAAACAAGCTCAAGCGAGCATACCTCAAGAAAGTTCATCATCGATCCTTTGAGATCGGTGACCTTGTCTTAAAAGAAAATCAAAAAAATACTAATGCAACTAAAGACCTTAAAGGTAAATTTGAGCCCAACTGGCTTGGACCGTATATCATCACTCGCTAAATTTGGATCGGGAGCATACCGATTAGCTACCTTAGATGGTAAAGATCTTAAAGAACCTATGAACATTATGCATCTTAAGCGTTATTATGCATAACATTTGGTCATTTCATCATTTGTATATATTGTTATTTTGCATATTGTTTCATTTTCGTCATCCATATAAAAATTTTCAAAAATAGTAACAGTATTTATTCTTTCAATTCATCAATCAAAATCAAAATATAAAAACTTCAAAATCATCAAAATCTTCAAAACATTCTTTATTTTTTGTACCTGTCAATTCTTGAAGTATTGCAGTTATATTTTCAATTATTTTGGATAAATTAGCATTTATTTGGAATCCCGCACTTTCACACTCACATGCATAAATATCTTGATTTTATTTGGTATGATTATTAATCTCTCTTATATCAAAGTCCACAGTTGAATTAAATAAAGTTTTGAGCATAGAAGAACTGATCTTGTTATTTACTTGAACCAAGTACATCTCTTCACATTAAAATGATTTCATTGCAAATTCGATATGATGCTACATAGTAGAAGTGGTTTCTTGAGCGAAAAGTTTCCCCTGCTATCCTATCATGCACATGGTCTAGAATCTTTGAGAATTGACAAAAGGACAAGCTCACCCCTACCCAGAATAAAAATCCCTTGCTCTACAGCCAATCCGAGCAAGTATCCCTAGTATAGGAAGCAAAAGAAAAAGTCAAAGCAAATGAGAAAAAGAAAAATATTATTTTGTATCATCGCAACAATATTTCAGCATTATCTCAGTATCAAGCAAAAATACAAAAAAAAAAAAAGAGAAAAGCAAAAGCAAAAGCAATAAAATCCTTTTCCCTACCCATTGAAAAGAAAAGAAGGGTGAATGAGCTTGAATCCTTGGAATTCTCAATTATTCGAAAACTGTGAGGTAAGCCCCATAACAGGTGGTTTGTGCCCAACCCGCTTGGCCTTGGGTAATTCCTAGCATGGTGATATGTCTGTCACATTAGCGACCTTCTTTTGTACAGACCTATGTCGGCTTATGGATTAGCTAGCTCTTGATGACCCGACTTACATAGTAGTCTGGTATGGTTACATGCATATAAATCATGGTCAATGAACCCTTATTTGGTTAAGTCAAATTACTTGTATCAAATTCTCTTGCTCAAAATTGGTGAATGAACAATACAATTGCACACACATTTGTATTTGAGAGATTTTGTATCATTATGATAAATCAAGATCGGTAATGAACTCACATTTGCACATGAGGGTTCCTTATAAATCTACATTTTGTCTTTGAGATAATTTAAAATATCTCTGCAATTCTTTTGGAATAATTTCATCTTCTTATTTAAAAGAACATCTGTTTAGTATAAAACCAATTACATACATATTTCTTTCCAAAATCCAAAATTTCTTTCAAAAACATGCAATAAAGTCACATTTCTTTATATCTTCGACTTCAATAATGGTATAGTTCCACAACCTAAACTGGAATTTTATGCCTAGCGCAAGTCCTTATTTTATATTTTGTTTATCTCAAAATAAAAAATCAATCATGCAATAAAACTAAAATATCAAATTCCTTTTTGGATTTCACGATGATGGTATAAGTCTATACCTATAATTCTATGCCTAGCGCAAACCATTGTTCTCATTTTATTTCCCATTCATTTTAAATCATAAAAACATATGGCTTACATCATTATGTTACACAATTGTGCTTTAAAAAGAACGCAAATTTTCTATTTTCATGTCATTATGTCAAACATTCAATTTTGCAATGATGGTATAGTTCCTAGGGACTTATTCAAAAATTTTATCACACTTAGGAATTTATGCCTAGCAAAAATCATATTTCTTTAAATATGTCATGCATAATATTTTTTATGAAAATCTGAAAACAAATCATCACCATCATCATTTTTCATCATCACAACACAAAAGTCTTAAGACAGTCTCTTAAGCACCCTTTTACTTTTAGCAATATTTCTATACTGGGATTAGCTTGATGACCTAGTGAGCGGTGACTCCATGAAATGGTCTATAACAACGACAATGTCCTTTGAAATTATTGTTAGAAGTCCCTTTTATTTTTCATCAAATCACACCACAAAACAACCAATTTATTCACATCAGATTATTTCATTTACAATTTTATGGCATGACATAAAAATTATAATTTATTTCCAACGACATAATTACATAAATAATCAATCAACAAAATTCAAAATTAAAGCATCATACAACATATACACAAGTCATATCATCAAAAAGACAATATATATATCATCAATCAATTATATACATCATATGGATTGGTATGCCACAATCAATACCCTGGCATACTCAATCCCCTCAAAAAGTATATAATAATACAATCTACAATCTATAGTAGCTAGCCTCGAGAAGCCCTCGAGCTCTCAGCCTCATCTCCTCCCCCACCCTGAGGTGGAGGAGGTGGTCCCATAGAGGTCTGGACTATGTCTCGAGTCCTCACCATCGATCGTGAGGATGTCCTCGATGATCCCATCATGATCGGCTCTGCAATGGGGGCTGGCAATGGTATCCTCTATCCCTCTGGGACCACGTGATAGTATAACCCTTGGTAGAATGTGGTCTGAGCAATAGACCATACCAGATCTCGAGTGCTCGCCCCTCCGCTCCGAGCCCTGAGACGTGTAGCCTCATCCTGTAATGTCTACACCTGAGCCCGGAGGTGGCAACCTCAGCCCGGAGAGCCACCATCTCGTTGCTCTCCCCTACCTCGACACCCTTGCCCTTATCGAGCGATGGTGGCCTCTCCCCCTACTAAGAAGGGAATCTCTCCTCCCTCCTCCCTATCTACTATGGCCTCTGTGGAGCCTGTGCCATCCTCTAGCATCTCTCCTATGGAGACCATCGTTGCTCTCTCCTACCGTGACCCCGTGCTACCTCAATAGTAGCCTGACATCGCCTCCCCATCCGTCGCACCATAGCGTGCATCGGACCCTATGCCCTCATCATCCGAGGAGGGTGGATGCCTACGTACCAGGCATCATATCCATCCACAACCCCAACATCATCACCATCCACTGGCTGGATGGGGGCATCATCTACATCTTGACTCCAGAACCATTGCATGTCTGGAGCCCCGCTCAGTGTGGTACTATCCCGAATAGTCTAAGAGTACTCATAATCCCTGAGAGAAGGGATCCCCTACTATAGACCGAACTATCATAAAACTTGGTCATAGCGATGGAGCTCTACCTCTCCCCACTCCATCCTCAGCCAGCAGACTCACCTGATGTGAGCCAGCTCCTGCCCATCCTCTGCCCACCCTGGATGCTCTCTCCATGGCCTCTAGGTGATCTGGTCTAGGATGAGGTCATCCAACAACCTTCCGTGACATCGATAGATCTATCCACCATTATGACCCCCTCTGTAACCACCAGTAGAAAACCTAGGGCCTCTCCCGATCAACCCCTGTTAGTGGGAGCCCTACCGGCCTCCGCACCATGATGTGCTCCCAACACCAAACCTATAGTAGTGATGTCACAACCAGACATCGGCCTCCCTTGTATACGACCCCATGTAGGATCCTATACAAGCAGCATAGCACAAAGCTGCCCCATGAAAATCTGTAGCCATGGTCTCTCATGTCACAGACCACATCTGAGAGGAGCCATGGTAATCTGCACCCACTCTGGTGGCACAAAGTAAGCCACCTACTACCCCTAGCCAACACCCGAGTCAACCTAGATGCCCCAGGCATCTGCCTCAGAGACTCGATGTTCACTCTGCCCTTCTCTAGGGTGAAGCTCGGGTCCTCGGTCAACCTCATCATCGCTTGGCCCTGATTGGCCGTAGGAGTCATCAACCATCCCTGTATGGGGATCCTCAAGATCCTCCATACATCCTCTAGTGTGGGAGCCATCTCCCCTATCGATAACCGAAAGCAGGATGACCCCGGATACCATCTCTCTGCTAGGGTTGTCAGTAGCCCCATGTCTATCGATACTTGTGGCATCTCTACCACATGTTGTAATCCGACCTGTGCTAGTCGGTCACGCTTCGCCTGATCGAGCATGGCTATGTCATCTCTCAGCCCATCGTATTTCCACTCCCGACTCTTTAGTAATCCCTTCTGCAAAACAAACAATAAAACAACAAAATTCATTAATAAATCAATCATTAAAATCAAATTAAATACATTTTAAACAAGCTTAATTTCATAAAAAAGATGATATCGTCCACCATTGGATGATATCGTCCCAAATTGGGCAAAATCATCCTTTTTAGGATGAAATCATCTCCTATTTCGCAAATTTGGGGATCGCCCCTTGTTGGACGGGATCGCCCCTAGTTCACCGATTTCACCCTCGACGAAATCGATGATCTAGGGACGATTTCGACGAAATAGGGATGATTTCATCCCGACGTCGTCGACGGCCTAAAAATGGCCGCGATGCCCCAAAACAATCAAAATTTAAAACAAAAAATTGCACAAAACAAATTCAAACCTAATTCACTAGGATTAGATCCTTACCCGTAGCCCATGCCGGACCTCTGTCGATCGGTGTGCTGTCTCCACCATTTTTTCTCTATAGAGCTCTAAAACAGTAAAAATGAATAGTAAAAATGAATTAGGGTTTTACCCTATTTTTCTTAATTTTATTTAAATAACAACATTTTTTTTAATTTTGCTTTTTCATGCTTTTACCTCAAACGTTCGATTTGGGTAAAAACACGGAGGGGGCACCATAGTTAGCAGTCGTACGATTCGACCTAGAATCGTCGTCTAAAAAATGGAGTAAATTTTTGCTTTCTCGTAAAACGGGAAAAACTCGTCTTTAACGCATTTTCTTCGAAAAATTTGCTAAAGAGGGGGCAAAATGTAGCACCCTAAAATTGGTGCAATTAAACCTTAGTAAAAAGATAAAAATTTGAATTTTAACCCAAACCGCCCGTTACCCGCTTTCCTCATTTTTCATGCCATTTTTAGGATTTGTTTTGACCGTTGGACGATATCATCGACGATCAGACGAAATCATCCCAGATCTGACGAATTCATCTGGAACAGAACGTCCAGACGATTTCATCCCAAAACCAAATTTTCATAATTAGCTTCTGTTTCAACAGCTTCTCTAACTTGGGCAGAAAGCGTGTCTACGCAGTTAGAGTCTCCCCCATTGGAGATCTCCCAAATTGGGATGATCTCCAACCTCCTAACCTCTCCCTAATCCTATATAAACTGGGATTTTCTCAGTTTATCCCCCTGAACCCCCTGGCTGACTGATTTCTTTGCAAATTTAACTTTTCATGCATTAGAATACCTTCGCACCTTCGTTTGCATTGTGTATTTCAAGTTTTCTTGCAGGAATTTTATTGTTTTTCAGTCGGAGCAAGCTCGGATCGTCGCAGGCGATTCCAGACGATTTCGGATGATCCTGTCGTAGATCGGCGATGATCTCGTACGATCGGAGGTGATCTCGATTGTAGTCCAGATTGGGGGCAATCAGAACCTGGAGTTTGCATTTCTTTATCTTTTCTCTTCATTTCTTTATGCATTAACTTGGTTTATTCTATTCTTGCATCCTGGAGTTCACCTCATTTAGCATAGATGCATGATAAAGTTAAAACAAATTATTAAACTAATGCATTTCCTTTTAATTGCTATCTGGATCTATCATCTAGGCAAATTTACTATCATTTCTATCATTTCCCTCTACTTTTGCAGTTGCATCTTTGGTTTTTGGTATCTATTTTTGTGATTGCAGGTTTCTGACGAATTCGTCTGATGAATTCGTCAGATCGATGATGATCTCGTCTGATCTCAGATGACCGACTGAGATCTGAGATGATATTGTGCAATTCCAGATGATTACGTATGATTTGAGATGATTTGGACTTCTACAAACCTCAGAATCTTCATCAGACATCCGAAATCAGGTATATTCTGTCCTATTTAGCATACTCTCTGTGTTTAGCACTTATTCATGTTTTCTGTATTCATAAAAATCAGCATTGGCATATAGAATAGCTTAGATTCATCTTGGCCAAACCTAGGAATTGAATGATTAAAGTACAAAATGAACACATCAAACCTACTCTCAACCTAGGTGTGGAAACTGCCACTCAAAAGTTTCCTGGTGAACCCACCATCCATCAAAAATTCACCCTTATACCCCTCCCCCGAGAGGCACGACCTTCAAAGGGCCTCTCAGTCCGAGGTATTGTCCCATCCTTCTCGCATCCCCCTTTCGGGCGTGGATCCTATAGCCTGAAGGTAAGGATGCAAAAAATTTGGAGCGATACACTTTCTCATGGATATTTTGAGGAATGAGAGAACTAAGAGAATTCATTGTGTCTAAAAATGACTGGACAACTGTGGAGAGGCCTCAATATTCTACCATTCAAAGTGATTCAACAACTTATCTATAATTTGTTTATAGGTCTTCAATATTGGGCACTTGCATTAGTAGACACCCTTGACTTGATTCATGATAACGAGGGAATCACCAATGATTTTGATGTGCTTGACATGTATAGTTTTTAATTTAAGGATAAGAGCTTCATATTCAACATTGTTGATGTAGGGGAAGTCAAGTTTGAAAGAGTAGAGGATGGGAGCCCCTTATGATGTGAAGAAAATAAATCAAGGGCCTTCTCCTTGCTTGCACTTGGAACCATAAAATAAAAGCATCAGGTCTACTTGATCTTTAGATTTGACATATTATTATTGCTCTATTACATTGAAAATAGTCATTAGTAAGTTCAATGACAATAGGTTTGTTATCAATGAGTGGAGCTTTTGCAAGTAGATTTATGATGACCTAACCTTTTAGGGATTTTAGACTAATTAATTTGAGATTGAATTCTATTAAGAGCATGATCCATTTTGTGGTTCTACTACTATTTTAAGTTTAGTCCATAATGTATCGCAATGGGTTTTCTCTTGCAATAACATAAGTTGTATGATTTAACATATAGTGGTGAAGCTTCTTGGTAGCGAAAACTACTACTAAGCATAAATTTTCCACATAGGCATATTGTGTTTCATAGCTAACCAAGGTTCAAATAATGTAGTATATGGCTTCCTCTCAATTAGCCTTGTTATTTTGGGCTTAGCATTGACCCTAGAGCAAAGTCTATAGTGAAAATGTACAAGTGAAATGGAATACCTAGCCTAGGTTAAGATAAAACTGGTGGGGATGCAAATGGAATAACTAGCCTAGGTTAGGACAAAAATGGTAGGGATGCAAGGTACTTGATGGCCTTGAAAGCATACTAACGCTCATTGGTCTAATTAAATCTAAACTCATTTTGAAAAATATGGTTTAAATACTTGGATTTATCTAATAATTGAGGGATGAAGCAACAAATTGCTTGAATATTTCCTTGAAATTTTCACAACTCCTTGAGAGTCTTAGGGAGGCATTTCCAAAATAGCCTTCACTTTTTTTGGGTCCACTTTGATACCCCTCTAAGAAACAATAAATCTAAGAATATTGTTTGAGGTAACACAAGAGACACATTTCTTGGGATTGAGTCTCACATTGTACTCCAAAATCTAGTCAATTAATTTTTGTAAAATATCGACATGCTTATGGTTCTTTTTTGATTTGGCCAATAAATCATTCACATAATATTCAATGATTTTATGCATGTAGTGATGGAATATGTAGGTCATGGTGCACTGATAGGTAGCACCTATATTTTTGAGACAAAACAACATGAAATCGTAGCAAATTATCCCCCATGGTATTATGAAGTATTTATTGTGTTATTAGGATTGACTCAAATTTGGTTGTATCCTAAGAAACCATCCATGAGGAGGAGCATTTTGTGACCCACTATGGAGTCAACAAGAGTGTCGATGTTCAAAAGTAGACTAATCATACTTAGTATATGTTTTTTTTATGTCATGAAAGGGTGCATATTCATATACCCTCATTAGGATTTACTATGGGAACCATGTTGGATACCCATTCTGAATAGTTGATAGATTGGATGAATCCCAATTCTAAAAGTTTTGGTGAAATTCTACTTTGACTATTATAGTGATTGTAGGATGAATCTCCTACAACTTTTTTTAATCAACTTAGCATTAGTATTGAGGTTAATGTTGTGGACCATGAGATTCAGATCAAGGCCCGACATATCTTTGTAGGACCATGCAAAAACATCCTTGTATTTCATTAGGAGGGCTATAAAATGCTCTTTCTCTTCAAGTGATAGATTTTTTTCAAGTTTGAAGATGTGAGGGTCAACATGGTTAGAACTGATATCAATATAAATGGTTTATTCCATAAGCATGTGGTAACCATTCTCTATGGGGAATTGGTATAATATGGAGATCACCTACCACATTTGCAATAAATATGGGTTCATCACCAATGACTTTGTCTTGGGAGATAGAAGGAGAAGGGGAAGGAGGAGAAATAAAAACATTGGATGCTTAGTTTATTTGATCGATTGTAAGAAAATATTTAGGAGGAGGAGAGGAGAGTTGTCTAAATTCAAGGGTACTAGGATCAATACTAAGGAGATGGGGAGGATCGACTATGTAATGAATCAAAGTAAAGAGATCTATGAAGATCATATTTATTTTTGGTGAATGATTCAATGACTAGAGAGGACTACTAGGGGATAGGTGTTGCCTTGGGGGATCTTATGGAAGAGGGAGAAGTTGACATAGAATGGGAAGACATATATTATGTTTAAGTGGTAGTTATTGGGAATGTGGGTTGGTTTGAGCATTGGGTTACATTGGCAAAAGAAGCATGAGAAGGATAGGGAGAGAAAGGGGAAAGTAACAAAGGTAAAAATTACCATCGTCAAGTTTTTTAGTTAGAGGTACAATGGGGATGATGATTCTTAAAAACTATTGAAAGCAATGGAGAGAGTGTCAAATTGCTCATTGAGTTCATTTGCAGAATCAATGGGGGATACGTGTATGGTCATAACTTGGAAAAAGTTTTTCAAAATCAGGTGAGCAAATTGGGATTAATGCACTTATCAAAATCATCCTCTATGAATTCAAGGTTAAGGAAGATGAAATATTCCTCAAGCAGGATAGTTGAGTAACTTTTATCATGTCCCAAGCCAGATTTATCTTTTGGTAATTGATAAGGTGGATCCACAATGAATTGTAGTTCTTTCTCGTAATGACCTATTATAAATCCACATTAGTTGAAACATTGAAAATAATATTTATACAAAATGGGACCTCAATATTTTTAGGTATAGGATACTAAGAGGAGAAATCAATATCTTTATCAATAAAATTAGCATGATTGGATGAATATCCCAAGAGAATAATGGTGCCAATGGTAAGGGGGAGGTTGTGAGGGCAACCAAAATCCCTGGTATACTCAATAGTAGTAAGGAAGAATTCTACATTATGTATAAGGTATTCCCCTAATCTAGGATTGGAATATAGTACAAATATGTGGGGTAGATCCTGACTATATTGATGGATATGATACCATGGACTTGGTGGAGTTGAGAAATTGATCATAATAGTTGAATATGATGATGCAAAAGGATCATGAGAAGAGGACAAATAGGTTGGTTTTAAGGAAGAAGGGTTGGCTTGGGAAGATGATGAGGAAGGTGAGGCTAAAAATAGGGGTGGGTTACATGTAGAATCTTATTCATTAGATCATGAAGAGGTGGTTGGATGGGAATTGACTAGATGAAACTTAGGAGGAGTGGAGGGAGGAATGGAGGAAGTAGAAGAAAAATATGTTGCAGGTATGGGATGTGGATGTAAAGTAAGAGGATGAGGATGGGGGATGTGGGATATAGGAGATGTATGAAGAGGAATAGAGGGAAATGTGGGAAGAATATGAGGATTAGACAAATATGCATGAACATGTGATACAAAGAAATTGGGGAATCTAGAGGGAACATAAGCATAATAATATGGAGGAGGTCACAAAGAAGGAATGAGGGGAGATTTTAAAGCATGAAGGAGTATATACATTTGGAGGTAAATATAATGGAGGTAATAAATTTTGGGTCAATGTTAAGGAATGATTAGTAGGTTGAATAAAGGGAGGATGATTGGCTACCAATGGGATTAATGAGATCAAATATGGAGGGGTTGGTTGTGTAGGGGATGTAGGTTGGACACTATTAGGGGTTAGATGGATGGATGGCAAGGTGGACCCTTATGGAAGGGAGACCATATTGCAATATTTAAAAGGATCTTCATTGATAGAGATGTATTACACGTGTTCCAAGTAGTGTGTAGGATATAAAACATGCACTATATGTCCAATATATATGGTCATATGAGAAGTAAGTTATATTGCATCTCTCCTTCAATAACATGATACAAATTAGGGATGGTTTTGATTTCAACTTGAATTAGAAGGATGACTATACCAAGTATTGAGCATAATGTGTCATTGAATGTTCATAGGATAATGGTAGGGACAACTAAATGGCTTGATGGAAGATTAAGATGCTTGAGGATAATAGTAGAGATGATAGTAATAGGATTCAATGTACACAAGGATGTGTTTAAATATTGTACCATCCATGTTTACCATGATGTGCATTAGGGGATCAAACCCCTCTCCCTCAAGAGTGTCGATATCATAATCATAGAATGTGATTGAGGGGGACATGAATGTCCTCACATTACCCTTAAAATAGGCAAAGGTTTTAGGATTTTATGTTTTTAAATCTATGGACTTCAAGATATCCATCAATGCCTCTTGATGTGGTGGATATTGTTGGATGAGTTCGTATATTTCCAACTTAGTTGATGTTATTTTGAGATTTTGGGTGAGATAAATCTTTAAATGTAGGATAAGTCATGCTAGAAGATGTGCACCTTACACTGGTGGTATTGGCACAGTTGATGTAGAAGATGCACTTTGGGGGTTATTTTGTTGAGGTTGTTGACCAGGGTACCATTGGTTCCTAGTGGCTATGCTAATCATGCCAACAGCCTTGGTAATATGAGATACCATTGAAATAATTTATTTGACTAGGTGCACTTGTAAAGGTTGAGGTATCATTATGTTGTTATATCATCCTATGGTGTGGTAAAATGATTTTGATATATACAAAAAAAATTATTAGAAAGGGCCAAAGGATCATCAACTATGATATCCCCTCGATCTATCATATATTGCAATAGATTCTTAAGTTTTCAAAAATTATTAATGTCATGACCCTTATAATGATGATTAAAAAAAAGTGATGTTCCTTGTATCATTTTGATTTGGGTTTGTTGGAATATTTTGGTCAAAATTTTAGCAATAAAATCCCCTTTGCATCATATATATTTTGAAATATCATTGAAAAATGCTTGGATAAGGGAGTGAAGTTTTTGAGAGGACAAGGAGGATGTGGGGGATGAGTGGAAGGATAGGAAGAAGGAGGATTGGTTGGTTGAATGAGTGTTATCTAATACTGAAATGTGATTTGCAGAGGTTGAGCACTAAGAAGTGATTATTGACATTCTCAATACTACTTGGGTGACTTGGGAGGATTTAGATTGGTTGTTGTTATTACCTTTAGCATATTTTTTAATTTACTCTTTTTCTTTTTGATCTTGAGTTCCCCTTCTTGAACTTTAATCTCTTCAATTATTTTTTCCTGAGAAATAGCTTCCTTGAAGGTGTGATGCTATTGTATTTGCAAGGTCATCAAGATGTGTTTAGCACAAATTTAACCAAACATTATCACCAATTCAATACGGGGATTGTGAATGTCAATTTATTGATAACATTTTTATGTTTGGTCAATCCATTGATAGCACCCATCCATTTAGTGATGTAATCATTAATAGGTTTGTTGTCAACTTGGCGAAGGCTATAGAGGTCCGTTAAAGAAGTCCTCTTCCTGATGTTGATTGAGAAATTTTCAAATAAGAGGTTTGTCATGTGCTAAAAGGTATAAATAATATGTTGCAATAAATTATTATACCAATCTAAGGCCTGACTCCCAAGGGAGATAAGGAAAGTACATAGCATAAGTAGATCATTCTCATTTATGAGATAACAAGCATTGATATAATTCAATAAATGATCCTTAGGTTCCTCTTTCCATTTAAACTTTTTGAATTTAGGCATCTCAAAATGATAAGGATATGGATGCATACAGACTGATGGATTAATGGGTAGAGTACATAATTAGCTAAGGGTAGGCTTTTGGTAGCTAGAACCTCCTGATTATAACTATCAACTATTAACATGATTTGTTAGTCTCTAAATCTCATTTTGTGAGTCTTGAGATACTCGAGGAGGCTCAATCAATAGGGAAAAGTGGGAAACTTCTTGAGGGTTATGGTATGAATATACAAAAGGATGATGGGGAGGATAATATGGATGAGTAGGTTGGGTCGCATAGGAAGGAGGTGGTTGATGATGTGGAGGGTATGGGTGTTGGACAACTTGGGAATTTGGATGGGGTTGATATATTGGAAGCACAATTATCATATTATCTTGAAGAGGGGGAGTTTGGTTTTGAGTAGGCACGATGTGAACTATGACTTGGGTCTACATAGGATGCCAGTAATAAGAAGTTGGAGGAGTAGGTAGTAGTGGTGTTGTACGTGAAGTAGAAGTCCATAAAGGATATTACATGAAGTAGGAGGGTGAAGGATTAAGAGGTGGCATAGTTGAAGGTGGTTGATATAGCAGTTGAGAAAAAATATTGAAATGAATATGGGAAGGTTGTTGAGAAGCACCAGCTTGCATGTGCTATGAAGAAGAAGAAAGATAAGGATTTTGAAGATGATAAGGTTCTTAAAAATGAGGGGTAGAGGAAGGATAAGAAGAATGTTGAAGGAGAGAAGGATAATATGGAAAGGGGGGAGGATAGAGGAGAGTAGAGCATGTGGCATGAACACCAATAGGAGGAAGTTTGGTATAAGAAGGGAAATTTGTGAAAGGAGTCATAGTGATATGTGTGGACTTGTGTGGTGGAGTTAGAAGGTGAAAGGGGATTTGAGAAGTAGAGGAGATAAAATGAGAAGTAACTTTTTGATAAGGATAATTAAGGGATTAGAGTAAAAAAACATATGAAGGGAGTATAGAGTAGGAGTATTTTGTGAATAAGAAGTAATATTAGAAGAATAAGTAAGGTTGGAAGAAGAATGATGTTTGGGATAAGTGTTGACTAACACAGTGCCTATAGTTTGGGCAACATTAAGTGGTGTGGATACAAATGATATATAATAATTTTTAGGATAGGTTTGTTCATGGGAGAGTAATGGGAATGATCACTCAAGAATGTAGATCAAAGGTAAAGAGACTCAATGTGAGTTAGATAGAAGAGGATGCAATAATATATGGTGATGCAGCAAAGGGATATGGGAGTCAAAATGTTGAATGAGATGTGCAAAGTAGGCATGATATACATTGGGGTCGTAATGAAGAATATGATAGTGTGAAGAATGCAAGGGGGTTCCATCGCTAGGGTTCTTAGGTGGAATAGTCTGGGTATCCTAATACATAAGGTTGAGGTCATAATATGGGGGGTCAGCATGGCTTCAGGCACTCAAAAAGGATGTATCGAAGGTTGGACATGCTACTAGGTAGGTTACATGGCACACCCTTAAAAAAATGAGGTATTTTCTCATAATACTCCATGGACTGGTGTGACTGAGCTTGGGCTTAACTTCTAGTCAAGACCATAAGTTTCTAGGGATAAAATGGAAGGTGGGAAAGCAAGTGGAATAGAAAGGGGATGTTATAACCTAACTCTAAGGGTGATCATCTAGGATAGGATTATATTAACTATGAACCATATAAGGGTAGATGGGTGACTCTAGAGATAACTTACAAGGGATACAAAGATAGAGATAGGTGATATAAAATGGTTTGACTAATACTTTTGGTCTTTTTGTATTTTTGTGAATATTTTAAATATTTTTGTGAGATAAAATGTTATCTACACAAGAAAACAAAAAAATAACAATAAATTAATATTAATATGGTTTGTTAAGGGTTCTCTTGATGTTTGATGTTGTTTAAGGTTTGATTTATTTATTTTTTTGGGGGGGTTCACTTCACCCTTAGTTGGGCTCAATAAAGAATGATAGTTGCACACCCACTAATTATTTAGCCCTATGAACAAGGGTGTCTAACCTTAGACTACCCCAAGCTAGTCCCAAGGGTAGTCAAATTCTCGGTGATGAAATCCAAGAAACTATGTGATCTAGATATGGATTTTAAGGGGATCAATCGATATTTGGGGATGAAGTACAACTTCATTGTTTGGTTTTATAAAATTGTGCTATCCAAAGTGTTTTTTTTCCTTTATTTTAAATATTCTTAACTATTATTTACAAACAAAAATAACCTAGGGATGCAAAAATGTAATTTTTGTCTATGCTAAATGCAAAGAAATAAAACACTAACCTAAAATTCTCTTTTACTATCTAAGATGAAAATAAAGGAAGCTTATTTGAGAAATGAAATGCAACTAACCTAGACAAGAATAAAAATTAATAATACTACCTAAGAAATAAAGAGAATCCTAATATTAGAAGCAAACAAAGTGAAAGAATCCTAGACTAACAAAGCAAATAAATAAACCTTATGCTAGAAAAGGAAAACAAAAGGGGAAGATTTATGCTAACTTGCACAAAAGAGAAGCTACGGTAAGGAAAATATAATTCCAAAGACAAAAAAAACTACTATTGTAAGAGAATATGAATCATAAAGAAAGGAAATATATTGCTAAATAAAAGGAAATGACAAGACAAGTAATGGAAGTATAAGCTAATGAAAATAAATGATGATGAAAAAAATAAATATACCTCTAATGAAAGCAAGGAAAATAACTTGAAAAGAAACTAATCTAATAAAGCAATGAAAATGCTTGAAAGGATTTCTAATCTATGAAAATGAGACAAAGCCTAAAATGGAAAACTAATATGGTAAAGCAATAAATACTTGAAGTGTAACTAATTAATGAAAGCAAGCAAGAATTTAAATTAAAACTAGTCTATGAAAGCAAAAAATTAAGAACTCAAAACAAAACTTATCTATGAAAGTGATGAAGAACTTGAAAGGAAACTAATCTATAAAAACAAAAAAAAAATTGAAAAAATACTAATCTATGAAAGCAATAATGAGATTGAAAAGGAACTAATCTAGGAAATCCATGAAATAAATAAATGAAATCTATCTTAGGAAAGTAAGAAGAGTACTTGAAAGGAAATTCTATTATAAGAAAGCAAGGAAAGTGCTTGAAATGAAATTATATTCTAAGAAAGAAATAAAGGGCATGAAATAAAATCTACTCTAGGAAAGAAATGAAATAAGAAAATAATTCTAAGAAAAAAATGAATGATGATGTTAATGTTCTTTGATCCAAGGTGACCTACCCACTTTTGATTCCCAAATTTGCATGAAGTGCAAGGGAAGAGCATAAATGGAATACGAAACTTGTTAATGTGGTATGTTGTGAGATAAAGTAATGTCATTTTTTTTATTAGATAAGAGAAGGGGTTTTGAAATGGACCCCAAACCTTAGTAAAAACTAGAATTAAGTAGCTCAGGATCACCTCAGAGTCTCAATCAAAGAAATCACCCAACTAAGATAAAAAAACCACCCAACAAAGGATGGTCCAACCACAACAGTAAAAAGGGAATAAAACCTCATAGGCAAAAGAGTTAGAATACAATCCAAAAGTAAGGATTAGGATACTCAATCGTAAAAATTCTAGACACCAAAGGATGAGAACTAGGGTCCGACAAAATTCTTTATGTCTGAATCATCCTTCTGTTATTGTGCCATTCCACAAATTTCATTGATGTAAGATATCACAACTTGGAGAGAGCCCAGCAAAGCCTGGTGTTTTTCATCCAACTTGTTGAGGAAATTTTAGATGATAAGGGACTCAGGTATCGAGGATAGAGACATCTCCTTGGCATTATTTGAATCCTCTAAGAGCGTATAAAATTTTTTGCTAGCAGAATCTCATCCAAATCAGATATCTCCACTGAGATATGGGAATTTTCTATTTTCAACGCTTTTGTTGAGAGTTATTTTGACTGATGCACTTATCCGCATAGATTTTGAGAAGGAAATATGCTCTATTGATCTCTAATATCACCCTAAGGCATGAGGAGAGAACATACAAGGTCTAATCAGGGTTATGCACAGTGGCGAATATTAACAAATTGGGTGAACATTAGGATTTTTAAAATTGGAAATTGGTGAATATGACAACCCTCGATGTCGGCCCATTCACCTAAAATTTTTTAGACCAATTTTCTCTTAGGGTAAATTAGCCATAATATATCCAAAACATAGGCATATTTGTACTTTTTGGAAAGCTCTTTTCAAGCTCGATCTAATGGTGGTGTTTTTATGAAGTTATAAGGTGATTTAATAGGTCCAAATGTGTAAAAAATATTACCTTAATTTTTAGGTCTTCAAATGCCCCAAATTTTGGTGTGAATATGATTGATTTGATTTTTTTAGGATTAACCATGATTCACATTGATTTTTACTAGGATTTACCATTTTTTTACAAGTACATTTTGAGTCCAACTCCTTATGCATAACCCTAGGTCTAATCCTTCTATTTAGTGTGATTATGGTGAGGCTTAATTTCCTTAGAAGGAATAACCTACTCTGCATCTCCAAGATCACCCTACAGTGTAAGGAGAGAGAATACATAGACCATGACTTCTATTTAGTGAGTTATAAAAAATGCAATGAAAATATAGATTCTACAAAGTAAAAACAAGTTCTTTGACTCCAAAAGCTTCCCTCACCCTTTTGATCCTCAAGATCACCTTTTGAGCACAATATGAGAGCATAAAAATAAAGATAACTTTTGTTTAGTGTGATAAAAACTAAAAATTAATTGAAATTTGAACAATCAAAACAAAGCTTCAATTGCACTTTATTTTATAAAATTAGACTAAAAACAAGGAACATAAACTCCTACCTGAGGTCCTACACTTGTTGGGAGTTGGCAGAGTCTATAGTTATGCTTTTGTGACCAAAAATGGCTTTGTGACTACAACCATATGACCCTAGATGGTTCAGAGTCTGAACTGTCCACTCCTAGATGATTGATCTTGGGAGAGGATTTTGGGTAGCTAGGTTTTATGTACCAAGTTTTTGAGTCCCAAGGGACTAGTTTGATAGATTTTTCTGCAAAAAATAGCAAATAGAATGATTAGAAAATGGATTTTAGAAGATAAAATTAAGGAGAATGAAATACCCAAAATGAAAAAACTAAATAAGCAAAAGAGACAAAGAACAATTTGAAAATTTCTAAAACAAAGCAAACCTAACTAATCAACAAGCACAAAATTTATGATAAAAGGGAAAACCATACACAAATAAAAAAAAGCAATTGAATGGGAAGGTGATATACTCTAGAAACCCCCAAATTGAAAAAGACTAGGTAGTAAGGACTCATACATATCTAAAACCACTATGATGTGTTGTGTGAAATTGGTACCTAACTATTGGGTTTGACTAAGAGTGGCAATGGGTTAGCTTTCCATGTAGAGATGATCAGTACTGTCAACCATCTGGGTTCATATGGTTAATATTGCAAATCATTTAGGGGGAGATGATCAAGATTGATTGTAGATAATGAAAGACCTGCTCAGATGGGTCTCATTCTAGATGGTTTTGGAACTATTTTTTTGTGTGTGATTTCAAGCTTGAAAAAGTAAATAAAATGTAGAAAATAGTAAGCAAGATATATGAAATGCTAAAATGAACACACAAGGCACATGATAAAATGAAATCTAGCAAGAAAATGATAGTTTCTACAGCCTACAAAACACAAAATACCAAGTGTGGTTAAAGTTGGAAGAGTCCCACCATGATCACCAAATGTGGTAAAGAAAATGTGTAATTGGCATTAATTTATAAATATATTACAAATAAAATTTTACAATTCATATTGGGCTTACAAAATAGGGTTTTCCAAGGCGTAAAAGAACATTTTTACAAATGATAATCTAATGGCATAACAAGATGTCTTCTAACTACCTCAAAGTGTGGGTGGGTTTTGATTTGCTTGATGACCATCGTTGAATTGTGTATCTCCTTGAACCCTACATATAACCAAATACAAATGAATTAGTAGTACCTCCTTAGGTCCACCTAGGTGGGACCTAAGTAAAAAAAAATATGTAAGAAATACTAAAATAAAAACATGATTTAATACACAAAAATGACTCAAAATGATACAAAATGTAGTAAATCTTACATTGCTTACCTTTTATGCAAGTTTGCTATTGCATATGTGACTATATAAGGCTCCACAAATTGACCATCTAGGGATAGATGATCTTGAATGTGAACCATTTGGGGTCAGATCATGAAAACTATTTACTATCTAGGGTTGGATGATCTAAAATTGTGATGTCAAAAATTAGATGAAACGTGTAGGGGACCTTCGATAGGGTGTTAGGAGCCTCTGGTAGAAGTTTGTATCTGACTTAAACCTTTACATGTGAAAATTTTCACATACAATATGGATGCACAAGGGGGTATACAATAGTCTTCATAGCTGGTTGGGAATAAAGTGTGTGTAATCCAAAGGGTCTCGAAAGAAATTTTGGCAAAGTTTTGGCATATGATTTCACACTCTTATGAAAATGAAGGAAATGAGGGGGTATTTATAGAATTTTAGAAGGGAGAGGGGGGTAGTGACATGGCATGACATGGAAACCATGTGACATGGGTGCCACTTGCATGGTCAAAGGGGTATGTGCACCATGTCTCATTAATCTCCTTGGATGGGGAGATTCCTCACCCCATTCAGGTGGCATGTGCATACCATGTCTCATTAATTACCTTAGGTGGAGAGGATCCTCGCCCTCCCCAAGTGGCATTAAGAAGCATGGGGAAGGTGAGGGTGCATGGGGATGTGGAAGGTAGGGGTAGACTAGGTTAGGATGATGTGGACCAAAGCTATGATCCAAGCGAGTAGGATAGAGGAGTGTGCACATAGGATAGGAAATTGTGCACATAGGATAGGAGGGATGGGAGAAGTCACATGGTGATTAAGGGATTGGTGTACGAGAGGGTTAAATGGGGAAAGGGGACTAGAGAGGAAAAATTAAAATTTTTGTAAGGTTGCATGGTGCCATGATGCAATTTTGGGATTATTTGGGATATTTACAAAATTATTAGAATGTGACCTTAGGCAAATATAAAATTGATACGTTTTAGGTGTATTTATATACATATTATTTTTTATCATTATTTTGAGTTAGAACTACAATAATATTTTTATTTATCATGGACACAACTTAAAATCCATAAAGAAATCTAGGTTGATGAGAACTACGGATTTGGTAATCATGTATTTTATATATTGAAAATCCTTTTTACTTTTCTTGGTCTATGTATGAGGTACATACTTTTTTAACATCTTGGTTATATTCTAACTAGTTGTGCAAAAATGGTTATGAATTTAGCTACAAACTAAATCTAACTTAAGAAGGACATGATTCATTTGATAGAGGTAGGAAAAGGTAGCTATTGAATCACTTTTATCATGTCGATATTTATTGCGAGTCCATATTTTAACACTACATACCCTAAGTAATTCCCTTCCTAGACCATAAAAAAAAAACTTTTGGGGGTTTAGTGAAACGCCATACTCCCTAGACCTTTAGAAGACAAACTCTAGGTATTTGATGTGTTCACCTTTTTTTGAGAAAATTATTCAATCATCAAGGTATATAATTATAACTTAACCTACCAAGGTGTTCTATCTATCCTTCTATATTTTTCTTTATTTACCATGTTGCATGGAAAATATAACATCATGATGAACCACACAAATAGTTGTCTTGCTTTAGGATAAGTAATATTTGAATTTTCTTAATGCTTTCATTATTGTCAATATTTATTTCTCAATGAATGTGTACCTTTCATCATAAATATGGAGAACTTGAATCATAAATGAGACCATATGTTCCTAATATTTATCATCATTTTAGTCAAAATTGAAACAATGCTTTCATTTATCCCAAATCCATATCGCTTGAAATTCATAGGAAAATCTAGGTTGACTGGAATTGGGGATTTAATAATAACATATATTATATTTTGAAAATTCTTTTTACCTTATTTAGCCCATGCAAGAGTCGCATCATTTTTTAACATCTTGGTTATTGATTTGACCAATTTTATGAAAAATACTATCTATATAAGAAAGTATAATGAGATTAAAGGTTCATACATTAGGTTTGCATGAATGTAAAAAAGTACATAACACAAATGGGTTATGATGCAAGTAACATATGAGTATAAAGGTTATGGTCAATATAACTTAGCTTCCCTTGATGTTGTCATTGTTGTTATTTTAGGAGATATTGCATAGCATGCTCCATTCATCATGGTATGCCATGTGTTAGTATAAATAATTTCATTGTTATATTATTCATTAGGCTTATAGTGATGTTGGTCACAAATCTGCCATAGGAAAGGATTTTGTATGTATACACGCCCTAGACTTGGCCAACATTGAAAGGCCGAGAGAAAGAGAAGTCTCTCGGGCCAATCTCCAGAGAGGGCTAGCTCCCAAACTACTCTAAACTGGTTTTGAAGATAAGGATGCAGGAAAGAAATGGGAAAATGCGGAAAGAAATGGGAAATAATGAAAAGAGATGGAAATATGGCCGAAGCCGATAGTTGATGGGGAGAACAACCTCACACAACAAATAACCTCCACTAGATCCTGAAGCTAAATAGCAACCAACTCTTAGAATGCATAAACAAAAATTGGATCAAGCATTAGCCATAAGTTCGCTTCCAATTGCACTCCAAACGTTCAAATGCAAATACAGCCAAATCCAAAACAACATAATTCAACTTATATTAACACTAGACTAACATAAGTGACTCACACAAAAAGCAAAACTTGGACAATAGTTTGGATCACCAACTCCAAAAGACACTAAGAATAGAGCAAAATGCATCTAGGATCTCTACTTCAATTTTTGCAAAAAGGTCTTCCTCATTTTGCTTGAGATTTACATTGGTATTTATAGAGGTGCTTCCTCTTGCTTTCGCATTACAAAATTTAATACATAAAATAGATTTTGAAGAAGAGGTCCACAAAATAAGCACTTGAAAAGAGAAACAAGCCCCCTTAATCTGCCTCGGAGAAATCACACATTAAATGGCTATTTTTGGAGCAAGCCGGAAGTTTTTAGGAGATCACGAATAGGAGCTTTTAATACTGGAGGCATCTTTAATTTTGGTGGCATCAAAAATTGCCTCAAGTTCTTCCATCCTGCGCACATCGTTAATCAACAACATTTAATCTTGGCGCTTCTTTGACCACGATCTCAAAATCTGTTGGAGAGCTTTTAAAACATTATTGCATTTGATCTTATCTTCTCCTCACGTTCTCCTATGTAGTTTTGAAGAAAAATGCAGATAGAACTGTATCGGGCCTTTGTTTTTCTTTTGTCACGAAAATGAGACAGGTCGCAAAAATACATGTCGCAAAATCACGACACTTTTACCTTACTACCTTCTCTTTCTGCCACTAGTCACAAAAATGCGACATGTCGTGATATTGTGACATCTTCCTCTTAGTTTAGCTTTGTCCTCATGATATGTCATGAAATCATGACATTATCCTTTGTCTGGCTTTGTTCGCTACTCCAAATCGCGAAACTGCAACATGTCACGAAATCACGACATCTTCTTCCTTTGGCTCCTTTTCTCCTTACAAGTGGCAAAAATGGGACATGTCACGAAATCGTGACAGTCCATACCATTTTGCTCCTTCTACACTTTCTCATCATGAAAACAAGACATGTCGCAAAATCGTGACATGTTTTTGTCTTCTTGCTACTTTGCTGCTTTTTGGCCATGAAAATTCTTCATGTCACGAAATCGCGACATTCCATATGATCTGGTTGCCTCCTTGCTTTCCCCTCGCGAAATCATGACATGTCACAAAATCGTGACATTTCTCCGCACTTGGTCCTTCCTCCCCAACATGTCATGAAATCGCGATAATTTATTGCCTTCTCTGTCGTTGCCACTTCTTGTCGTGATATCGTGACAAGTTCCTCTTGCTTGACTTCATCTTCAAAAATTTCATGAAATCACGACATCTTTCTCCGCCTTGTGTTTATCTTCAGCCCTTTCATGAAAACGCGACATGTCGCGATATCGCACCATTCCATACCATTTGCTCCTTTTTCACTTTTTTGTCACGATATCATGACATTTTTCATTGGTGCTCCCATTTTCTGTTGTATGTCACGATATCACGACATTTTCTATCACTTTGCTCTGTGGCCATCGCAAGTCACGAAAACGTGACATGTCACGATATCGTGACAACTTTTCATTTTAATGCTCCCTCACCACAACAAGTTGCGAAAATCCAACACGTTGCGATATCGCGACAATTTGACTTCCTTGCTTTCGTTGACTGTTTTGAACCATGAAAACGTGATAGGTCATGAAAATGCGACATGTCGCGATATCGCGACATTTTTTGTACTTAGCACTTTTCTGATACGGATGCCACGAAAACGCGACAGGTCGTGAAAATGCGACATATCGCGATATCGTGACACCTTTGCTTTTTCACCTACAAACAGAGGAGTGAGTATCTTTACAATTTGAGCATTCTTTTGCATGAACAACAACAACAAAAACAATGTGGTAAAAATGCCAACATTCTTGGCGGCTCACGGGGTATACAGTTCTACTGTATGCACGAATCTCAAGCCTTTATCCATTGGGCAATAGAGTCAAGAAACTAGGAGGGGCAGAGAAAGTGAGTGTTGGTTGATGCTGGACGTCTTTGTGGGCTGCTGCAACAAGCTCTTGCTGGTACTCGACACTCAAAATAGGATCTTCAACAAAAATTTGTAGAATAGCAGAACTTCCTTTATTTCTTGAACGACTGCATTTTTCCTAGCTCGGTTGAGCTGGGTAATCACCAGGTGCTGTGAAAGGATCTCCATGATAGTAGTGAAAAGCACCTAAGTTGCAAAAATAGAAATGAATGGAATGATGACCATCGGATGCGCAGGCCATGGAACGGGGATGGGGAATGATGGGATGATGGAAAATGGAGGAGTAGAAGCATGGAAAAAGTGATCAAAAGCAAAGAATTAGAAGAAAGGGAAAGAAGAAATGGGAACATCAGAGAGGGGAGTAGAAACAACAGTAGTGGCTTGATTAGTTGCAGAAGAAGAAGGAATAGGAGAGGAAGGGAATGAAGTAAGGAAGTGGAAGAAAGAAGTAGAGGAAAAGCCACTATCTGCTGGGAAGGAAAAGAAAAAGAAAGAGAAATGAACATACCTGCGGGCTCACATGCAAAAGGAGTCAAAGTTAAAAAAAAATTCTTTCTTTCTTTTTTTCTTCTTTTTTTTTTTTTTTTTACTATGTACACGGTAACCCCCAAATTTAGCTGTGAAATCTCGGGAGAGACACATACCAAAACATGGCTCTATGATCTCCTGGATCCCAGACCTTGAACAGACACTCATTGGTCTCCTGATTGATTATCAGCTCGGTGTCACCAAAGATTTGCAACTGTCATGCTCCAAGTATCTTAGCCTTCTTGAGACCTAGGCATAAAGCCTCATACTCTACTGGATTATTTTTGTAGCTCCAGTTCAACTGGTATGAAGAAGATCATTGAATTCCATAAGGTAATACTAGAAAAATCCTAGCTTCAACATCATTTCTATATCGTGCTCCATCGAAATAGAGCGGATCTTGCACAGAGTCTTGATCAACTTGATCAGGAGGTAACTCTACTTCAACCTCTTCAGGATTTGTAATGGAGTAACAACCAATTTCAGTTTCCATCATGGCATTAAAATTGAGCATTGAAAACTCATCCTCTAAGCAAAGCTCATCCAGGACTTCATCCATCAAATCAAGATTGTCCAATTCTTCAGTTATCATGTTAACAAAATGTTTGGACTTTTCTTCCTCTGCTATCTTCTCTATATGAAAATTAGAAGGCTTTTGATTGTCAATACGGACTCTTCTTCCTTTGAAAGGAATCTCCAAATGAGAATAATCCAGAGAAAGGTAACCTCCCAGCTTGGCAGTGAATTCTCTCGACAAACACATACTAAAATATGGTTCCAAATCAACCACAACTATCTCCTGAATTACTGTAATGTGAGGCATACTATGTAGAGCAATAGGAACATCCTTGATTACACCCACTATTTTCATGGGAGTCCCATCCAACTGCAAGACACCAGGGCTACTTCTTGTATACTCCATTCCCATGGCTTCACAAACTACCTTTGGCATGATAGTTGTCGCAACACCAGAATCAACCAGGCAGTTGTGTACTATCCAACCCTCCATCCTGAGTGACAAATAAAATGGGGGTGGTCTATTTTTTTTGGTGGTTGAAGAGGTTAGAGTTTGAGACATAACTACCTGGGTTGGAGCCTTCCCTTTACTTTGTATGGTTTTCAGGGATTCTTGTAAGAGATTTACCTGACCAAGCAGCTGCAAGGTGTCATACAGACTTACCTTAGCTGGTATCCATTTGAGTTCTTCAACAATGTTGTACTCCATCGAGATCTACTCTTTCCCTCCACTGGAAGATTCAAATTTGCTTTTATATTGCTGGGTGGCCTCCACTCATTATCGTTTAATGATGGATACCGCAACGTCTCTCTGGCTTGTTCCTTTGTGTCTACTTGCGGATAAGAGATAGAAGCCTGTTCCTTCTCTTTTGATTATGGTGGAAGTGGATCCTTTGGAAAAATAGGTGGTTGTTGTGGAGCTGGAGGATCATGAGCCTTTGCAGGTATTTGCTACTTTGTTGCTTGTGCAAGAGGCACTTTCAATGGCTCCATCTTAGCTAGATCTACCAACATTGGTTTCTTGTCACTGCGTGTCAAGACTGCTATGTGTTCCTCAAGAGACTTCATGGAATTAAGATCCACCTCTCGAATCATGTTTACATGGCTTCCCACAAGAACTTGCAAATAATTTTGGTGGACCATGCAGGTGGACTCATCATGTGGGTCATTGCAGGAAGAACACCAATAAGATGGCTCATGTGAAACTTCAGAAGGGCCAACCTCTTCACTTACCAGGATCACTGAGTTCCTTTCAGGTACTTTCTCCATAGCCTTGCTAGGAGCAAGTTGTTCTCTTGTTACTACCGGCATAAATCTTCGTGGATGATAGTTCCTTTCCACCTATCTTTGTTCCATAGATGTCACCTTGTTAGTGAGAGATCTCATGGCCGACTGGATTTCTTGCAAAATATCCAATTGAGGATCTAGGCTTGAGGACACAGGCGGTGCCGGTAAAGGTAATGGAACCGATGGGGAAGGTAATGTAGGAGTTGGAGGATTCCATGAAGATGAAGGGTACATGGATGGAGTAGTGTAAGATGTGGGGGTTGTACCTATATGCTGGTATTGCGGAATGCTTGTTGCAGGCAACTATGGAATAGTTGGAGCAAGGAGTTGGGGAACTGGAATGGGTGTGATCTGAGGCGCACTTGAGCTCCATGATGGAATAGGATACATAGAAGGCATAGGCTATGAAAATGAACCAGAATACAAATGCTTAGGAAGATCACGTAAGATAGGCATTGTTACCTTTGGGGGAAGCTTACCTATGGCAATCAAGTCAGCTTCTGCTTTTTGCGCTTGTTCAAAAAACTCTGGAAATGTAGTCACATTGGACTGTCGGATAGCTAAGCCAATGTCTATGTTAAAATCTCTAAGATAAGAGAATGCAACTAGCTCATGAGCGGGCTGAAGACCATCAGGAATTCTTTGCCAGATTTTGGTAAATCTGACATTGAAGTCGGCTATCTCCTCTTGTGGGTGCCTTTGAATTACATTAAATTGATGCAACAAGGAGTATGGATCAACTTGTTCATGAAATTTTTTGACTAACAATTCTCCTAATTGATCCCATGATGCAATAGTGCCTGGTTGCAATGTTCGGTACCAATACAACAATTTCCCTCTCAGTGACAACACCAACAACTTTATCATCACGTCTTCGTCCGTTATGTCATGGATAGCCACCAAAGAGGCTACATCATTAATATGCTCATAAGCAGTTTTACCAGTACCATCATAGGTTGGAAAAGCTTTCAAAGCAACTTGAGGGACTGGATTTTGTGCTAGTAAATTCAAGGCTCCCAAATCATTCCATGCCAAGAACTTCCTTGGTGGAGGATGTTGGGCCATTTGGACTGCTGGATCTAGATGTAGCAAGCTCATAGCAGTACTGGGAGGAGTTAGAGATGGCACAAACTGACCTGTAGCCTATGATGAGATAGCAAATGATGGGTTCATAGGACTTACCAATATTGAGCGCTCCCTCCAGTTTTGAACATCAATCTCGAAGAATTCGACTAGATCTTATGATTCTTTGGCACTTGATCTAGTGGTCATGAAGCAAAGATTTTCACCAGCTTCACGATTAGAAATTTCTAGGTACTATACAGTCACCTTCAACAGAGTCACCAGATGAACTTACAATCGTCGCTTTTGAGGTCAAGACAGTTCATCAAAATCTTGATTCCTTTGGGTGTTAAAAAATGGAACAGTCTGTCCCACCGATTATGGATCTTTCTGAGATAGAAATAGTTTGTCCCACCGGGCGTGCCAAAAACTATTGGTCACAAATCTGCCACAGGAAAGGATTTTGTATGTATACATGCCCTAGACTTGGCCAACATTGAAAAGCCGAGAGAAAGAGAAGTCTCCTAGGCCAATCTCCAGAGAGGGCTAGCTCCCAAACTACTCTAAACTGGTTTTGAAGATAAGGATGCAGGAAAGAAATGGGAAAATGCGGAAAGAAATGGGAAATAACAAAAAGAGATGGAAATATGGCCAAAGTCGGTAGTTGATGGGGAGAACAACCTCACACAACAAATAACCTCCACTAGATCCTACAGCTAAACAACAACCAACTCTTAGAATGCATAAACAAAAATTGGATCAAGCATTAGCCATCAGTTCGCTTCCAATTGCACTCCAAACATTCAAATGCAAATACAGCCAAATCCAAAACAATAGAATTCAACTTATATTAACACTAGACTAATAGAAGTGACTCACACAGAAAGCAAAACTTGAACAAAAGTTTGGATCACCAACTCCAAAAGACACTAAGAATAGAGCAAAATGCATCTAGGATCTTTGCTTCAATTTCTGCAAAAAGGTCTTCCTCCTTTTGCTTGAGATTTACATTGGTATTTATAGAGGTGCTTCCTCTTGCTTTCGCATTACAACATTTAATACATAAAACAGATTTCGAAGAAGAGGTCCACAAAATAAGCACTTGAAAAGAGAAACAAGCCCCCTTAATCTGCCTCGAAGAAATCACACATTAAATGGCTATTTTTGGAGCAAGCCGGAAGTTTTTAGGAGATCATGAATAGGAGCTTTTAATACTGGAGGCATCTTTAATTTTGGTGGCATCAAAAATTGCCTCAAGTTCTTCCATCCTATGCACATCAATAATCAACAACATTTAATCTTGGCCCTTATTTGACCACGATCTCAAAATCCGTTGGAGAGCTTTTAAAACATTACTGCATTTGATCTTATCTTCTCCTCACATTCTCCTATGCAGTTTTGAAAAAAAATGCAGACATAACTATATCGGGCCTTTGTTTTGCTTCTGTCGCAAAAATGAGACAGGTCACGAAAATGTGACATGTCACAAAATCGTGACACTTTTACCTTACTGCCTTCTCTTTTTGCCACCAATCATGAAAATGTGACATGTCGCGATATTGCGACATCTTCCTCTTAGTTCAGCTTCATCCTCATGATATGTCATGAAATCACGACATTCTCCTTTGTCTACCTTGTTCGCTGCTCCAAATCGCGAAAACGAAACATGTCATGAAATCGCGACATCTTCTTCCTTTTGGCTCCTTTTCTCCTTACAAGTGGTAAAAATGGGACATGTCGTGAAATCACGATAGTCCGTACCATTTTGCTCCTTCCACGCTTTCTCATCGTGAAAACAAGACATGTCACGAAATCGTGACATGTTTTTGTCTTCTTGCTTCTTCACTTCTTTTTGGCCGCGAAAATTTGTCATGTCACGAAATCGTGACATTACGTACGATCTGGCTGCCTCCTTGCTTTCCCCTCACGAAATCACGACATGTCACGAAATCATGACATTTCTTTGCACTTGGTCCTTCCGCCCCAATATGTCGCGAAATCACGACACTTTCCTGCCTTCTTTGTCATTGCCGCTTCCTGTCGCGATATCGTGACATCTTTCTCTTGCTTGGCTTCATCTTCAAAAATGTCATGAAATCGTGACATCTTTCTCCGCCTTGTGTTTATCTTTTAGCCCTTTTCGCGATAACGTGACATGTCGCGATATCACGCCATTCCGTACCATTTGCTCCTTTCTCGCTTTTCTATCGTGATATCGTGACATTTTTCATTGGCGCTCCCCTTTGCTGTTGTATGTCGCGATATCACGACATTTTCTATCACTCTGCTCTGTGGCCATCGCAAGTCACGAAAACGCGACATGTCGCGATATCGTGACAACTTTCATTTGAATGCTCCCTCACCGCAACAAGTCGCGAAACTCCCACATGTTGCGATATCGTGACAGTTTGACTTCCTTACTTTCGTTGACTGTTTTGAACCATGAAAACACGATAGGTCACGAAAATGCGACATGTCGCGATATCGTGACACTTTCTTGACTTAGCTCTTTTCTGGTATGGACGCCATGAAAACGCGACAGGTCATGAAAATGCGACATGTCGCGATATCGCGACACCTTTGCTTTTTCACCTACAAACAGAGGAGTGAGTATCTTTACAATTTGAGCATTCTTTTGCATGAACAACAACAACAAAAACAATGTGGCAAAAATGCCAACAAGTGATAATTATCACTTTAAAGGTTTTACATATGTTATACTCAATGACAAATGATAGGCTATATAGAGTTTTGAATACCTAAAAATATATCAACTAAGTCACTAAAATTCCTATTAATGCATATATTAAGTCATGCAAAACCTACTAATATCTCATATCATTCATTATATATTTATGCTATATGAAATTATCTAATTTTATAAATAGTTAAATAAGTGAAAAATACAATGAAATAAAATATATAATATATGCATGCAAACAAATAATTCAAAATATGTAGAGTTGACAATTAATATCATATATGTATATCTCGATGTATTAAAAATATGCTAAATAAGAGAATAAGTGCATGATGTTCTATATATCTCATCTACCTATTAGTTCAAGTACATGTCTTGATGGTCCCAAAGGGAAAAAGGGAAAAGTTATTATGGAAGCAAAAATCTAGAATCCAATAGCTCCAAGAGGGGGATCGAAACACAATATTCTACCACAAATCTCTTCTAGCCCACAGATCGTATAACTTCATACCCTCCTTGAGAATAGAAGTAGGATATACTATCCATACATATGAAGGTATGAGTTATATTATAGTAAACTATTTTGTGAGTCTATTCACAACAAAACCTCTAGATATGGAAGCCCTACATGAAACACCTACACTAATAATAGAGAAGGACAAATTAGTTTTGACTACACCAGTAACTACCAAAGAGTTACAATGTGTGGGTTTCAAAATGCAAAAAGGAAAGACTCCAAGGATAGATGAATTTTCCATTCAATTCTTCCAATAATTTTAGAATATCCTACACGAGGACCTTCTATATGTAGTTAAGGAAGTTAGTAAAGCTAAAGATGTACTAAAGGAAATCAACAAATTATATATAGCATTGATCCTAGAGGCACAAGATGCAGAGCATATTACCAAGTTTAGACCAATATATTTATGTAATTTCTTACTCAAAATAATCACCAAGGTAATGGAAAATAGGCTCAAACCACTTCTGCATAAGATTATCTCACTAGAACAAGGCATTTTTGTGGAAGGTATATAGATAGTAGACAATATAGTTTTGGCGAAAGAGGCTATTCACTCCATGGAAGTACAAAAATCTCCATTCATGTTCATCAAAATAGACTTATCCAAAGCATTTGATAGGGTGGACTAGGATTTCCTCCTCAAAATAATGGATCAATTTAACTTCTCATATGAAAAAATAGATTAGATCAAGGGGTGTATTTTATTAATGTCCTATTCAATTTTGATCAACATCTACCCTTCATAATTGTTCACTACATCTAGAGGTATTATGTAGGGAGAATCCATTTTCCCATATTTATTTATCATTATGACTAAATGCATGGGAATGACAATGGCCAAATGCAGAGAAAACCAAACATTAACAGGAATCACTATTGTAAATAGATCCAAACCAATCACTCATCTACAATTTGTTGATGAATTTACTTTGCTAGGAAAAGCAACAGTGAATGAAACCTCCAAAATCAAACATATTATAAGTTTTTTTCAAGAGCCACAAGGAAACAAACCAATTATGAAAAATCCAAAGTCATTTCCTTCCACTACTCACCCAGACAAGAGATCATGGTTCTTGATAAGCTAAGATACAAAAATATCTCCCTTCTCATCACCTACTTAGGCATCCCTCTTTAAAAAATGAGATAAAAGTAGGATTGGGCCTAGCTAGTGGACAGAGTAAAAATAAAAATAGAAAAATGGACCAATAGATGACTATCATTAGGAATAATAATAACCCTTGTTAAATCAATCCTTCAATATATACCTATTTATGTCTCCATAGTTTTGTACATTCCTAAGGAAATGTTAAGAGAGTTAGATCAAATGAATCATCAATTCCTCTAGAGGGGCACTAAGGAGGAAAGGAAATGGGAATTGGTGTGTTGGAATACTTTATGCCTTCACAAATATGAAGGGGGACTAGGATTTAAATCAATAGTCAAGAACAACAAGGCACTAGCAACTAATTTGTATTAGAGTATGTTGTATATTCTATATGCACTATGGACCCAAATTCTAAGAGCTAAATATGTAGAAAATAAAATTTTGATAGCTATTATTTGACACCAACTACCTAATAGAGGATCTCCCATTTTAGAAGTTTTGAGGATAGGAGAGGAGTTGATAAAGAAGGAGCCCTTTTGGATAATTCATAATGGTCAATATGTAAACTTATGGAAAGACTCTTGGGATAGGCACCAAACTTTGGTGGCTCAATTTTAAGATTGGAGACCTTTTATGGAATATCTACACAAAGCAAATTGGATAAAAGTAGTAAAATACTACAGTTAACAAAATAGAAATTATGAAGTTGGGAGAAACTTGGTGCCCACAACCAAATTGCCATTTCAAATCCTAGAGAGGTATGTTTGAGTAATATTCCCTAATTTGGGATATTAACTCCTATTTACTATGTTAGAGTAAATAGTTTCTTACCTTATTTGATATTTCGATTGGCATATTTATTGTTGGGATGTTAAGCGTAATATCTTGGAGGTTAGGAATGTTGTTAGGGATATTATATTGGCTAAATATAGCTAATTGGATGTATTATTTATTTATTGTGAATAATCATATTATTATGTTGTTGATAATTATTCTTACATGGTATTAGAGTGGGATATCACTCCGATGGCGTTAGGAAATTTCAATTGGTTTTTTGATTGATTGTTCGATTGGCATGGAAGTGCATTCATGCCTTGTGGGAGATTAGACTTGTCAAATAACACATGAATGTTGGATGCAAACTGATCTACTAGCATGCAGATACTGATCCACAATGATCACAATCGAAGTATTTGGCAGACACCTGATGGATTAATAAGGGACCTAAATTCGGATAGATAGATTGGACCGAACTCCTATGGTAAATCAGATGCAATTTATGAGGATAGAAGATCAATGATGTGGATTAGTATTCAAATTGATACTAACCTAGATTAAACGATGTGGACACTTAGGATCACACTGATCAAACATGGATATCAGATCTGACTTGATGATCTAGCCAGAACATGACTCTTGATAGAAGGCTAACACATCAGGATACATCAAACTAGACTGACAATGTGGTGGTGGATGAACCAATCCTTGGTGGAGGTTACCAAACTAAAAAATGTGGTAGGAAAATACCAATTCAACAGACAAAAATTGCCATGTCAGTGGTGGACATCGAGGATAATTGTGTGGATGGGTGAGACTTGAAATGCATGAAAGTGATTACCGTAAGGTAATTGAATAATATATTGTGAATTGTTTTTTAATCTATTGAAATGATATCAAATATGATCATATGGGATTAATCGTGACACCCAAATATGCATTGATTCAAATGGTTGCCTCGACTGTAGTTATGACTCTAGAGAATCCATCCTAATATCATATTGTAGAATAAATATCGTGAATGTGTTTTACTGATAGAACCTCCTTAATCTTTTGATTTGCATATGGTAGCAGACGATCAACACCATTGAAGGTATCTTTGCCTAGTTTCTACCACTCTCAATGTTGATGAAGAGATGATTATGGGATAAAATCACTGGTTGTAGATCGTACACCCAAACTATAGTGAAGGAGGAATGATCAAACGCTAGCCACATGTAGATTATATTTATACGATTTACTAGTTTTAGTCTTTGTAGAAGATTGTAGATCTCTTTGTGGTGATTCAGGTAATGCAATATGTAGATTAAAAACCATCATGTCCAAACTCCTATGGATTTGCAAAAACCCTCTAGAGAAACCTTTCGTTGCTAGCACAATCTCTAGATCACCCCTACGAACGTAATCGACATTAGAGTGAGCAGATGTTGCAGACTCGATGATTGATTGGTTCTTGTTTTGATAAGAGGTTTCCCAAATTTAATTTCCTCTAAAGGCACCACATAACATCATTGATGGACCTAAATCCTTGCTAATGATGATAGTGTTCAGTGAGCAGAGGCATTCATTTCAAATGCATATCTTTCATCTATTAAGATAAAAAACTGTTGAAGAAGAACAATCTATGCACTTACTTTCATTGAGGTGCATAGATTGGCTGGTTGACCACTAGGTGCTAAGGCGCAAGCACTTGTGAGAGTGTTGTGTTTGATTCCCCTCGGTGTCACAAAATAGATAAATTTTTTTAAAAAATTTTTGCTATTTTGTGCAAGTTTCTATTGATAAAATTGTTTTTGTTAAAATTGCATTTAAGTTGCAAAAGTTGCTTTTGACAACTTTTGTGTAAAAGTTGCTATTAAATATTTTTTTCAAAACAAAACATTAATTTTACATTTTTTGCAACTTTATTTTTGTAAAAATAAAACAAAAATTGTAAACAGTCAATTTGAGTGTGAAGCCTTTGAATTGCCTCAGAGGCACCATTGTAAACCTTCTTTTAGGCTTCATAACAACAATTTTTTGCTTGAAGTACTTTCAATAAGGACAAATTATTTTGGTAAATTCATTTGAACATTGCCTAAGAGGTAAACTTTGAAAAAATCCTTAAAGGCTTCATAGTTGCAATTTTTTGCACTAAGGGGGGGGATAAATATTTTTTTCTCCATCAAAGCATAATTTTACAAACAAAAGGGAGGATAAACTTGTAAGGGTGTATTTTCGGCAAAGACCAACATCTTAGCCTCCTTATCAATTTTTTACCAATTCACTTTGTAAAAGATGCATTTTTGGTAGATACCGACATATTAATAAATGGGTAAATCAAAGAAAAAGAATACCCCAAAACAAACTGATAAAAATTCTCAATCAGTTAAAGATCCTTACTTTCCAGTAGGGTGGGAAGGAATGGATTTTTTTGAGGATGGAAAATATCTCACACTACGCAGTGGTGTAAAATCCATTCTTAGAGATTCTAAAGTTTTTGAAGACCTTCAGATAAATGGTGCTCAAATCCCTATAGGTGTTGTAAGGGCAATCTACATGACATTGATTTCACTTGACATTACCCAGTGTCAAAATAAAAGGGACATCAATGAGGAATCAAAGGTCATAATTCTAACGATTGATGCTTGTTGTGACACAAGTGATCTTCAGCCTATGGTGGTGAATGCTTGTTGTGACACAAGTGACCTTAAGCCCATTGTGGCCAATGCTTGTTGTGATACAAGTAACCTCATACCTATAATGAAATAATAAGTTGTAGCACAGGTAATCTCATCATAAAATCATATTTTACTTGTGACATGAGTGAATTAAAAGTTGAACATCCTCAAAATGAGCTCCGTAATGTCATTAATTGTGACAAATGTCATATTGTTAAAAGCATTGATGAATATGAAGAACTTGGGTGTTTTGAAAAGCACACCAAAGGCATTGGATCCAAACTCATGAAAAAAATGGGATTCAATGGTGAAATATTAGGTAAACATGGACAAGGCATTAAAACTCCTATAATGCTAAATTTCAAGCCAAAGAATGAAGGCCTTGGCTATTATGGACAAGCAAGTACTAGTAAAACCATGTTTGTAAAACCTAAATCTCCTACAACTCCTACAAAGATTTTTTGCAGTCATTGTGGAAGAATAGGACATGTAGCAATTATGTGTTGGAAACTACATCCTTGTGACTCATGTGGATGTATTTATCACTCTACAAATTATTGGTACAAAGTGAAAATGGCCAACAAAGATCATATTGATTGTGGATGGACAAATCTCACACAATGGACCAAGATGAAAGAAATATTGTATGGCTTCTATAGAAAAGTAAAATCTATGATATACCTAGAGGTAGATCCAGTGACAAACAGAGTGGCAGTCCCAGAGGTGGACCTAAAAGTAGACCCAACAACAAATATCAAGGCAGACCTATAGGTAGATCTAGAGGAAATGATCCAGTGGCAGACCCAAAGGTACTCATAGAGCTAGCACAAGAGCATCTTTCATTATTCTCTCCTTCACATTAAGGGGGGAGTTATATATTATCCCAAATAATGGAATAAGGGGGGTGTTAGAGTAATATTCCCTAATTTGGGATATTAACTCCTATTTACTATGTTAGAGTAAATAGTTTCTTACCTTATTTGATATTTCGATTGACATCTTTATTGTTGGGATGTTAAGCGTAATATCTCGGAGGTTATGAATGATGTTAGGGATATTATATTGGCTAAATATAGCCAACTGGATGTATTATTTATTCAGTGTGAATAATCATATTATTATGTTTTTGATAATTATTCTTACAAAGTAGAATGACATCCAACAAACTCTACAAATGATATCACTTTCTTGGTCTCAAGCAGAGGATTTCCTTGGATGGGGTAACATGAGTTAGGGGGAGTATATAATAGCAACTGTATATGTAGTTCTATGACAAGGTACTCCTAACCCCCTTTGAGGCTTATTCAAACAAATATGAGCACAAAATTTATGGCCCAATTTGAGATTCATTATTTGGCTTCTTCTACATAATAGGGTACTAACAAGGTAATGACTTATAAAAAGAGCCTACCATGGTCCTTTCATGTGTGAGATGTGTGGGGAGAACCTTAAAAACTCTACTACTTATTTATTGACTATCATATAGCCTCAAAGTTGTGAAAGATGATGGTTATCTTACTTGGTATTAATTGGTCTAACTTTAAGACCCTAGAGCATATGTGTAGGGAATGGACTACATAGGATGGAATAGACCAATATGTTAGGTAGATAGTATGGATAGGAACTACTCTCCTACTTTGGAAAGTATAGAAGGAAAGGAACGACCACATCTTCAAACAAGAGTCTAAGGATGTCTATTATATTTGGTAAAAGACCACAACCAACTAGTAGAGACAGTCCAACATACATTGAAGTATCCCCAAGAACCACACCAACAATTGGAACATATCATAAGCAAATTAAAAATTATTCCTAAGGTTGTTAATCAACAAATGGCAACCATAAGTCACTCGAAAGTAGTTAGAAATGGGAAGTGTTAGCCTCACCCAAAGGATTGATGAAAATTTAACAAAAATGGAGCATCATGGGGGAATCCAAGAAGAGCTAGTGTAGAGGGATAGGAAGACAGTTGAATGGGACCTTGATTTTCATCTTTGCATAGAATCTTGAAATTCTTTCCAACAACCTAGTAGAGGGTTGTGGTATCCTTAGAGAGCCCCAAGAGGTAGTTAAGGTAGGCTAGAAGAAGGTCCAGATAGAATCTGATTCACAAGTCATAATCAACTATTTGAAGAATTCAAAGGAGAATAGGAAGCTTGACTAGAGACTAAGGAGAATCATAGAGATGATTCAAGTAGTATAGATAAGCTTTCTATCTATGGAATACAATTATATCATTGGAAAACAAAACGGAGTTGCAGATGTGATGACCAATTGGGCTCTAGACAAAGACAACCTCACTTGTTATGACTATCCTCCTAGATGGTGGGTAACATAGACTAGGGAAGATCTTCTCTATCCTATCTCTTGATGGTAGCAACATTAGATGTATTTAGTGTTATAATTCACTATATTAAGTTGTACCTTTTATATATGAGTTATCATAATAGATGAGTTGATAGAAAATGTAATATTATATCTTATGTTAAATCTTAAATAAAAAACTTATATCTATAAAAAAACAAATGAAGTAGTCTGACTCTTATTTTTAGAATGGATAACCTGGCTACCCACAATTGAGCATATTATATATATATATATATATATATATATATATATATATAATATGCTCAATTGTGGGTAGCCAGGTTATCCAGTGTAAAAATAAAAGTCCGAGGCCAAATACCTTTATATTTAAAACAACTTTCCAAATGTATTATTAAAACAAGTTTTTTCTACGTACTATCAACCATCCCGCATCTCTGACGAAATTAGAAGGCTCAAATTTATTTTAAAAAAATCTTTAAATTTTCAAATTTTATTACGCAATGTTCAAGTCCCCTCGATGTCTCTAAGTCCTGAATTTGTCAAAGATGTTTGGAGTAAGAGCGTGTGTGATGACGTCCAAACCCACGGAGGACAATGATCGGGCTTTGACATTGATTGTAATAACGAAGCGGACATTATTCGACACAAAAACCCTTGTGGTAAAAAGTAGTAGTTGCAGTTTCTATGCAGGTATTATAGTAGATTTATTAGTTGGTTGGTGCCCTGCAGAGTTTAGTAACAGTAATGTGATATGTTTGAAGATTAAAAAAAATAAAAAATAATGAATCGTCTGTTTATACGTCAATGCATGTCATAATCATTTGATTCCCAACACCACATTCAAACCATTTTATGGATCTACGGGGACAACCATCACGTTATATATTATATTTCATCGTAAACTAAGTGTGTATAAAAGTTTTTTCGACCTTGTCTTCTTTTGAACTTTCCAATGGCCAACGATACTGCGAGCACCTTGGTCCCTACATTTTCAAAGACAGTCAATTAGCAGAACCTTCCCTTTAAATGGAACTCTCGGGTTTTCTTTTGTCATTATTCTCGAGTACTACCAACTCACAAGATAGAAGATGACTCCACATATTATGACCCACCCTATAATTGAATGCAGGTTAATATTCCCATTGAAGGTGTGGGCTATTCTGTGGCAGATGATGTTTCCCAAGCTTTAGTTGTTGCAGAAAATCTCTGGAACGCTGGCTACGATGCCAGTACGCTACCTTTTGAGGAACATTTCATTCCTGCTGCTGCCATGGACATCGCCACATACTCTCAGCTCCATCAACACACTCAGATTCCACAGATTTCACCTTCGACTCTATAACATTTACATAAAAAATAGTGCTTTATTTATTTATATATATATATATATATAATTTGGTTGTGAGAAACTCTTACTACCAACGCATAGGGTCGAGCAGTCTCTTTCCAACCATGCTATGCTTGTCAATAGGGAATTGAACACACATGCACCACACACCCACCCCTTCACACACTCGCCCACGTCGTAGTATGAATCTTGGACTTCCCAAAGAAGAGCCAAAGCTCAAACCGTTGCTTATATATTATACATTATAGTGCACCATATTCTTTTTTATCATCCTTTTGAGTCAAAACTACAATAATGTTTTTATTTGTCATGAACACATACAACTTAAAATCCATAATGGAATCTAGTTTGATGAGAAATAGGGATATGGTAATCGTGTCTTTTATATATTGGAAATCTCTTTTTATCTTTCTTGGTCTATGTATGAGTTACATCATTTTGTAACATCTTAGTTATATTTTGATTAATTGTGCAAAATTGGTTATGAATTTAGCTATAAACTAAATTTGACTTAAGAAGAACTTGATTTCCTTGATAAAGGTAGGAAAATGTAGTTTTTGAATTACTTTTATCATGTCAATATTTATTGCTAGGCCATATTTTAACACTACATACCCTAAGATCTTCCCTTCCTAGACCGTGTAAAAGAATTTTTGGGGGTTTAGTGAAATGCCTTACTTCTTAGACCTTTAGAAGACAAACTCTAGGTATCTGATGTGTTCATATTTTTTGAGAAAACTATTCAATAATAAAGGTATATAATTATAACTTTAACTACTTAAGTGTTCAATCTATCCTACTGTCTTTTCCTTAATTTACCATGTTGCATGGAAAATCTAACATCGTAAAGGACCATACAAATAGTTGTTTTACTTTGGGATAAGTAATATTTGAATTTCTTTAATGTTATCATTATTGTAAATATTTATTTCTCAATGAATGTGTACCTTTCCTCATAATTATGAAGAACTTGACTTATAAACAAGATCATATGGTCCTAATATTTATCATTCTTTTAATCAAAATTGCAAAAATATTTTCAGTTATCCCAAACACATATGGCAAATTAGGGCTTTAATAATAACATATATTATATTTTGAAAAGCCTTTTTACCTTCTTTGGCCCATGCAAGAGTCGCATCCGTTTTTAACATCTTGGTTATTGATTTGACCAATTTTATGAAAAAGACTAACTATATACAAAAGTCCAATGAGATTATAGGTTCATACATTAGGTTTGCATAAATGTAAACAAGTACATAACACAAATGGATTATGATACAAGTAACATATGATTATCAAAGCTTGTGATCAATATAACTTAGCTTCCTTTGATGTTGCCATTGCTTTCATTAGTATGCTCAATTCATCATGGTATGACATGTCTTAGTATAAATAATGTCATTGCTATCTTATTCATTAGGCTTATAGTGATAATTATCACTTTAAAGGTTCTACATATGTGATACTCAATAACAAATGATAGGTTATATAGATTTTTGAATACCTAAAAACATATCAACTAAGTCACTAGAATTCCTATTAATGCATAAATTAAATCATGCAAAGCCTACTAATATCTTAAAAACATATCAACTAAGTCACTAGAATTCCTATTAATGCATAAATTAAATAATGCAAAGCCTACTAATATCTCATATCATTAATTATATTTTATGCTATTTAAAATTATCTAATTTAATAAATACTTTAAAAAAATTAAAAATACAACAAAAGAAAAAGAAAAGATAATAATATATGCATGCAAACAAATAATTCAAAATATATTGAGTTGATATTAGATATCATACATGTATATTTTGATGTATTAAAATATATGCATAATAAGGGAATAAGTGCATACTGTTCTATATCTTTAATATACCTATTAGGTCAAGTACATGTCTTAATGGTCCCAAAAATCCTAGATACATCTCTAAGATGCCATGGTATATAGAAAATATTAATGACTATATATCTTAATATCTAATTAGGAATAGTATATCTTTGATTGTGTTTTAAGTACATCTTCTCTAACTGGCACTATGGTGGTGCATAAGCATCTTGATGTTGATGTTTATAGAGATATTATATCCTTATGTGTTTTATCCATATATATTTGTGCTTAGATGAGATGTTTCTTAATATTCCTCTCTCTTTTTCATTCCTGCTCCTTGATAGCCTATGCATGATATGTAATGACCTAGAATATGTCACCCACCTAATATCTCAACCTGAGCTCTATCTTTATCTTCCAATCCTATGTATCAACTTGAAATTGAACATGATCTTCATTGGATAGTTGTGACATATATGATGTTATGTTTCATGCTATGGCATAAATATCCATGAATCTACTTGAATAATTTTCTTATAGGATGGTGGAATCTCCTATGGCCTCCATATCTATCACTAACCCAAGTTTTAATAAAAATTTATAAGATCCCTCCAACACTATGATGTATTGAAAAGACAAATAAAAATTATGTTAATGATCAATATGTAAATGACTAACTATTATGTCACTAAATTAAATTGTAAGATATGAAAAAGAATTACTAAGTTCTTATGAAAGATTAAAAGTAGTTACTATTTGTATATCAATGTATCATACTTTTATTAAATAAATATACTTGCTCATAATGATATACCTTTTTATGTAACATAAATGATCACACATGGCAATATCTACCTATTTATAAATATATCATCAAATATTATTAACATGTAAATCATCATCACTCAATTTCCTTCATATCCCAATATCTAGATTTAATACTACTAGATAATTATCATCCCTTCTTCCTAAGCTATGAACTATCTATCTCTCCTTGCTTGTCCCTCCAACAAGGTATCCCTATCCTCATCCTCTACCTAGGTCACCTTATAAGTTTTATTATATCAAAATAAATTATACTGATAGATATAAATTTGAAAAACTTTAAAGCTCTCAAATTTAGTAAAATTGACTCTAATTTAATAATTTATCACAATCATTGTGATGCTATCAAGTGTTTGGAATGTCCATGCCATCCTTAGTGAGATTGGTTATTTTATAGAAAAATTATTAATTTTAGACTTGTTCATTGCCTTTCTTTTATATTCACACCTATTGTGTGGTTAAATAGTATGTTTGCCTATTTACTAGCATGGTCATAACTTTTTAACATGGTTATCTATTTAAAAATATGATCACCATTTTTAATGAGATCACCTAAAAAACAATGAACACATTAATTATTGATTAGTTAGGTGCACTTTAGGAGTTTTCAAAGGAACCCATTGTTTAATATTTAGTGAAGATTATAACAACTATTCTCATGTTCCTATGCTACTCCTATTTGTTATATCAAATGTTAGCTCATTCATTGAAAAATATTAAGTGAAGGTTTATTTTAAATATTAATTGATAAATTTCAGTGATATACCTAGATAGACTTGGTTTCACTATTGTACATCATTTTATCTCTTTATACATAACTACAAGATCCTAATATCTTAGAATCACTTCACGCATTTTATGTAAAGGTATTTTTGTGCAGGATAATATATTTACTATTCAAATTTTTACCCCTTAGTTATAGTTTTTTCTTAAAAACTTATAATAAAATATTATTTTCTAAAACATTGATCTAAGGTTTGAGAGCCTAGCAATAACATATCACCCTTGGGATTTTATCCTATTTTCAAACATGCTAATGCATTATCCTTCTATGTATCTTGGATTGGAGTAGGATTTTTGTATGTATTTAGTTACCTTATAGGTAATATTGATAGTTTATGATTGGGACATTTATTTCATTCTATTTAGCACTAATCCATAAATTACACCATGGTGAGTATTAAGTATGTAATGTTTTACATTTTTATTTCATCAAGATATGTCAAAAATACCAAAATTATTTATTTTAGCTACATTATTTATTGTTGCTTTTTATTTTGCTTTGTTTATTTGCATTTTGTATTATTTCCAAGGACTCATGTCTTGTTATCTCATATAATAACATAGATGGTATTTGATAAGGGATAAAATGTATTAAAAAAATAACACTAATTTTTATAATTACAACTAATAAAGAGACCTTACCTCCCTATATAGGATAAGGGTGGACTAATGTTGGTTTTTTGAGCCTTTACTACCAAAAAATATCACAGGTTATCTCACACAGGTCCCAATTTAAAATAGCCACAATATATAAAAAGGCAAGATAATAATATGAGTAGAATAATATAAGCAAATTAACATGTATATAAAATCTTATAATAAATCAAATAAAGTTCATTTATATACTCAAATATGAATGTGATTAGCCTGAATCATTCATGTATAATGCATGAAGAACAACTTACAATATTAATTGCTCAATATATATGCACACTTTATTGCTTCTCTTCCCGTTACAACTACGAATACTTGAATTACCTGAATTGCTTTTCTTTGGAGCACTATCTCCATAATATAACAATAGTAATGTGAATCTTCAAGTACTTGACTATTGCTCTCCATATGCTAAGTCTTATGACTCTTGGCTTATCAACTTGCCACTTGCATACTTGATGAACACTTGACTCTAGACACTTGCACATGATGCTTTAACTTCTACATGCACTACTATTTTAAGACAATTGTGCATATATTTACATTACATATTTGTTCTCTTACATACAAGATAATTATGCAAATTTACTCAACCTACACTTGCACTCTAACTTACATGGCACGTGCATTTTCTGCACATTCACACTTATATAAAAGGGAAAATTTAAATCATACTCTAAAATATTGACTCAACCATAATCTATTATTTACAAATGTACCATGGGGGTACATTAGCATGTACCAAATAATGTAATATTCATCAATACAACCTGTATTACATTATTTGGTTATTGAATACTTTAGTCTTTAATCTTGGTTTTATCTTTATCTTCAATCTTCAAGTGACCTTGCATTGTTCACAAACCTTGTCTTGAGACTCATCTTTAGCTTCTTTGAGTTTAGCTTCAAGTTCATCTTCATTCTTTGACTCTTCATGCTTTGAATCTTCATGATCTAATTCACAAACTATTTGAGCTCCTTCATTTGAATTAGGTTCATGTGCATGAATAGCTTGAAATTTTCCTTTGTCTTTAATTTCTAGATCATATGCTTCATTCGATATAGTTTTCTTACAATCTTGATGTTGTCCTATTTCTTATGAACATTCACTTAAATCACCATAATAATTTGAAGAACTGGGAATATCAATGTTACAAGAAGAATAAAATATTGTTTTTAGAGATGATTCACTTGATTCTCTTGTATCAATATCTACTTTCCTTTTTAGAGTTTCAATCAACTATTTTTGTTTCAAAATTTCATCTTTATGAAGTTTAAGTGAAAGTAATGCAATATACATTATGCTACCTATACCGAGTGGTATCATAATATCATTTTGAGTTGTCAATTGATTCAACAAGTCTTGAGTGTAAATAGTATTCAAATGTCTCAAAACTTTCTTCTATGGCTTCTCTATAGATGAACTATAATGCCATATATATATTACCTTCAGATTTTTCAATCAAGTTCTTAATGCCAAATTTTATAACTTCTAATCTTTGCTTTCTAATTATGGACTCCATATTTCCATTCATAATAATCAAAGTTTGCAATTTGATTCCTATGAAGTAGTAAACCTTATAACTCCCAAATTAAAAAACAAATCAAGTAAAAAAATTATAAATTATATTTTTCTATTCCTTTGATGTTGAAAACCTTCTAACTCCCTAGGTTGATTTGCAAAATTCAAAAACTTTAAAAAAATTTAAAAACCCTAAATATTTCAATGTTCCAAATAACTTTAAAAACTTAAAAAATTAAATAAAACCTAACACTTTATATCTCCAAAAAAAAATGATTTAAAAAAAAATTACTAAGTCCAAAACATTATTTCCTTATATCTCCATATCTTTCAAAAATTTAAAATTTTAAACACTACCTTATATCTCCTAATAAATAAATCAAAGTGCGTAATTACAATTCTTTCTAAATATATATGCACATTGTTATGATATTACCTGGCGATAATATCGCAAGTTGGAAGGGATAATTTCTTTCATGTTAATTTTGGTATAACACCTCAATGTTATGCCTTCATTTCTTACATGATCAGCTATGCTCTGATATCCACTTTACCAAAAATATTTCTTCCTTAAACGCCTTGCCTTTGGTTCTATAACCAAAATTTTCTTGCCTATACTCTAATGTTTTTTCCAAATTTTGTCTGGTATGTTTTTCAATACCATTCACTATCTCTGTGATATTCACTTCTAATCCACTTGATTTATTTTTGTGGTGTTCACCTTCACTTTTATGACATTTTTAGAACATTAACCTTTCTTCTGGTTCACCCCATTCAGAATGTTAACCTTTCCTCTAGTTCGTTCTCTTCAAAATATTAATCTGGATTGTTTTTTGGTAGATAGGTGATTGTTGGCTCATCACTTCCTGGTTTTGAATCTAACTGGTTGATGTTGCTACTCACAGATCTAACTTCTTTGTTTTTTAGGTGAACCATTGGATTCTAGTTGAGAATGTTCATTGTATTGATTGTGCAAGTCCAAAGATAATTTTACTCACATTCTTTTCTACTCAATCATATTCTGCAATGTTTTTTATATATGGCCATCTTAGGCCGAATAGATTTGATATGCTCTTTCCTTAGGTTGGCCAAATGGCCTCTTCTAATGCTCTTTGGCTAAATAGACTTTTCTTTGCTACTCTCTGGCTTAAATTGGTCGTATGACCACTTTCTCTGTTATCTATTTAGATGACATCTATTGCATCTTCTACTTGAGTTTTATGGATGGGCACTTCCTTTATTTTCTAGCTAAATGAACTATTTTCCTCTGTTATCTAGCCTATGTGATTTCAACTTCTTTCACTAGTCAAATGAGCTCTATGATTTTGGCTTCTTATGCTGGCCAAATGAATGGCCAATATTTTTATTGTATTATCTTAGGCCTTTCTTTTCCCTATATCTTAGGCTGATTTCCTATATGATGGTCTTCTTTGATCCTTTCTCTTTAAAATTGGCTTCTTTATCCTTTCTTCAATAATGGTCTCTTGGACCTTTCTTCTCAAATAGCTTCTTAGAATTTTATATTTAATAGCCTCGTGGGGTTCTCTTCAACTATAGCTCATGTAGGCTCAATTCTATAATGACATCCTGTGGGCTTCTTCTATAATAACCCCTATTACAAAAATATCTACTTTGAAGAATTGCTTCAAATAATGATTTGTGACCAAGAATAAAATGATTTATAAATATATTCAGTTAGTGTATTTCTTCAATATAATTTCTATAATGTGATTTTTTCTTTCTTAGGAAGATTTCAATACTTCTCAATCCATTTCTTCTATTCTATCTTCTTTCTTAATGTCTTAGATCACACCTAAGAACCCAATATGATTCTCCTCCTTACTAGAGAAACCAATGTCATGATGAATCTTTCCTGAATGACCAACTATATCTAAGCTAGGTCTACCTCAATATTCAATCTACAAATATTTAAATCAATGTTAGGATGGCTCTCCTTGAATCATCAACTTTTCTCTAGAGTTGAATTTGCTTCAATATTTAATCTGTAAAAACCAGATTTTTCTAATCAATGTCAAAGTTGGCTTTATCCCTAAATGATCAACTAATATTGAGTTTGTATGCCTTCGATCTAGCTAAGTCCTAATATTAACTAGTTTTACTTCAACCTATTGGAAATGCCCTAGCTTGCTTTACTCAATAAGAACCTTTAAAATAATAGAGTCTAGAGTCTTCACTTCCTTTAAAGTGATAGACTCTATATCAACTTTATCAAATATGGATAAAGTCAATTAATAATGGTGGCTTATAAATAACTCTATCAAAATAGATATAGTCTATTAGTAGCTATAATACCACAGTTGGCTTATTAAGCCTTTACTACCACAAAATATCATAGGCTATCTCACATAGGTCCTAATATAAAATAACCACAATATATAAAAGGTCAAGATAATAATACGAGTAGAATAATATGAGCAAATTAATATGTATTTCAAGGCTTATCCATATGAATATCTCATCTTTCTTTTGTTGTAATTCCATTTCAACAAAGTATTTCATTTTTCCAAGATTCAAACATCTCAAAATCACTTTTCATGCTCTCCTTGAAGTCTTGCACCATAGCTTTGAAACTTCTTGTAAAAATGAGATCATCATCATAATGACAAACATAAAACATGTTAGTGTCAACAATTTTCATGTAAAGAGTTGGTTCATTTAGGCTCATTTGAAATCCATTTTTAGAGAACCATCCATCTATCTTTGAGTACCAAGATCTTGGATCTTGTTTCATCTCATAAAGTTCCTTTTTCAACTTGTTTACCCAATGCTCTTTACCATTTATTTCATAACCTTGTGGCTAGTCCACATATATCTCTTCTTCAATGTCACCATTCAAGAATACACTCTTCACATCCATTTGGTGAACTTCGACGTGCTTCCGGGAATAACCTTTTAATGATGGGCCTCATAGTCATAAGCTTGCCTTGGGGTAAGGAATCATGGGAAGAGGTTTTAGCACCGGTGTATCCGATTCCAAGTTTCAACCAAGAGCTTATATCGGTATAAAGTGTGGCGACACCTCTCGTCAAATACAAATCACCATTTAAATGTAGGGTATGGTTCGTAGGTACTGGCATGTACCCTTTTTCATAGATTTATAGAAATTATTAACTTTTTTTTAGCCTCCACTTTTTTTTAGAGCTTTATCTCTAAGCCTGTCTCATCCTTTTTGAGTAGAAAATACAAGCATTAATCTAATAGTATCTTAGAAAATCACAAGAGAAAATATCTCCTCATATTTTACACCATATGTTTGTGCATACCCTTTTTCTACAAGTCTAGATTTGTGTTTGTCTATTGTTCCATCACCATGGAACTTAGTATTGTAGACCCATTTTGTACCTATGAAACCCATGTCATTAGTAGGATGCATGAGAGTCAATGTATCATTTCTCTCAATGGCTTCCATCTCAACATTCATGGCCTCAACCCATTCTTTGCTTTGATGAGCCTCTACATAGTTCCTAGGTTCACTAAAAATGCAATTTAAGGCATAGTAAGTCATTTTATCTTCAATATATTTAATATTATTACCTGATTGAGTTTGAAATCTTATTGTTCTTATTTAATAGTTATGATCCAACATCTAACTAGCTATATGTAGAAGAAATAACCTCTTGTTTTTTACTTGGATTGAAGTTGGTGACAAACTAGTCTCTTGGGAAGAACTAGTATTATTGCCATTAACACTAGGAACTTGTGGAGGATCTTGATTGACCTCCATTTCTCCATAAAAATGCTTCTGCCATTCACTAATAACCTCTACATTCTTCTAAATATAATCAAAAAACACATAATTCTAAAAAATTTACAATCCTTAGACAACAATTTTTTTAGTAACAAGATTGAAAAAATTGTAAACCTTACTACCATCACTATAACCTATAAAAATGTGGGGCTCACTCTTGGGATCTAACTTTTTCTTTTAGCAGCATCAATGTGAAGAAATGCTAAACAAATAAATATTCTAAGAAGTAAGATGAGCCACCATGGAACTTTTACCATACCATGCTTCATAGGATATCTTGTTTTTCATTGCCATTGTGGGTCTTCTATTCAGTATGTAGATTGTCATTTGCACTACTTTGGCCCAAAACTTCCTCTCCAACTTATTGTTCTCCAATATTATTCTTGCTGAATCCATTATGGTCATGTTCTTCCTCTCTACAATATCATTTTTTTTGGTGTGTAGGGAGCAATAAAAGTGAATTCTTATTCCATGTGAAGAGAAAAAATCTATAATTTCTTGTGAATATAATTCCCGACCTCCATCGATTCTTAACACCTTGACAGAACAACCTAATTTATTTTTAGCTAATGCCTTGAAGTTCTTTAAGGATGATAATACCTCATCTTTGATCTTCAAGAAGAAAACCCATATTAGTTTGGTAGCATAATCAATAAAGGAAATAAAATACAAGTTTTTATCTAAGCTAGGACAAGACATGGGCCCACAAAATTTGAATGTACCAATTCTAATTTCTTGGTAGCTCTCTGTTTGTTGGTTGGAAAGCTTTCTTTAATTTGAATTCTATTGTTCTTCTTGCTTGGAGCAAAAATAAATATTTATTATATCACATTTCCATGCTTTGTGGTGATATGCATACTCCATTTTCCTTCTACATGAATCACCTTTCCATATCCTAAATGAACTTGGCTCTTGAATGAACCATCTAGCTTGTCAAAATAATCCTTAAAACATGATATGTGGTTAGAACAATATGAATCAAGAAAATACATATCTTTTTTATCATCCAAACCTGAATTACATGAAAGAGAATAATTAATTTGATCATCATTATTCTTACCTTGGTAGGCCTTTTTGTCACCCCCATCTTGGTTTGAATTTGCTTGGATTTTAGCTGCTAGTTTCCTACAATCTTTTATCATGTGACCCTGTTTCTTACAATAATGAAAAGTGATGACCTTCTAACCCTTCCTCTTTGAATTTGATTGGTTTTTCCTTTTTTATATGAAATTTGAGAAATAATACATTTTTATTTGAGGTCTTTGCATTTGGTTTCAAAACCCATCCTTTGGTCTCCAATGCATGATTCAAGTCACTTGAGTAAATTTTCATTTTATCCTCATACGACAATAAACAACCACTAACTCTTCAAACTTAATTTGGTCCATTTATTTACACTCCTCAAGTGTAATAACAATATGGAGCCATTTTGGGGATAGGAATCTCAAAATATTTCTTACTACTGCTCTATCTTCCATGAATTCACCATAACACTCTCATTCTATACACTATGTCATTTACTCTAATACAATAGTCTTCAGCATTCTCATCATCATGCAATTTAATATTTTTAAATTTAACTCTTAATGTGGAGATCTTTGTTTATATTACCTTTTTTAAGCCTTGATATGATGTCTCCAAGATTTTCCATACCTCATGGGAATTATCACAATCAATTATCCTTGGATAGACGCTTGGATCTATTGCACTCTACAAGTAGAAGAAAGCTTGAACATCATTCTTTTTTTCTTCTTCCAATATCTTATTTTGGCCTTGAGGAAGACAATTCCAATCATTAGGAGGAGTATATGGTTGAACTATACTTTTCCAAACCCCCTTCAATAAAAATTTCCTCCTCAATTGATCTCTCTAGTACTCAAAGTTGTCTCATTTGAATGTAGATATATTTGAGGATGTATTATTTGTTGCCATGATAGCTAACAAATAGCCACAAGTACTTTTAATCCAAAATATTGTAAAGGATTTTGGGAATAAAAATATTCACCCTATCTTATTTTAACTTCACCTTTAAATTATAAAATCATATAAAAAACTCTACTCTGATACCAAATGAAAGTTCATGAGGTGGAGAGATTAAAAAATAAATAAAAATAAAGCAATTCTAATCTAAGATAAAATGAACATTAATGGATCATGAATATTAGCCAAAAATGGTCTAGGAGTGTTTAATTATTAATTTAGACCAATTATGAATATTAAATAATGAAATATCTTTAACAAAATAGCTTTAATTTCATAAAACTATGTTGTTGGTTCAAACCAAAAAATTAGATATAGAATTGAAAAAAGCACAAAAAAACTTTAAAAGGCTCCACAATAGTGCATCCAATGTGTGCTCTGAAAAATGCTAATTCTTATATATATAAAATGATTCCAATCACAATGTATATAATGATCAATCAGCCTTGATAAATAAAAAGCTAAAACAACCCAAGTTTCTAAAAAAACTAGCCTTTGTCATGGCCACCTTGCATGGTGTTTTTTCCATTTAACTGAAATTCTTAATTGGCATAAAATAAAGCACCCAATTTGAAAAGTTTTTTGCATGTGCTTTATTTCAGTTACAACTCACTTAACTAGCCTTGATTTGAGGCACCCTCTTCATGAAGATAACTTACCTAAAAATGAACTCCTTTTTGGTCCTATTTTCAAGGAATAAATCTATTGCTTGAATTTAACTCAATCTAACTATCCAATTTGATATATATTGACTTATTAATTGATTCTAGATAAAAATAACATCTTCTAAAAAATATAACATTAATTTAATAATTATGAGTGACTTTTGACATCACCCTCAACATCTTTATCATTGTTGAAAACATAAGATTTTGTTTAGATCAATATGAGTAAAAGGTACTTAAAGTATTCAACAAAAAATAAGGTTTTAAAAGATAAACATAGTTTTCACCCTATGTTGTAATGATGGAGGTAGTAAAAAATTATCTAAAGATAGTAAAAAATATTATATCTAGATGATAAATAATATTTCAAAGGGTTGAATAATATCTCTAGTAGATATGAACATATATACTATTCTTACAAATATGATATTGATATTTGTATATAAAAAATATATATAAGGATTTCTAGAATTTAGGATTTATAATTAGATGAGGGATCCATTGAGTACTTTCTAAAATTAATAAGAATGCAAAGCATTTGATGAAGCATTTAAATTTTATAACCCTAACAAATATGGATTTTTAAAGATCTCTTATAAGGATTTTTTAAAATTTAAGGAGAATTTTTTTTTAAAGTAGAGTTTTGAAATGGTTGTCCTTTCCTTTTTACATCAACTTAGGCACATTCAAATTTATAACCAATTTGGTGCCATTAAGCTTTGGACCTTGATGTGAGCTACATCATCCATATGCCCAACCATTGAACCAAGGTCCCATTAGCCAAAATGTTGAGTTAAAAATGAGTTCGAATGTGGGTCTCCTGAATGAAAACCAAATACATACTACTATGGTATCCCTCATGGGATAAAAATATTGAGTTAAAATATGGGTTTTATGAGGGGTCTAAATCCCCACATACCATGGTTTGAATTTGGATCTCTCGAATGAAAACCCAAAGACATATCACTACGATATCCTTCACATGACAAATTTGGAGAGAAAACTTGTAAGAAAATAGAGTCACCTAAAAATCTGGTGTAAAATATTTGAATAATAATTTTGTAATATGATATAACCACTCTTTAATTTTGATATTATTAACATATACAATAAAATTAGACTTTATATTATTTAATATTAAATAACAAAAATACGTATAAATTTTAATATTAGATAACAAAAAAGTGAAAATATAAGAATCCCTTTCCTTTTTTATAACAAGGTATTAATTTTAATAATCTAAGTGACACTACATAACAACACTTTATAATCACAATATGATGCTTTTAACAATTGTAACATAACACTCATACCAATAAAAAATTGTAATTTTGAAAAGCTTTTAAATAAGATCTGATAGAGGGAGGAGAGAACTGAGATAAGAGTTTTGAAGTATTTTAGATAAAATTGCAAAGAAAATACAGAGGGTAGGGTCTGTTGGCCCTAATGGCCAATAAGAAATTTTTTATGGGGATGATTATAGTAAGGAAAATATATAGTTTGAGGAAATACATTAGATTCAAAATACAATAGACAACCAATTTTTACAAGCCACACAAAGCAAAGGAAAAAACAACAAGCACTTCTAGTTCAGAGTGTAAAAAGAGACGAGAGATCACAATCTTCAACAAAAAAAAGGATAAAGGTCAAAGATAACCAAAAACAAATTTCATGGTGCAGACCAAATCAGAGAACCTAAATTGGAGAAAATGAATATAGTCCATCATGAGCAAGGTTGTTTTGAGGGTAAACTACCAAAAGGGGCCGACTATACCAATACCTACTATGGGGAAGGAGTCAGGGGATCTACCAAAATAAATTAATTTCAAGGATATCATTTGTGGGGATTAACCCAAGCCAAATGTGATAAATAACCTGAGGACACCACAAAGACCTTTGAGGATGCTGAAGATGAATCCCAGGAAAACTATGACAAGGTGTTTAAAGGTGGTAGATGGTTCTATGATAGTGAAGGTGAATATGGAGGAAATTCATAATGTAATAGAAGACATGGAAAGGAGAGGGTTGATATGTTGATTTATGGGGTTCATATTGACCCTTTTACCTTTTAAACTATGGGCTACTGAATAATGGTGAACAAAAGGTGAATTTCAAATCTCTGCATACCCTAATGGTTATTTTCTTGTTATTTTTACTTCTAAGGAATATAGGGAACAACTATTCCAAGGTGCGCTAGGGTTATTTGGAAGGGAAATCCTCTTTATGAAACCTTGGCATATTAAATTCAAATCTGAGGAAGAGATGCCATCCATAACACCAATTTGGGTGGGGCTATTTGGCTTGCCAGTAGAATTTTAGAATCTGATAGTTTTTTGATAATTGGGAATACCATAGGAACACTCATGATGGTTGCTAATAGTACATATAAATTTAAGCAAATTATTTATGCTCAGATATGTATCCTTATAGATTTTAACAAACCCCTCTCAAAAAATATTACTTTGCAATCTGGGGAGGAAACATAGGGGGGTCACTCTGAGGAAATGGTAAATACCACATGAGTGCATACAGAGGGTATTTTTAATATCAAGTTGAACCATCGGTAAATTGGTAAGTATCTTATAAGGGAGGGTGTTCAAAATTCATGCATACCTAGATATAAATTCTACTGGTAAAGAAAGGGACTGCAGAAGAGGGGGTAGGAGTTATATCTGATTTGCATAGCAAATATTTAAAAAAAATATTAGGGCATTTATTAAAAGGACTAAAATTGCAAAATAAAAAGAATGAGTGGGCAAGTGCACTAAAAGCCTTACGTACTCTTTTAGTGTCATCCAATATTTTTAGTGTCATACAGCATTTTTTATTTTTAGTGGAACTGCCTTCCCATAATTTAAACTAATATCACTAATATATTATACCAACAACATGCCATTGTGGTTTCTTAACAGGAACAAATTAATATTATAATTTAAAATTGTATATTAAAAATACATATTATTTTATGGTTAATAGTGATTCTTCTTTAGGTCCGAGGTGTAGACCAATTGGTTCATCCAAACCCCATAAGGGGGTGGAGGTCCAAGGTTCAAATCTTGGGCCTCGTCGGACTGAACGCTTGTCCCTTTCCTGGTGCTTTCAATGGCGTAAAAGGTTTAAAATGATTGTGGCATGGTGGTTATAGGGGCGGACTGCACGAATATTTTTGTGGCGGCTTCTGGGGCGGACAACGCAGAATACTGTGGCGGCCATAAAAAGCTGGACAGCCTACTCGGATTTGTGGCGGCTACCGATTCCACCATGTAAATTCAAAAAAAAAAAAAAAGTGATTCTTCTTTCAATCACTATTAACCACAAAATAATAAAGATAGTTGGCATTGATGTATGTATATGTTTTAATATATTCATAGATTGTTACAATCAAAATCATAGAAGCATAAATATACTAAATTATTTAAGTTAATTTTTATTATCTTTAAAAAGTTAACAAAATTTTAATATTTTATTGGCGTGAATGTGGTCTACCGGAAAATATTCCACTTGCATTATCGATGATGTGATCCCGGTTCGATCCCCACAAGGATGTGTATAAAAAATATTAATTTAAAAAAAAAACAATGTTTTTTTAACATCCTTTAATAGTAAAAGTTAATAAATTAATATAAACTAGATTTTACACACTCTCACACACATACGTATACATATAAATACATATATACATAGATATATACCTAAAGGTGCTTTGTAATCCACTGCTTCCTCTTATGCACCGAATGAATTTGTTAAATATATTGTCTTTATCGTTGAATAATCAGTTTCTACCATATGAAACCCCAACACAACTAAAGGTGCCTTTGTAATCACCCCTTCCTCTTTTGCACCGAATGAATTTGTTAAATATATTGTCTTTATCGTTGAATAATTAATTTCTACCATATGGAAAGTAAACTTGTCCTGATTTGATGGATAAACTTCCATGTCTGTCTTTATCATTGAATAATCAATTTCTACCATATGGAAAGTAAATTTGTCTTGATTTGATGGATAAAATTCCATGTCTGTCTGGTTTCCATGATACCTGTCGTACCAATTGGTTGTCCACCGAAGATGAAATGGTTCCGTCCCTAGCAAAAAAGGACCAAACGGGTGTTTTTTTGGGATGTTGATGTTTTTTAGTGTCGTACAGTATTTTTTTTACTGTAACATGAATGCTTAATAGTATGCTTTCTCAACTCCTAAACTACTCACTTCATTATAGCTACCCACTTTCCCTTAATGGCGAGTACGCTCGCATTCATACTCATGGGGAATAGCGTACGAAGGGGCATCAACCATGAACAAAAGAGAGAACGGACATACAAGGATCAGACGAAGGAGGCTTGGAAGAAGAAAAACGGACAACGAGGAGGAGCTCTAGGTTTTTTCACCTGTTGGTTAAAAATTCAGGTTCTGGTTGGCTTTCGCTTTCTCTAGATTATTGTGTATTTTCTTTGAAAGAAGTTTAAATCATTTTTAAAATAATATTTATGGCGTAAAAAATCCCTTGGCAATGGACAACATGGTGGAACGGGAGCCAAATAGAAAATAATTTGGAAGTAAGAAAGCTATAAACAATACAAACCAGGTCAAGTTATATTTCTTGCATGGCTTGAAAATCACTGATTTTCCTGCAAAATAATTATGATTTTGCAAGGCTTGAAGCTGAAAAAAATTCTTTTATTTCCTTAAATAAAATGTGAAAAAAAAATGTGTATTGAAAATCTATGGCATTGGATTTGTGGGTTTCACTTTGTTTGTTGTAGAGAATGCATGCAAACTTTAAATTCATTCTCCTTCCTTGAGAGACTGTGGAAATACATACATATTTAGGTTCCTTAACTAGGTTGCAGTATGGAGGATAATGCTATTAGGAAATTCTTGTGACTCAAACATATCCCAGAATAAAATACAAACGGATGTGTTTTGATGCAATTATTTTTTTTGGGAACCTTGCTTTATCCTAAAGCAAATTCTTGTGATGCAGCCATACCCCCAAAATTCTTGTGACTTAGCCATACCCACCAGATTCTTGTAACTCAACCATACCCCCCAAATTCTTATATTTAATTAAAATTGAAGTTATAATAAAAAGAAAAACATCTTTCTGATATGTTATAAGGAAAAATAATACACTAAACTGTAAAGGCTTTGCCTCTCCTACTAGAAAATATTATTGCATTTTGGTGACCTTATTTGTTGTGGTAGTGAATGAATGCTCCCTCTTTGAATGCATCATCAAAAGAAAATTTTGTTATAGTGGTTGTAATAGGTTAATGAATATGTTGGTGCTGATTTGAATATTATTTTGGACTTTTTATTATAAGACTATTGTCATATTACATTGGTGACCAATATGAAGAAAACGTTCCAAGACTCTACTTGTTTAGTATGACTAAAATTAAACTATGCTTTTAAGAATCCTCCTTGTTTATTTTCTAAAAGGTAAATAAGGGACTATTCCATTGCATGTACGTGCAGTTGTAACTGTACTCATCATTCAATGTTGAAGTGAGATAGTACCATATGGCTAAACAATAGCATCAATTAAATGAAAACAAGTACCTTCAAGAAAAAAATATTTATTACTTGTGTGTGGTGCATTAGTTGTATCTACATGGTAAAATTGAAGGGATTGAATTATTAAATCCATCTGAATTCATCCTTGATAGATAAAGAGAGGTTGAAAACCAAACTGGTGCACCAGGAATATAGGTATAATATGTTGGATTGTATGGGATCATAAAAGTTGTACAATCACAGATATGACTATTATATGAATGCACAATAGACGCATCACCTATAGTTCAAGTTGATAGTTGCACTAAATTTAGATCTAATATGAATTTATGCTCATGAATATTCATGGAAGTATGCACAATTGCATTGCACATATGGTCTCTCTAGCTGGGTTGGTTTTGCATATATACCCCTTCGTGATGGGTCAAATCTTCATTATGTGAAGCTGAGACAAGGAAATTCCAAGGATCGTTACTTGGTTGGAGATTAAAACACTCAGATGATGCCTTCTCTCCTCATAAATCTAGGAGAAAAAATTTAGTGAAAGATAAAAACTTTGCTATTATTGTTGAATTAAATAGATGTAGTTATGAGATGATTGAAATAAACAACTTTGTATTCTTTGTAAATAATAGTTGTGTAATGACAATCATGACTGAAGTTTATCATGAATGCAATGCTAGACATCTCATTTATGTCAATCAATTATTCTTTTAGCCTGGTACAATTATGTTTATGCCACTTGATCAAGTGATATGAATATATTGTTGCCACCTTGTTGAATTGGGAAATACTCTTGTTCTTCTTACATGGTAATGTTGTAAAGCATATTTACATTGGAATGTAGGTAGGATCATGGAACTTAGATGTCATTACATGGAACTGCTATGTTTTCAACCCTGTTGTTTCTTTAGCAAATTTTCATTGAAAGAGATGGTCTATGGATCCTATCTGGATGATAGTTGAAATAAAGTTAAAGTTATTTTCTAGGTGTCCACACTTTTTAGAGATGTAACAATAATTTCATTTCGAACCAATTAATACTTGAAACTGTGCACCTAGGATGATACAATTGAGGTCATTGACTGTCCTAAAAATGATACTAGAAACTCTCAAACAAATGATAAGTATGGTTGTCTACTATTTAACATTGGATGTCTATTATAAATGCCCATGCCTGATTTATTTGAATGCTTACCACATACAATACCACTGCACCTACTTGGAAGTAGATGTTTTTCTACAAGGTTAAAAATTAGATTGAAACATAAGAAATATAGGTACCATGTTCATACTTTGAAGACTTTAGCTTAGATAGCAATTGGTTATGCTTCAGTACCCTATTGGTATGTATGTATGGAATGCTTGCAGCCATGAAACCAATTGTTATATCTTTCACCTTATATTGGACCAACATTCAATTCAAAGTAAGATGTTTTCAAGATAACTTGAACAAAACTCTCGGGACCAAGTATGGTCATAGAGAACTGAGGAACAACTTATCAGATTGAGAAAGAGAGTGGATCTCTTAGATTTATGAAGAATAAGATTCCTTATCTAAACAAGCATGATAAGGTCTTAAATAAATCATCTAGTATAAGATAAAAAACTCATGATTGCAATTAATTAGGATGACTGAGTAAATTAATAGCTATATTTTTTAAATTATGGCAAGTGATGAAATTGGGATAGGGCTTATTGTTCTAGTGATCTTCACAGCTAGGGCCTTCTCACCCTTCTTCAACAGAGTAGGAGGTCTCATTACTATCTTAACAAATGAAATATCAGAGGGAACAATTTTGACATCAAACATGCAAGCATCAGAAAGATCATCACCTACACTAATCCTTCCTAATTGTCAAGTCTCAGAAAGTAATTTGATTAGATATGTCTCTAGCTTTGAATATAACTTTACAAACTAATTTTTGAAAAGAGTAGCATCCATCTGCTTTGATTATAACCATAAATACAATTTTCCAAAAAGAGTAGCATCCACCTACTAATTTGCTCATTCTATAAAAGTATTTTTCTGAATATTTATATGCTTGATAGTTTGTGAAGAGGCATACCATAAGGAGACACTGTGTTCAACAATAGTTCAACCTTTGAGAACTTTATGATAGAATAATAGATTGGATGATGAAAATTTCCATCACCTACTTGTTCTAGCACAAACCCTATTGCTAATCTAGATGCATCAAACATCATATGAATGTTTTTCTCGGTAGGTGCTTTGACAAGTTTCTTCTTTAGGGTCCCAAACGCTCATGGACATTTTTTTCATTCTATTCAAAATTCACATTTCTTGGAATAAAACATCAGTAGCCGCTACAATATTGGAATATTATCTTATGAATATCATAAACTAATTTTTCATGGCCAATTGAAGCTCTCAATTGTGAGGTGGGATCCAAAAGATCAAGATCAGATATAATTTTGATTTATCCCATGTCCACTATAAGTCATCATTTCAATAAACATCAACCAATATAATAGTGATCCTAGTAAAAAAACATGTATTTATTCAAATTTATAACTAAATGAAGCTAAGAATTGCATCATCTTGTATGTTATTTTGGCTTGACTTATACAATTTGCCTATCTTCTCCCTTAATTCCAGTATACTGTAGTGGAAGGAAACTCATTACTCCTCATCATTGACTTGGATGCTTTCAACAATTATTGCAGAAATATTTTCATTTATCCTTCTCAAATTTAAAATGGAGATACAAACCTTTAACATGGAACATGCCTAGCTTCCATTGCATTGATTACAAGAAATAGCCTCTTAATTCTTCTTCATCACCATTTGTATTAAGAAAGGTAGGTATTCAAAAGGATTTGGAAATTATTAACAGATGCAGTATCATGGAAAAGTCAATATATCTACAAGAAAATAAATAGGGTGGCAATTAAGTTAGTCAATTGCAATGTGAATATTTTCCTTTGTAAAATTCAATGTCAAAAGGTAACTCACTGAGCAACACTTTATCTCTCAATGAAAATGATATCAAGGAATTGTTAGAGGGAAAGTAGTGGCCCAAGAAGTATGAAGAAGAGGAATCTGGAAAAAATATTGTATGAAAAGGTAAGCTAGGATTGGTTTATAGAAATTTTACTTGGACATGGTCTAGTTGACCTAATAGCAGATGTAATATTTTGGTTGTTTAATGGGAGTGGCCCCTTACAGGAACCACATATAACTTACTAAGAAAACAATGATTGACAAATTATTATGCAAGTCTAAATATGTCAATGTCAAGGATATTAATAAAAATATTATTATTGTTGTTTATGTTGATAACATAATTTTGATGATGTGTATGAGTATTGACCTAATTCATAAAGCTAACGTAAATTCAAAGGACAACTGTAGATATTTTCACCAAGTCTATTGGCCTAGATCAATTTATAAAATTCTAAGATAAACTTAGTGTAGTTTCCAAAATGACCACTAAGGGAGGGTGTCAGAGTTATCTAGTTCATAATGGTCATTCAAGGATGTAGAAGCCAAAGTTTGTAGAATCATTCAAGGATGAATACTACTATGTGAGAAATTAAAATCAATAAATAAAATGATGACAATTGTGAAGCAGATGTGAAATGTTAAACTATGAATGTTGAATTTGTTTGCACATTTAATGGAGTACTTGTCTATTTCGAATATGATTGCTTCTATAATATGTGAAGTCAAATATGATTTTTGACATGCTATGAGATACTTTTGTAATCAAACTCTGAAACTTAACTTTGATGCTATGCTTCCAAATTTTTGATCACTCCAGCAATTTTTTGATGTGTGCATGTGTTATCAACCAAGCTTCAGGGACCTACTATGTATACATTGCAAAAGAACTTTAATATCTATTATATCTTATCAATATACTTTGATTTACATGTGATCATTATTTTGTTTGGAACATCATTCCTAGGTAGTTTTCACATGGTCTTGGCCATGTATTCTTACTCTATCAAGACTAATTTGGTTATGAATTTGTGCATATATTTTTGGCTTGTCAAGTGTGCATGTATTCTTATTCTTGGGATTAACGAACATGGTAGTGTTTTTTAGGGTGAGTTGAAGATTTGTGGGGTGGAATTAGAAGGCTTGTGAAAAGTGTATCTATGAATTTTCTATTGCTTATGAAAGTTTTTGACAAAGTGGAAAAGCTTAAATCTATCAAAGCTGATGTGCTAACTTAGTAGGCACCAAAAATAAAGAGTTTGAAATCCAAGAATTGACTAGTAGGAACCACCAACTAACTCTTTATTACTACCAAAACTTTAATCAAGGTAAATAGCAAAAAATTTATTTTGGATGATCACAATACATTGATGCAGGAGCATCCGGAGGCGAAGCAGCAATCTTGCATCAGCCAAAAATGTTTTTTTTCTCTATGTGCCAAAACTGTCGCGATATCGCGACAGTTTTTGAGGAAGAGCGCCAAAGGGCCAAACTGTCGTGATATCGCGATGCTTTTTGATGAAGGGCACTAAAGGGCCAAACTATCGTGATATCGTGACACTTTTTTACAAACGGGGCCAAGGCGCAAAACGATCACGAAATCTCGACATTTTCGAAGCAAAGCAGCTTGGGTGCCAAATGGTCGCAAAATCGTGACATTTCCAAAGCAAAGCAGCTTGGGGCGCCAAATGGTCGCGAAATCGTGACATTTTCGAAGCAAAGTAGCTTGGGCACCAAATGGTCGTGAAATCGTGATATTTTCGAAGCAAAGCAGCTTGGGCACCAAATGGTCGTGAAATCGCGACATTTTTGGAGCAAAGAAGCCAAGACGCCAAATGGTCGTGAAATCGCAACATTTTCACAGCAAGGACGCCAAGGCACAAAATGGTCGCGAAATCGTGACATTTTTGAAGCGATGGAGTTAAGGCACAAAATGGTCGCGAAATCGTGACACTTTCGAGGGCAAGACTGGAGGGCGCAAAATGGTCACGAAATCATGACACCTTCGAAGGCAAAGCTCTAAGGCTCAAAGACATCGTGAAATCGTGACACTTCCGAGGGGCAAGACTTGAAGGCGCAAAGACGTCGCAAAATCATGACACCTTCGGAGGCAAAGCTCTAAGGCTCAAAGATGTCGCGAAATCGTGACACTTCTAGGGGGCAAGACTTGAAGGTGCAAAGACATCGCGGAATCGCGACATGTCACGGTTTCACGGCCCGAATGAAGAAGCCGAGTACGGAAGGCAAAGATGTCACGAAATCGTGACATGTAGTGGTTTCGAGGCCCGTAGGGAGAAGCTGAGTGCGAAGGGCAAAGACGTCATGAAATCGCGACATGTCACGATTTCGTGGCACGAAGGCGAAAAGCGAGCACAGAAGGCTTAGGCGTCGCGATTTCGTGACGTGTCATGAAATCGCGGCCCCAAGGAGAAAAGAGAAGCCAAACGCCAAAACGTCATGATATCGCGACCAAAGAGGAGAGAGAAAGTTAGAGAGCAAAGACGTTGCGATATCGTGACAAAAAACTCACGACTCCAGACTAGTCGATGATTGCAGAGGCTGTTACAGTAGGGCACGTGGCATCGAATTACAGGTGGCCATAGAGCACTAAGCGGTTACAGGGACCCTTGCAAGAGGACATGTGGTACAGATTATTGAGGACTGTGGCGCATTCCTATGAATGATGACTCGAAGGGGAATGGACAGGCGACTACAGCGCACTCCAACATTACAAGCCATGATGGTTCGGGGTGACTGGCAGTATCTTGCAGACAATGGCAGAACACTCGTGCGGGTGGTTACAGGGAATCCTACATTCTATGTAATGATGTCCGACGAAGGTCGGCTGGGGGGATAAGAGGGCCGCATATGCATTGTAAAGGGGGGGTTCTTGGCCATTAGAATATGACTGCTGTATTTTTTGATTTTTTGATCTCTGTTAATGAAATTGGGTGAATTTTTTGTGTGTTATCTAAATCTTGCGTTAAGATACCTGAGTTTTGCATCAAGTGGTATCAGTGCCCGAAGGTTCTAAGTGTGCAAACCGATCGCCGATAGTGAGGTAGTTTGCGCCAGGATTGAGGTTGTGGGTTGTGAAGAAGAAGCAGGATGCCTCCACGTAGGAATCATGGTGGTGTGAGGAACAGACAAGCAGAGGTCGATCTTAGAGCCTTACAGAGGCAAGTTGAAGCCCTACAGGAGGAAATCAGAAGAGGAGTTGAGCCAAGAAGGGAGGAACCCAGTGAGGATGAATTTTGGGAAGAAGAGGGTCCATCTGATGAGGAAGAAGCATTGGATCCAGCAGAGGCTAGGCTGTATAGAGCCATATCCCAGATCGGGAAGAAGCAGAAATTCGACGTCTCTACTTACTCTGGGAACCTCAACCCTGAGGAGTTGATAGACTGGATCAACGACATGGAGGAGTATTTCGAGTACGAAGAAATCTCAGATCCAAATCGGATCCGGTTTGCGAAAACCAAGCTGAAGGGACATGCTAGCATCTGGTGGAAAGGGGTGCAGCTGGAAAGAAACAGGAGGGGGAAGGAAAATATCACCAGGTGGGATAGGATGGTGGATAAATTGAAGAGACAATTCATCCCTACATATTATGAGTTGGATTTGTTGAGGAAGATGTAGAGTCTTCGACAGGCAAGTAAATCTGTCAAGGAGTATACGGAGGAGTTCTATCAAATCTCGATTAGAACCGACTGTTCGGAGGCGAATAAGGAGAAAGTCACACGGTACATCAATGGATTGCAAACCAGCATTCAAGAAGAGTTGGGGCTGGTTAGGATGAGCACGGTGGAGGATGCATACCAGTTTGCATTAAAAGTGGAGGAGAAATTGAATAGGAGATTTGATGGTAAGCAGAGAGGAAAGGACAGGGGTGGAAGAGCTGGTGGAAGGACTAATGGGGGAAGATACAGAGATTTGAAGAAGACTGGTGAATCAAGTAGTAGTCAAAACCAGAAAGAAGAGAAAGAGGATAATACTCAACACCCACGCAATCAGAACAACAACTACCCGAGGAGAAGAGGTAGGTCTGGGTGAGGGTTTGGAAGAGGTGTCTTTCGAGGAACCTGCTTCAACTACGAAGAAGAAGGGCATAGGGCATACAACTGCCCATAGCATCAAGAAAGGCCAAATCAGAGACCTGAGGGTGAGGCCCGAGCTACTGTAGCAGATGAAGGTGTAGAATCTGAGCACTCAGAGGAGGCAAAAAGAGGGGAAGCAATGACCATCAGAAGAGTCCTGTTGAATGAAGAGAAAAATGGAGACCAAAGGAACATCCTGTTTCAAACAAGATGCAAGTGCGTAGGCAAGGTCTGCAACATCATCATTGATAATGGAAGCACTAAAAATTTGGTTTTTGAGGAAATGGTTGCCAAGCTACAGTTGGAGAGGAGAAAACACCTGCACCCTTATCGAATTGCATGGTTGCAAAAGGACCATCGGGTGCTAGTGAGTGAGCAATGCTTGGTGAATTTCAATATAGGAACTTACAGAGATGAGGTCTTATGTGACATATTGCCTATGGATGCATGTCACCTGTTGCTTGGGAGACCATGGCAGTTTGATCGAAGTGCTGTGCATGATGGTCGAGCCAACACATATTCTTTGTCGAAGAATGGAGTTCGCCACAAGTTGAAACCCTTGAAGGAGGTGGATGAGAAGGTATGCAGCAGTTCCTAAGTCTGTCTAGTTGATGGCAGAAGATTTTTGGAAGGCCCGAAGCCGGATCATATGTGCTATGCAATAATCCCTAGGGTTAGGGAAGAAGAATGCAATGAAACTCCAGTGGAAGTCATGGGACTGTTAGAGGAGTTCCCAGATATCATTTCTGATAATGTTCCTGAAGGTTTACCGCATATTAGGAAGATCAGTCACCACATAGATTTGGTGCCTGGATCGAGCTTGCCAAACAAGGCTGCACACCGAATGATGCCTATGGAAATTGAGGAGTTAAATTGGCAAGTTCAAGATCTATTGAAGAAAGGGTTGATTAGGGAGAGTCTTAGTCCATGTGCAGTACCAGCAGTACTAGCACCCAAGAAGGATGGAGAATGGAGGATGTGCACAGACTCTGGGGCAATTAACAAGATCACCATCAAATACAGATTCCCACTGCTAAGGATGGATGATATCATGGACTGCTTAAGTGGAGTTGAGTATTTCACAAAGATTGACTTGAAAAGCAATTACCATCAGATCCGTATTAGAGAAGGGGATGAGTGGAAGACAACCTTTAAAACCAGAGAGGGGCTATATGAGTGGTTTGTTATGCCAGTTGGGCTAACCAATGCACCGAGTACCTTCATGCGGTTAATGAATGAAGTCCTCAAGGAATTTCTAGGCAAATTTGTTATTGTCTACTTAGATGATATCCTAATTTTTAGCAGAACCCTAGAGGAGCACCTGATGCACATCAGGAGGGTTTTTGAAAAACTACGGGAGGAGCAGTTACTGAACAATCTGAAGAAGTGTAACTTTGTGAAGAAGGAACTAGTGTACCTGGGATTTTTTATCTCAGTAGATGGTCTCAAAATGGACCCTAAAAAGGTGAAGGCTATCCTCGAATGGCCTGCTCCAAGAAGTGTGATCGAGGTTAGATCATTTCATGGTCTGGCCAGTTTTTACAGAAATTTCATTAGAAACTTCAGCAGTATTTGCGCATCTCTTACAGAGACAATGAAGGGGAGCAAGAAGGAATTCAAGTGGACAGCTGGAGCAAACAAAAGCTTTGCTATGTTGAAGAAGAATGTCACTGAGCAACCTATCTTAGCACTTCTAGATTTCAATAATGTGTTTTAGGTAGACTGCGATGCGAGTGGCAGTGCCATAGGGGCCGTATTGAGCAAAGAGGGTATGCCTGTAGCTTATTTTAGCGAGAATCTCAATGATGCCAGAAGGAAGTATTCGGTATATGATCAAGATTTCTACACCATAGTTCAAGCACTTAAGAAATGGAGGCACTATTTGTTGCCAAAGGAGTTTATTCTTTATACCGACCATCAGGCGCTGCAGTATATAAACAGTCAGGGAAAATTGAATCAGAGGCACCTAAAATGGGTACAGTTCCTGCAGAGCTATACCTTTGTGCTGAAGCATCGGAGCGAAAATTCCAATAGGGTTGTAGATGCCTTGAGTAGGATGCAATGTCTGATGATGGAAATGAAAGTGGAGGTTGTAGGGTTTGCTGAGCTCAAGGGTTTATACCCCGTAGACCTCAATTTCGTAGAAGCTTGGAAAGCCTGCACTGCGCCTGTTATGTTGGACAGGACTAAGTGGTTGAATTATCTAATTCAAGATGGAATGTTGTTCAGGGGGAACCAATTATGCATTCTGAGGAGCTCAATGAGAGAGAATCTCATCAAGGAAAAACACAGTGGAGGTTTAGCTGGACACTTTGGTCGTGACAAGACCATCTCCCTTGTCAGTGAGAACTACTACTAGCCACAATTGCAACAAGATGTGGCAAAATTTGTGTAGAGTTGTGATGAGTGTCATTTAATTCATCATTTGATCATTATTTATCAATCCAGGCAGGTGTCCTAAGGCTGTTTACGATAGTCAATTCAGGCAGGTGTAAGACACTCCATTCAGAAAATGGCTTTATTGGTAGAACAGTTAGTGTTTGGTCGGGGGTTCTTCTTGTCACTCTAAACCCTATAACTTGAAAGGAAACTAAATTATGCTTGCTGAAATAAAACTGCAGAAATGAAATGACAGTGAAAGAAACCTATTTACTCTTGCTGAATCTGAAAATGCACTCAAAAACTGAAGTAAAATTGCTGAAATGAAAGTTGCTGAAATTAGAATTGCAGAAAATAAACTTAACTATCTTGCAAAATAAAAGAACAGATCTAGAAATAAACTCATAAATGAAAATGTAACTACAAATTCTAAAACTGGAAATAAATTCAAGCAAAATAAGAAAATGCAGAAAAATGACAAGTTTCCTCGCTATTCTCCGTGCATGTAATTAAACAAGAAAACCTGATATGAACCTTCTTCTCGCTCCTGGGAGTGGCCCTTGCTCCCTGGTTCATAAGAAGGTGAAGAAGTAGCTCTGGTGTTCTACCTAATCACTCCTTCAATCATAAAATAAAATTGATAAAAACTGCACTTTTTATTGATTTAAAAACATGCAGAAAAATTCTGCATATTATTGCTACAGAAATCTGATTTCACAATATTCAGAATTACACTAATTGCAATCCTAATTCTTCCTACATAGCTCAACCCATATGGGAGCCAGTTATTTATATTAAAAATAGCTAAATCAGATGTGGAATGATTCAAATTCAGGCATTTTAGGAATGTCGTTAAAACTGCATTCCTAAAATGCAAAATATGGTTACATATGAAATCTATTCATTGCACACTTGCTAGAGGTCTTCTGCGTTGAAAAAGATGCATAACAGATTTACATAGCTATCCCTATCATTCTCCTGCAATTTGCTGTCTTTCCTGAGCTGTTTTGGTCAAAACTGTGCATTTCCTGTTATTCCGGAGCAGTCCTGTTATTCCGGAGCAGAATCCCTATTTTTTCCAGAGCAGCGCCAGAATGACTGTTTTCAACACTGTTTGCGGTTCTTTGGCCGAGCATTGGGTGGACCAGACTTATAAGTCTTTCAATAACCTGGTCACACGCTTTCCTAAGTTGAATTTGACCAAATCCCAAGTCTTGCAAATCTGGCTGGAATTTGTCCAAGTCAAAACAGTCAAAAACAGTTTTGCACAGCTTGCAGTTTTGACCTGTTTTTAGTGCTATTTTCTGCATTTGACAACTTCAGAGTGCATGATATGAATGATATATATTCCACACGTGATTGCACTTAAAACATTTCACAATAAATCATTATTTATCAACAAAACTTATGCAGAAAATACAAAAAATTAGTAAAAACAGAATATTATGCTTCTAAACAAGTCAAATATGTAAATAGTAGTAAATATTGCATTTCATCAAGAAAATTAACATTAAAACATATCAAAAAGGTCTACTAAGGATGTCCAAAATAATAAAAAATGAGGCAATATTTGGCCTCATCATCCCCCCCAACTTATTCTGATGCATGTCCTCATGCATTCTGTGAGGCTACAATAGAACAGAGATCCTTGTCCATAACTCTTTCTTGGTAGCTGAACTTTGGACCAAGAATCTTGTAAAACCCTCTGATTTCTTTTATCTGCTTGAGCCATGCCTGAAACTGATCGTCTGGCTGGGGGTCTTCATCAAAAAACCATGGAACAGGGGTGATTACAATAGGCAATCTGTATCTTAATCCTATCCACTGATGTTGCAGCTGCTGAATAACTTGCATGATACCTTCAGCTCTTCTTTTTGACCACTGCAAGTTATTGGGGGAGATAGGTTCTTTCTTCTGCAAGGAAAGAGGTAACTCACCCCAACGATTTCTACAGGCTGCTAAGGCACTATTAAAATGCTGGTGAATAAAATTCTGAACATCAACTAAACATCTCTGAAGATTTGTTTCATAAAGTTTTCTCACCTTTTCTTCTCTCATCATAGTGAAATGTTGATTGGCCGCACCCCTGTAATCACCATGCATTGGCCTCGTATACAGTTGTCGCATTTGCCTCATTATCCTTAATCATCTCGCTTTGCTGTTACCAATATTCCCGATTTTGCAGAGTGGACAGGAAAGCTCTTAACTGAATATCCCCTGTAAAAATGTGAGGTAGGAATGTGTCATCCTCAGGCATAAAGAAATTATGTAGGAATAACTCACACAACAGATTTTTCTGTTCTGTTGGGCTGTGCAGGTAGGTATCCACAAATTCTTCAGGATTTTCCATTTTGTATGGCAAATTAGAGTGGATTCTCATAATTTGCCAACGGATAAATCTTTCCCTAAGGATTAAGGTGTAAAACCTTGCAGGTCTTCTGCACTGGACTAAACACTCTCATTCCGACGGAGATCCCGCACTTGGTTTTTCAATTTGGTTATTTCTGCCTCTTTAGCCTCACATTTTTCCTCCAAAGGTTTCAAAGCTAAAACCTTTTCTTCCAACCTTTGGCATTTCATCATCCACTTTGATAAATCTGCATTATATTCCTCAAGTGGAACCATAAGGGGATTGCGAACAGGCTGCTGCATTTGAGGAACAATATGAACCTGTACTTCTTTATCAGTCATGTCAATCCCGACGTAATCTGTTTGTGTTTCCTTTTCTTCTATTTTTGCCATAGGTAATTTAGTTTGAATTCCCATGTCCTGTGTGACTATGAGAGGTTCATATAGTTCTATATCTTCAACATGAATTTAGGAGATCATAAGTTGTTCCTGTCCCTGTTCTCCTTCAATATCCATTATAAGTTCTTCCCTGATTGGTGATTCTACCGCTCGTGCAATGCTGCTAATTCCAACAAGATGTCACCATTTGAGTGTCATGTATACTTTCATCAAGTTGTGGCTCTAAAGATGCAATTTTTGCTTTTAAACCTCCCACTTCCTTTTGCAACATTGCAATCATTTGATCTTTTTCTGAAATAGAAGCTTCACACTTCTCTATCCATCCTGTTTGTGTTTTTACCACACTTCTTGCTGTCAATAGCTGCAGTTGGATATCTTCTTCTTCCTCCTCGCTTCTTCTTCTCGTTTCTGATTTTTCTCCTGTCTCTCGACTCTTCTTCCGCCTCTGCCTCTTCCCCGAGAATCGGAATCCGAATAATCCACCAAGATCACCGCAGGGCTGGATTTAGGTTCCGTTGATTCTACTGTGTTCCGGTGATTCTCGCAGTGTTCCGTCTCGTCGCATCGCCTCTTGACCTCCTTGGTCAAATGATGTTGTATCCTTTTGAAGTCTTGCGGACCTTCGTAAGGTTTGAACAGAGATTTTCTTTTTCCTATTTTGGGCATTTTCTCGAACAGCCTTCTTCTCGGTTCTCGCATCATCGTAGCTATTGGACCGCAACATAGCTTACGTCTCGCTGAAAATGACACCTTTCTCGTGTTTTTTAGCAGTAGTCTATTTTAGCATGCTTTTCTCTTTGCCTTCTAGTTCTAGAAGAGGGAGGTCCCCGTGGAGAGGATGAACCCGCTTCTTGGATGCATCTGCTTCAACCACCGGCTCGCACCTAGGGCTTTCAACTTGTTCTCGCGGACTTAGGGCTTTCAACTTCTTCTCGCTTCATCCGCAAATGCAGTGGCTTCTAGTTTCGTCCCATGGAGCAAAGAATCTGTCAAAGCTCCGCAAATTACCCCTAAAGTGATGTTTACAAATTATTTTGATCAAACCATGATGCCTAGGGGTTCCTTTTCCTTCCCTGATATTTCTTGGCCATAGTTTTTAAATCTTCATAAAAATACAGGGGAAAATTAACTTGGAATTCAGGGTTTGTGTGGCCATATCTCAAATAAATTAAAATCTTCATATGATGCCCTGATAAAACAGCATACTGACCTTCACAAGTGATAAATCTAATCATCCATTCAGCTACTTCATCCCAAGGAGATTCCAGACTTTCCCTTTTAACTCCTTTACAAACATTTTTGCTCATGACATATTCAATCGGTTTATCGTTTTCTGCCCTAAACTGGTTGGCCAATTCACTTAAGGTATTTCTAGCTATTTTCCCAAGATTAATTCCTTGCAAAGGAAATTCAGTAATTTGGCTCAAGATGTCTGGAGTTACCTGGATTGTCATGCCATTGATGTTGATCCTGTTGTTTCTGAAGGTTCGTGCAAATTCTGCAGCCAACCCTTCGGAGTTCCCATCAAATTTCTGCAGAAACGGCATTAAACCAAAGATCGGTGAAAATTTGCGAAGAGCGTAGGATTTTCCAAGGATGAAGGTGGCATTTTCTCGGTTCACTCCTGTTCTTCCTGCCGCCCATTTTTCCTTGTTCTGTTCGCAACTATGTTTCGAAAGCGCTGGAATGATAGTCTTAGCATGCATGCACTGGAATGACAGTTCTATCGTACATGCATTGGAATAATAGTTCGTGCGCCGGAACAGAGCATGTAAAACCGACTTGTTAATTCATTATTTTAAAAACCGGTGGAATATGCTGACAACGCGAAAAAAATTAATGCCAATGCAGATTTCACGATTACGGTTTGCTGAGTTGGCATTCATGCATTTGATGTGAATTTTTCAAGGCAAACAAAATCTGTTTTCGGTGTGCTTTGAGGCGTGTGCCATGATTACGCGTATCGCGAAATTATGATATCTAAATATCATAAATTTTGAAAATCACGTGTTCCACAATCGTTTGCCACGTGTCCCTGCATGAATTTTTTAAGAAACGTCAACTTATTCCGATGCACTGCGCACATGTCGTTATTTTGTCGTTCCGGAGCATATCTGTCAATTCTCATTCCGGAGCACAACTGTCATTACCCATTCCAGAGCACAACTATTACGGAGCTTTTGCTGTTCCGAAGCAGTGGTTATTCGGAAGCAAACTTCATTCTGAAGCATATGTCATTCCGGAGCATATGTCATTCCCCCCTTTTCATTGACTAATTTAGACATCCCCAATTTAAACCTTATGAATGCTTTGAATGCTAATCAAGTGAATCTATACATTATGTACTTTAACTATTTACAATATTTAAAATGTAAAGAAACACATACCTGTCTTGACTACCTTTCTACATTTCATACAATTGATTAGCTTTGTCTGTTTGTCTGCTGACAAGTGCAGTAATGTAATCCTGAAAAACACAAACAAAATGGGTGATGGCAATGACAACAGTGGTGAATGACAATGGCGGAAAATGTATGGTGATGGAATGAATGGCGATGGAATGGATAGTGATGAAATGGATGGTGATGGAATGGGACTTAGTAAACATGCCAGATAACTGGTTTTCATGTAAACTAAATGTTTTTTTTTTTTTTTTGACAAAAACTATACTACTGCCGCTTTAGTGGAAGAAGGGAATTCTTCCATTAAATGCACATCCAAGTGCTCTATTTGTTTTAAAAATTCATTTTTAGTTAGTGGCTTATGGTAAATCCGGAGACGATGTCCATTAACCACTAACTTCCTTCGCGAATCATCAATTGGTGAGAGACGAACCGCTCCATTCGAGAAAACCTCTTCATCTGGTATGGTCCAAGCCACCTTGTTTGCAACTTCCCAGGAAAATCTTCATAACGGGAGTCAAACAATAATGCCCAATCCCCTTGCTGGAATTTTCGTTCTTGGATATGCTTATCATGCCAGATTTTACGTTGTGCTTGAATCATCTCGTTCTGATGCAAAGCGTCTCTTCGTATTTCATCCAATGCATTGAGTTGCAGGATCCGGTCCTTTTGTGCCTGTGACAAATCAATACCAACTTCCAAAGCAGTTCAAGAGTTAGTAATTCAAATTCAATGGGCAAAAGGGGTTTTTTACCATAAACCAATTCAAAAGGGGTAAATCCCGTAGTGGATTTCCAAGTAGTGTTATAAGCCCAAATTGCTTCGGTAACCTTTCTACCCAATTCCTTCTATGAACTCGCTACAGCTTTGGTCAATATTTTCTCTAATTCCCTATTTGTCACTTCAACTTGACCATTGGCCTCGTGGATGATAAGGAGAGGACTTCCCGTGCTTGATTTCATATAATTTTACAAAGGCTTCAACAACCTTTGAAATAAACCGAGGTCCTTGATCGAAGTAATAGACTCGTGGGGCTCCAAATCGTAGAAAAATCTATGAATACAGAAAATCAGCTACTTTGTCTTCTTGGGCATGCTTAAAGGCACGGGCTTCTGCCCATTTGGTTACATAATCAACACATACTAGGATGTGCACCTTCCCTTGGGAGGGTGGATCAATAGGTCCTACAAAATCTAACCCCCACCTCTCAAACGGTTCTACACCTAATTGAGGTTGTAAAGGCATTTCATTTTTGAAAGTAGGCTTACCCATTCTTTGACATGCATCACAATTTCTAATATATCTTTTTACATCCTTATGCAATGATGGCCAGTAGTAACCAACACCCAAAATATTTCGAGTGGTATGTTTTACTGAATAATGCCCTCCTAAAGGTTCATCATGACAAGCTCTTAAAATGTCATATATCTCATCCTTATGAACACACCTGCGTAAAACATGATCAGGACTGCATTTAAACAATATTCCTTTTATCCATTCAAAAGAAGAGCTTTGCTTGATTAACTATTTTTTTTGTTTTGAGGTAAAATGAAGTGGAATCTTCCCTGTAGCTAAATAATTAGCTATATCCGCAAACCATGGAGTTTGAACAGAGACAGGAAACAATTTTTCATCAGTGGAATGCGTCTTCAACTAGTTCTTCGCTTTGCATTTGGCAATCTTGACAAGAAATCTGCCACTACATTAGCCTTTCCTGGTCTATTTACTATAGTAATATCAAATTCCTGCAGTAAAATCAACCAACGAATAATTCGTGCACTAACCAAAGGCTTATTCATCAAATATTTGATAGCAAAGATGATCTCGTATGGATGAATACAGTGGTATCCCGTGATATAGTGTCGAAACTTGTTAATGGCATATACTATAGCTAAGAATTCCTTTTCAGCTTGTAGTGTAATTCTTTTCAGCTCCCGTCAAGTTTTTGCTAATATAATAAATGGCATAGTGTTGTCCATTTTCAATCTGCCCTAGTGCGGCTCCAATAGCAGTATTGGAGGCATCACCGAATATGAAAGGGCAGCCCCGCTTAGGTCCTCTTAGTACTCGGCGGACCGGTTAGCTTTTCTTTCAAATCTTCAAAGGACTTGTGGCAATCATCAAGACCATAAAAATTCAGAATCTTTCATTAATAATGCAAACATTGGATTAGCAATGGTACTCGAAATCAGCAATGAATCTGCGATAAAAGCCAATATGTCCTAAGAAACTACGGACATCGCTTGAGATTTCGGAGGAGGAAGACTCTTGATGACCTCTACTTTCTTAGGATCAACCTTAATACCGTGAGCAGAGATATGATGTCCTAAAACAATTCCTTCCTCCATCATCAAGAAACATTTTTCAGGATTAAGAGATAAATGATATGCTTCACAGCATATTAGAACCTTTTCAAGTTGCTCTAATGTATACTCAAATGTGTCACCAAACACTGTGAAATCATCCATGTAAATCTCTACACTCTCATTGGTTAAATCAGAAAAAATGGCCAAGACAACTCGTTGAAATGTTGCCGGTGCATTACATAATCCAAAGGGTAATACTCTATAAGCAAATGTCCCCCAAGGACATGTGAAAGTTGTTTTTTCCCTGGTCTTCCGGTGCCACTTGGATCTCGGTTATACCCACTAAAACCATCCAAAAAACAGAAATATTTCTTACCAAAGAAGAGTGTCCAAGGACTTGGTCTATAAAGGGTAATGGAAAGTGGTCCTTGTGTGTGACTTTGTTTAATTCCCCGTAATCCACACACACTTGCATCTTTCCATTCTTCTTTGGAACAATAACTAATGGAGAAACCCATTGACTCGTCCGAAATTGGATAAATGAATCCTACCTCTAAAATTTTTTCAATTTCTTCTTTAACAATGTCTTTTAAAGCAAGATTCGGACGTCTCTCGCGGTTGTCTAACCGGTTTGACATCCTCGTGTATATCCTATGTGTGCATACATCAGTGTGGATTCCAACCATATCCGTATAATTCCAAGCAAAAGCTTGAACATGTTTCTGCAAAACAGCAAATAGTTTGGCTTCTTGATCGTCAGTCAACCAACTGTTAACATTTACAGGTTTTCCTGGTTGAATTTCAATTTGCTTGACTCCGGGATAAACAGAGTTAACATGTTCATATTTGCTGATCAAAGCATTTAAAGGACAATGATGTGGTTGCAGATCATGAAATATTCTTGATTCTGAGTTAAATGCAATACCTGATGGAAGCATTGGCATAGGACAGGTGAAAGAAGTCAAAAGATGATGATGCCACCCATGTGGCAATGTAAAGGAACTTTCATGAAGTGGAATAGATGGTAAATGTTCCAGCAACTTGTTCATCATCTTTCCATAATAGGCGATTGACCGGAACTTGATCATCCCCCGAGGCCTTCTTCATGCAATGTATTCACCAAGACTCGTTTCATGTTCAAAAATTTCTCTCTCCTGGTGAATTCAATTCTTCAATGTGTTCCTGTACTACAATGGTGGCAAGGGTAACAAGAGGCTCCCTGTTCTTCATCGGACTCAGGATACCATAACTCGTCCGGAAAATTTAGATGATGGTTTAGCAGGTGGATACAAAGAAATTTTCTTAAGATCTACTCCATTTGAAATAGTCATTTCTCCCCGATCTACAAGCCTATGAAAGCGGCCGGCAGTAGCAAGCCGGGGTCGTCCCAGGATGATAGGATAGCCATTAGCCGTACTCCTAGGTTGTAATACTAGGAAATCTACAGTGTATTCCCAAGAAGATACTTCAATGGGAACATCCTCCAAAAGTCCTTCTCGGTTTGGCAACTGACCTATCTGCCATTTCCAAAACTGTAGCTGTAGGACTCAAATCAGTGAGCTGCAATTTCTGCATAATATCTTTGGTCATGACATTAATTGCAGCTCCTAAATCAATAAGTACATTGGGAATTTGAACCAATCCTACAGTAATGGTGATTACCTGGACTTCCTGGATCACCATATTTGGGAGGTACTAATTTCCCAGAGAGAAGATCAGCCAACTTTCCATCCACTTGTACAGGTTGTGGAAAGGCTTTCTTCTTCTTGCCAGGTTTCCTTATGCATAAATCCTGAATGGTTTTCTTAATCAATGGTACATCCTTGATTGCCTGTAACAGAGGAAGTGATATTGACATTTTCTTTAATTCTGTGATTAACTCTGATTCAGGGGTAGTGATGGGATGATCAAACCTTTCAGGAAATGGTAAATCTGATGTGACACGTTCAGATTTTCTTTGTAAGTTTTCTGGCATTCCTTTGCTCGATTGTATTTTTTCTGGACTTGAAATTTCTGGAATTTCTTCAATCGTAGGTGGAGCAGGGTCAGGTAAGACCTTCCCCGAGCGTAATTGGATGTTACCACAGTCAAGTACATGAATTGCAGCAGTATCTTTAGACTCAGCCTCATAAACAGGGGCTGCTTGTCTGACATTATTGGGGTTAGTCACAGGCTGAGCTGGGAGTGGAGGTTGTCTTACTGGTTGTGCTTGTTGATGTTGTGTTCTTCCCTGAAAATTTGGATTAGGAGCTGGTAGCAAATTTTGAGTTTGGCCTTGATACCTTTGCTGTCCTTGATGGGACTGATATTGCTGGCCTTGATAAGGTTGATATTGTTGTGGTGGAAATGGTTGTCCTTGATATTGTTGTCCCCATATTTGTCCTTGTTGTGTCCATTGTGGAGGCATGGTATGCCAAGGTGGGTTCATCCATCCGGATTGTGACCAATCTGGAGGAGCTGTCCAAGGTTGGTTCCAAGGTTGTGCAGAAGCTTCTGCTTGTCCCCATGGCATATTCATATTCCAAGGAGATTGTCCCCAGTTTGGAAATCTAGGAGCATTGGGATATTGTGCATAACCACCACCAGGTCTTTGCCCAATAGCATTGAGTTCTTCTCGCTTGGGTGCCCAAAATAGATTTTAGATGAGGCAACAAAGGGCATTTATCTGTTGAATGTTCCTTGGAACAAATTCCACAAATAGAAGTTTTGTTTAGGGGATAGTCCCGCAATGCATGCTTACTCCTACACCTTGGGTAATAAATTGCTAAAGGTAGTGTAGAATTATTTCTTGTGTTTTTCTCACCTAATGCAGTATTAAGTTGAACAAGGATATCGATTTTTAAATTGGCCATTTCCTCCATCAACTCTTTCATACCATTATTGCCAAGATTCTTTTTCTTTCTTCGGTGGTGTGTACGGGAATAATTTTTGCATAACTCCACAATCTCATCAAGGTCAAGTTGATCTATGTCTCCTTTTCCCATTAAATCTAACACTTCCCTAGATTCATCCCGTAATCCTCTTAAGAGAATAGGCTTTAAGAAATCAGGCTCTACAACACCACACCTCTTTTGGACAAAGGCAAAGCGATCAAGATAATCTTCTAAACTCTCATCCTCTTCTTGCTTGATCCTAAACAACTCATCTTTCCTGTTTCTTACTCTACAATAATCCTGATATTTATTTAAGAATGCAGCCTCCATCTCATCCTGTAGTAATTGAGTTAGGTTCAAGATTGCTCATGAACCATCGGAGAGCAGAATCCTTAAGTGTAGAAGGAAACAACTTCAATTTCTGATTATCATTTATGTAGTCATAAGTCTGACATAACACTTTGAATTCAAACAAAAATTGATCAGATCTTCTGCAACAGTTCCCCTAAAGATTGGCAATATAGATGGGGAGATTGTTTTCATGGGGGCATCTAGAAGTGGATCCAACCGAATAGGATATTCAAAAGTTTTAGGAGCATCATCAGGATCAACATATCCTCCTGCTGCTGCTGCTGCAGCCATAGTTGTCTTCTTTCTAAAGGATGCTGGAAATAGTTTAGTCAGAGGGGAGTGTTTAGCAGCTAGTGCTTCAAAAAGCTCCTTTTCTAATTTTGCCAACAATTCTTCTGATGAAGAAGGTATGTCTGGATTTTCCTCAGTGATGTCAAATGAAGGCAATTCTTCATCAGACCGAGTAGGTCTCTTTGGTGGCTCAGAGCCACTCCGGATAAACCTCCCTCTGTCGTCTCTCAGCCTATGCATTCATGCACATTTACTAAACAGACTGTAGAATTTGCAAGAACTATTTTCTGTATCCAACCTACAGTTCTTGACCTACTTAGATTTGACTAACAACACCATGATCCCCGGAAACGGCGCCAAAAATGATGAGTGTCGTTTAATTCATCATTTGATCATTATTTATCAATCCGGGCAGGTGTCCTAAGGCTGTTTACGATAGTCAATTCAAGCAGGTGTAAGACACTCCATTCAAAAAATGGCTTTATTGGTAGAACAGTTTAGTGTTTGTCGGGGGTTCTTCTGTCACTCTAAACCCTATAACTTGAAAGGAAACTAAATTATGCTTGCTGAAATAAAACTGCATAAATGAAATGACAGTGAAAGAAACCTATTTACTCTTGCTGAATCTGAAAATGCACTCAAAAACTGAAGTAAAATTGCTGAAATGAAAGTTGCTGAAATTAGAATTGCAAAAAATAAACTTAACTATCTTGCAAAATAAAAGAACAGATCTAGAAATAAACTCAGAAATGAAAATGTAACTACAAATTCTAAAACTGGAAATAAATTCAGCAAAATAAGAAAATGCAAAAAAATGACAAGCTTCCGCTATTCTCGCTGCAGCATGTAATTAAACAAGAAAACTCGATATGAACCTTCTTCTCGCTCCCGGGAGTGGCCCTTGCTCCCCGGTTCGGAAGAAGGTGAAGAAGTAGCTCCGGTGTTCTACCTAATCACTCCTTCAATCATAAAATAAAATTGATAAAAATTGCACTTTTTATTGATTTAAAAACATGCAGAAAAATTCTGCATATTATTGCTACGGAAATCTGATTTCACAATATTCAGAATTACACTAATTGCAATCCTAATTCTTCCTACATAGCTCAACCCAGATGGGAGCCAGTTATTTATATTAAAAATAGCTAAATCAGATGTGGAATGATTCAAATTCAGGCATTTTAGGAATGTCGTTAAAACTGCATTCCTAAAATGCAGAATATGGTTACATATGAAATCTATTCATTGCACACTTGCTAGAGGTCTTCTACGTTGAAAAAGATGCATAACAGATTTACATAGCTATCCCTATCATTCGCCTGCAATTTGCTGTCTTTCCTGAGCTATTTTGGTCAAAACTGTGCATTTCCTGTTATTCCGGAGCAGTCCTGTTATTCCGGAGCAGAATCCCTGTTTTTTCCAGAGCAGCGCCAGAATGACTGTTTTCAACACTGTTTGCGGTTCTTTGGCCGAGCATTGGGTGGACCAGACTTATAAGTCTTTCAATAACCTGGTCACACGCTTTCCTAAGTTGAATTTGACCAAATCCCAAGTCTTGCAAATCTGGTTGGAATTTGTCCAAGTCAAAACAGTCAAAAACAGTTTTGCACAGCTTTGTAGTTTTGACCTATTTTTAGTGCTATTTTCTGCATTTGACAACTTCAGAGTGCATGATATGAATGATATATATTCCACACGTGATTGCACTTAACACATTTCACAATAAATCATTATTTATCAACAAAACTTATGCAGAAAATACAAAAAATTAGTAAAAATAGAATATTATGCTTCTAAACAGTCAAATATGTAAATAGTAGTAAATATTGCATTTCATCAGCAAAATTAACATTAAAACATATCAAAAAGGTCTACTAAGGATGTCCAAAATAATAAAAAATGAGGCAATATTTGGCCTCATCAAGTTGTAGGATATGCCAGATGGCAAAAGGTGTGAGGTAGCCTACTGGTTTATATCAACCGCTACCTATACCTGAGAGGCCATGGGAGGATATTAGTATGGATTTTGTGCTTGGTTTGCCCAGGATGCAAAGGGGACACGACTCCATATTTGTGGTAGTGGATAGGTTCTCAAAAATGGCAAACTTTATCCCATGCCAGAATACTAGCAATGCGGTCCATGTGGCTGGTTTATTCTTTAAGGAAGTGGTACACCTTCATGGGCTGCCAAGGAGTATTGTGTCGGACAGGGATACCAAGTTTGTTGGGTATTTTTGGAGAACCCTGTGGAAGAAACTGAAAACGGATTTAAAATTCAGTTTTGCATACCACCCCCAAACAGATGGCCAAACAGAGGTGGTCAACAGGAGCTTGGGCAATCTACTGCGATGCTTGGTAGGGGACAAGCCCAAGGGATGGGATTTAGTTTTGCTGTAGGCATAATTTTCTTACAATAGCTCTGTCAATAGAAGTACCAATAAATCGCCATTCCAGATCATCTATGGGAGCAGCCCAAGAAATGCTTCAGAGTTGAGAAGAATAGATACGAGAGAGAAAAGCAGTGCTGAGGCAGAAGACTTTGTCGAACACCTGAAGGGAGTGCATGAGGAAGTGACAAGACACATTGCCAAGATGAATGCTCAATACAAGACAAGGGCGGACCAAAAATGCTGAGCTAAGGAGTTTAAAGTAGGAGATTCTGTCATGGTCCATCTGAGGAAGGAGCGGTTTCCTGCCAAGACCTATAACAAACTAAAAATGAAGAAATTTGGGCCATGCAGGATCATTGGCAAATGGGATTCGGGTAATGCATACGAGGTGGAGTTACCAAGTGAACTTAACATCTCCCCCATGTTTAACATTTTAGATTTGGTCAAGTATCATGAAGGAGAAAGCAGTGAGATACCCAACCCAGATTTGTGGAGCATTCCAGCAGCCATCCTAGTCGCAGATGAGATCGAAGAAGTCCTGGATACGCATGAGGGCCGTAGTACTCAAAACATGAGCTATTATGAGTATTTAGTCAAATGGAAAGGTAGGCCCATGGAATATGCGACTTGGTTATCAAAGGCAGAGGTTGATCACTTGGGTCTACCTCAGACAGATCAGAAGTGAGGGTCACTTCTCAAACTCACCCTGGGTGTCTGATGCAGGAGCATCCGGAGGCGAAGCAGCAATCTTGCATCGCCCAAAAATGTTTTTTTTCTCTATGTGCCAAAACTGTCGCGATATCACGACAATTTTTGAGGAAGAACGCCAAAGGGCCAAACTGTCGCGATATCGCGACGTTTTTTGACGAAGGGCACTAAAGGACCAAACTATCGCGATATCGTGACACTTTTTGACAAACGAGGCCAAGGCACAAAACAGTCGTGAAATCGTGACATTTCCAAAGCAAAGCAGCTTGGGCGCCAAATGGTTGCAAAATCATGACATTTCCAAAGCAAAGCAACTTGGGGTGCCAAATGGTCATGAAATCGTGACATTTTCGAAGCAAAGCAGCTTGGGCGGCAAATGGTAACGAAATCACGACATTTTCGAAGCAAAGCAGCTTGGGCGCCAAATGGTCACGAAATCGCGACATTTTCGGAGCAAAGAAGCCAAGATGCCAAATGGTCACGAAATCGTGACATTTTCACAGCAAGGAGGCCAAGGCACAAAATGGTCACGAAATCACGACATTTTTGAAGCGATGGAGTTAAGGCACAAAATGGTCACGAAATCGCGACACTTTCGAGGGCAAGACTAGAGGGCGCAAAATGGTCGTGAAATTGTGACACCTTCGGAGGCAAAGCTCTAAGGCTCAAAGACGTCACAAAATTGTGACACTTTCGGGGGGCAAGACTTGAAGGCGCAAAGACGTCGCGAAATCGTGACACCTTCGGAGGCAAAGCTCTAAGGCTCAAAGATGTCACGAAATCGTGACACTTTCGGGGGGCAAGACTTGAAGGCACAAAGACATCGCGAAATCGTGACATGTCGCGGTTTCGTGACCCGAATGAAGAAGCCAAGTACGGAAGGCAAAGATGTCGTGAAATCATGACATGTAGCAGTTTCGTGGCCCGTAGGGAGAATTTGAGTGCGAAGGACAAAGACGTCGTGAAATCGTGACATGTCACGATTTCGCGGCCCGAAGGCGAAAAGCGAGCATGGAAGGCTTAGGCGTCGCGATTTCGTGACGTGTCACGAAATCGCGGCCCCAAGGAGAAAAGAGAAGCCAAACGTCGGAACGTCGCAATATCGCGACCAAAGAGGAGAGAGAAATTCGGAGAGCAAAGACGTTGCGATATCGCGACAAAATGCTCATGACTCCAGACCAGTCGATGGTTGCAGAGGCCGTTACAGCAGGGCACGTGGCATCGAATTACAGGCGTCCATAGAGCACTAAGCGGTTACAGGGACCCTTGCAAGAGGACATGTGGTACAGATTACTGAGAACTGTGGTGCATTCCTATGAATGATGACTCGAAGGGGAATGGACAGGCGGCTGCAGTGCACTCCACCATTACAAACCATGATGGTTCAGGGTGATTGGCAGCATCTTGCAGACAGTGGCAAAACACTCATGTGGGTGGTTACAGGGAATCCCACATTCTATGTAATGATGTTCGACGAAGGTCGGCTGGGGGGATAAGAGGGCCACATACGCATTGTAAAGGGGGGGTTCTTGGCCATTAGAATATGACTATTGTATTTTTTGATTTTTTGATCTCTGTTAATGAAATTGGGTGAATTTTTTGTGTGTTATATGAATCTTGCGTTAAGATATCTGAGTTTTGCGTCATACATGCTTCAGAGAAACAAAGGTGTGATTCTCCCTAACCTTTAAGGTTAATCTATGTAGGACTGAAATCAATACTTCTATTGTTTGAGAAATGTTCCAACCTTTGTGTGAGTGACACCCACCATAAGGTTGGAATATTAGTAATTTGAATTTGGCCAAGGTCTACAATGGTGATGTAAGCCTATGGTCATATGCAATGTAAGCCTATGGGAAAATATTCATGTATTCATATTTTGTGGGATGAGTGAGTTAAACCATTAGTATGGTTAACCTTATAATTATAAATTAACCTATAAACCAAACCATTTGAAAGCCAGCCACCACCAAAGGCCATCATGGAAAGAATCTTCAGGTCAATCCAACCAAGCCACTGCAATCACATCAAAAATGGGACGACACGTCTTGATAATCCTAGGAGGACCCCATGGAGGTCTGCAAATACATCAAGGAGATCTCATGAAGATCTACCTACTTGGATATCAGTAAGACAAGAGCAAGGGAAATTAAGGAATTTTAAATGGGATCCTCTTGCCCAGAGTGGGAGACCTAGAATATAATCAAAACTTGCTCTTGTATATTAGTAGTTAAATGAAATATGTGAAGACCAAGAATATACATATTTTTACTTCAAGTTAGAGCTCAAACCACTAATTTTTGTTATGCTCATAAAGACTTGATAGTTCAATGGAGTCAAACATGCTCAATGGATATACATTGATAAAATGGTAAAACTACCAAGGGATATTAAAAATTGATTCAAATAATTTTGACAAAATGGTAAGTTTTGAAAAGGGATTGTTATTTATTATATACAATTTTACCATGAGGGTTTTAATAAATTAAAAGGGGAGGTGGTAAATTTTAAAAATAGGGGATTTTTTAAGAATCTCGTGAACGCATCTGTTTTGAAGGCTTTCAACTAAGTGACCCCCCATGGGAGGAAACATGGGAGTAGGAGGTGGATTATGAGAACATACCTTTTCATTGTAGAATATGATATGAATATGGCTATTTAGCAAGAGACTACACACATAAGGTCCTAGAGCATGGAAGAGATGAAACAAATCCTAAAGGGTTTCAAGTACCCAAAAAAAGAATTTTCAAAAGAAATCAACAGTGATGAATTAGGTGGTGGTGTCAAATAATATGTTTGGCAATGTCCCCATTGATGACCTTTTGTATTATGAGGAGAATACAATGGAGATAGAAGTGTTGGAGACACATTTCCATGGTGGTAGGAAGAAATCTATGCCATAAGAGGTAAATAGCACCCATGACACCACCCTAGTTGTGTAGAGAAACAAACAATAAGTAAACAAGCCAACATACTACCAACTAAAAACCGAGGGGAATAAAAATAAGAATAAAAATATATTAAAGGTAGACACTACAAAAACCTAGAGCTTGCGGAAGATCTCACTGGATCTACCAAAAATACCCTAGTATTGTACACACATACGTCAAGGTTGGATGTTATTCCAAAATTAGGAGGGGTAAGCTAGGAGACAAGTAAGAAGATGAAAATGAACATCTGTCAAAATATAGGACATAAAACTAATCAGCACCATGTTGGCATTTGGAAATAGAAGCAGAAAAGCTAATATAAAAATGTAAGGTCAATGCCCTTACATATTTAACCTCAAATACTAATTAAAATCACTTCTTGGAACATTAGAGGACTCAAGGGTAGTCCGTTAAAACAAAATAAAATTAGAAGAATGATACAAAAAATCAACCTCAACTTGTCTTCCTTTAGGAGATAAAGGTGTTGGTGGAAGAGATGGATACAATTGCAAAGAAAGTTTTGCCTACTAGAAGAATAGATTCCCCATGAGGGGGTCACTTAGTTGAAAGCCTTCAAAACACGTGCATTCATGGGCTTCTTAAAAAATCATCTATTTTTAAAATTTACCACCTCCCATTTTAATTTATTAAACCCCTGGTGTCAAACCCCTATATAATAAATACCCCTTTTCAAAACTTACCATTTTGCCAAAAATATTTGAATCAATTTTTAATATCCCTTGGTAGGTTTACCACTTTATCAATGTATATCCATTGAGCATGTTTGACTCCATAGAAATATCAATTCTTTATGAGCATAACAAAAATTAGTGGTTTGAACTCTAACTTGAAGTAAAAATATGTATATTCTTGGTCTTCACACATTTCATTTAACCACTAATAAACAAGATCAAGTTTTTATTATATTCTAGGTCTCCCACTCTGGGCAGGAGGACCCCATTTCAAATTCCTTTCTTCCCCATGCTCTTGTCTCGATGATCTCCAACTAGGTAGATCTTCATGAGATCTCCCTGTTGTATTTCCAAGACCTCCATGGGATCCTTCTAGGCTTTTCAAGATGTGTCATCCTATTTTTGATGCGATTGTAGTGGCTTGGCTGGATTGATGCGAACATTCTTTCCATGGTGGCTGGATTTTGAATGGTTTGGCTTATAGGTTAAATTAAAATTATAAGGTTAACCATACTGATGGTTTAAATCACTCATCCCACCAAATATGAATACATGAATATTTTCCCATAGGCTTACATTTCACATGACCATAGGCTTACATCACCATTGTAGACCTTGGAAAAAGTCAAATTACTAATATTCCAACCTTATAGTGGGCGTCACTCACACAAAGGTTGGGATATTGCTCAAAAATGGAAGTAGTGAGTTTAGTCTTGCATAGATTAACCTTAAAGGTTAGGGAGAATCACACCTTTGTTTCTTTGAAGCATGTATTGTGATCATCCAAAATGACTTTCTTGATCTTTACCTTGATTAAAGTTTTGGTAGTAATAAAGAGTTAGTTGGTGGTTTCTACCAGCCAATTCTTGGATTTCAAACTCTCTATTTTAAGTGCCTACTGAGTTAGCACATTAGCTTTGATAGCTTCAAGATTTTCTACTTTGTCAAAAACTTCCATAAGCAACATAAAATTCATAGATACACTTTACTCAAGCCTTCTAATTCCACCCCACCAATATTCAACTCACCCTAAAAAACATTGTCATGTTCCTTAATCCTAGGACTAGCACTAACCATAACATTTTAATAGGAATAAATATAGAAGCAAGAAGAGAGAGAGCCATTTCAAAATTAATTTAAATGGGAAAATTCACACAAGCTACAGTATCAGCCAAAGCTCCTTTTAAGGCAGATTTTCCATTTGTCAAAATTTTAACAACATGCAGAATCATAAATTTGCTTACTAAACCTATCTACCTACCCGCTCTAAAGCCTCATATTAGTGGGTTTTGCACCATATCCTCAATATTTATAGTTGCTTTATACATGGAAATGCAACCTTTAGTATTCATAGAATCACATGGGGTAACCCAACCAATTTCATTACTTTTAACAATATTTTCTAGTGTTTCTTGTCCTCCTTATAAATCTACAAAAATGCCTTTTCAATATCAACAAGCTTATCATTCTTGTGAATTTGTAGTCCTCAAAGGAAGCATGCTCTAAAAACTCATGGAAGGAATCCCTCCATTATTTCTCTATTTTTGTCCTGTCAAGTGCCTCGTCCAACTTACAAATTCTAGGCTAGAAGTATAATCCATGTCCTTCGTGGAAACCATCAAAATGGCATATATACTATGACTAAAAATCAAATGAGCCTCCAAATCAAAATCTCAACCATTGTAGATAATTGTAACAACATTATCCATCACACACGCTAAAACAAGAAACATAACTCTATAAAAGGTCTTCACTTGTCATTATTTGCTAGTCCAATCAGCAAATTAAATGGCCATCATAAAGCATGCCACTATTGCATTAATCATCCTTCTTGGTGACACAATGGGAGATTTTCTTTGCATCACTTCTAAAATAGGTAGAATTACTAATAGATATTAGGTCCTCTTCCATATTAATCATAGAATCATCACATCTACTAATAAAAGTACCATGGGCCTGGATTTGGGTTCACTAGATACTCCCACCTTATTAATGACATGTAAAAATTGATCCTTTTAATATAGATGACTACATATCTTTACAAAATCCATTAAGGTGATCTTGATTGGAGATGTCTTCAAGAAAAAAATCTGCAATATTAGTTTATCTATGATAAAAAATGAACCCTGTGATTTCATTGTTGCACCATTTTATTTCCACTGACTCCTGGTAGAAAAGAAAAACTTTTATAGCTCAAAAATCAGTAACATTATTTATCATTGGTGTTTGTGGAGAATTTTGATCCTTAAAATGAAGTCCATAATGTCCCACATCTCCTTAACAACTAGATATAGCTATGAATTATTTTGAGACTGATGGCCATTATTTAAAAGGATAGAGGTAAGGATTTTGAATTTTGGATTATGATCACATTAAATTCCTTCGTCAATAGCCTACCACAATGCAATAAAAATATAAATTGCTTCTACAAGACTGTTTCTTTGTACTCCCATCCCTTCAACATAAAAAAAAAAGGTTTCATTCTCCATATGATCATAATTTCTAACATATCCTTCCAAAAGCTGAGGGACCTAGTTTATCTTTCTAAGCCCCACCCAAATATTTTTGGGTGGGGTGGAATCTAAAAAATATTGTTTGCTTCTCTTTTCCAGTCGGGAGCACTTTAATTCTACCACTATATTCAAAAAGTATTTGATAATTACTAAGCTAGGAAACGAAAAAAGGTATCTAATAAGTTATAGTTGATAGGATCAAGAGAATGATCATGAAGGTAATGCTAATGGTTTGGGGATTTGCAACCCCTGCCATATATATATAGGATCAAGAGAATGATCATGAAGGTAATGCTAATGGTTTGGGGATTTGCAACCCCCACCATATATATATATATATATATATATATATATATATATATATATATATATATATATATATATATATATATATATATATATATATCGTCTCGATGAAAAGCAAAAATGCTCATATGCACAATTTCATAACCAAATTAGTCTTGATAGAGTAAGAATACATGGCCAAGACCATGAGCAAACTACATAGGAATGATGTTCCAAACAAAACAATGATCACATGTAAATCAAAATATATTGACAAAATAATATAATATATATTAAAGAAGTTCTTTTGCAATGTTTACATAGTAGGCCCCTAAAACTTGGTTGATAACACATGCACACATCAAAAAATGCTGGAGTGATAAAAAAGTTGGAAGCATAGCATCAGAGTTAAGATTCAGAGTTTGATTACAAAATCAGCTCGTAACATGTCAAAAATCATATTTGACTTCACATATTATAGAAGCAGTTGTAGATGCAGCTTAGGGATCATATTTAAAATAGACAAATGCTCCATTAAATGTGCAAACAAGCTCAACATTCATAGTTTGAAATTTCACATCTGCTTCATAATTCTCATCATTTTATTTATTGAATTTAATTTCTCACATAGTTTTTATTCATCCTTGAATGCTTCCACAAACTTTAGCTTCTACATCCTTGAATGACCATTATGAACTAAATAACTCCAACATCCTCCCTTACTGGTCATTCTAGAAACTACACCAAGTTTATCTTTGAATTTTACAAATTGATTTAGGCCAACAGACTTGGTGAAAATATCTACAATTATCCTTTGAATTTGTCTTAGCTTTATGAATTAGGTCAATACTCATACACATCATCAAAATTATGTTATCAACATAAAAAATAATAATATTTTTAGTAATGTCCTTGACATTGACGTATTTATACTTGCATAATAACTTATCAATAATTGTTTTCTTAGTAAGTTATATGTGTTTCCTATAAGGGGCCACTCCCATTAAACAACTAAAACATTACATCTGCTATTAGGTCAACTAGACCATGTCCAAATAAAATTTCCATAAACCAATCCTAGCTTGTCTTTTCATACAATATTTTTTCTAGCTTCCTCTTCTTCATACTTCATGGACCACTAATTTCCCTCTAACAATTCCTTGATATCATTTTCATTGAGAGATAAAGTGTTGCTTAGTGAGTTACCTTTCGATATTTGAATTTTATGAAGGAAAATATTCACATTGCAATTGACTAACTTAACGGCCACCCTATTTCTTTTCTTGTAGATATGTTGGCTTTTCCACGATACTGCATCTATCAATACTTTCTAGATCCTTTTGAATACCTACATTTCTTATTACAAATGGTGATGAAGAAAAATTAAGAGGCTATTTCTTGTAATCAATACAATGGAAGCTAGGCATGTGCCATGTTAAAGGTTTGTATCTCCATTTTGAAGTTGGAGAAGGATAAAAGAAAATAGATTTCTTCTCCTAGATTTCTAAGGAGAGAAGGTATTATCTAAGTGTTTTACTTTCCAACCAAGTGACGTTCCTTGGAATTTCCTCGTATCAGCTTCACATAATGAAGCTTTGACCCATCACGAAAGGGTAGATATGCAAAACCAACCTAGCTAGAGAGACCATCTATACAATGAAACTATGTATACTTCCATGAATATTAATAAGCATATATTCGTAGTAGATCTAAATTTGGTGTAAAAATCAACTTGAACTATAGGTGATGCATCTACTATGTATTCATATATTAGCCATATTCGTGATTGTACAACATTTTTGATCCCATACAATCTAGCATATTATACCTATTTTCCTAGTGCATCAATCCAGTTATTCAAACTCTCTTTATCTATCAAGGATGAATTCAGATGCATTTAATAATTCAATCCCTTCAATTTTACCATGCAGATACAATTAATGCACTACACAAAAGCAATCTATACTTTTTTCTTGAAGGTACTTGTTTTTATTTAATTGATACTATTGTTCAGCCATATGGCACTGTCTCACTTCAAAATTGAATTATGAGTACAGTCACAACTGCATGTACATGCAATGGCACATTCCCTTCTTTATCTTACAATTTCAAAAAACAAACAAGGAGGATTCTTAAAAGGATAGTTTAATTTTAGTCATACTAAATAAGTAGAGTCTTGGAATGTTTTCTTTATATTGGTCACCAATGTAATATGACAATAGCCTTATAATGAAAAGTCCAAACAAATATTTAAATCAACACCAAAATATGCATTAGCCTATTACAACCATTTATATTGGTCACCAATGTAATATGACAATAGCCTTATAATGAAAAGTCCAAAAGAATATTCAAATCAACACCAACATATTCATTAGCCTATTACAACCACTATAACAAAATTTTATTTTGATGATGCATTCAAAGAGGGAGCATTCATTCTCTACCACAACAAACATGATCACCAAAATGCAACAACATTTTCTAGTAGGAGAGGCAAAGCCTTTACAGTTTAGTGTATGATTTTCCCTTATAACATATCAGAAAGATGTTTTTTTTTCTTATAACTTTAGTTTTAATTAATCATAATAATTTGGGGGGTATGACTGAGTCACAATAATTTTGGGGGTATGGTTGAGTCACAAGAATTTGCTTTAATATAAAGCAATGTTCCCAAAAAAAACATTTTTGCATCAAAAACACCCATTTGTATTTTATTCTAGGGTATGGTTGAGTCACAATAATTCCCTAATAGAATTATCCTCCATACTGCAACCTAGTTAAGCAACCTAAATATGTATGTATTTCCAAAGTTTCTCTCAAGGGAGGAGAATGAATTCAATGTTTGCATGCATTATCTATAGCAAACAAAGTGAAACCCACAAAGCCAATGCCATAGATTTTCAATACCCAATTTTTTTCACATTTTTTTTTGTTGGAGAGAATTTTTTTCACATTTTATTTAAGAAAGTAAAACAATTTTTTTTTTTCAGATTCAATCTCTTGCAAAATCATAATATTTTTGCAAAAAAATCAGTGATTTTCAAGCCATGCAAGAAATTAAACTTGACCTGATTTGTATTATTTTTTGCTTTCTTGCTTTCAAATCATTTGCTCCTTGGCTCCCATTCCACCGTATTGTCCATTGCCAAGGGATTTTTTTACACCAAAAATATTATTTAAAAAATGATTTAAACTATATTTTCCAAAGGAAATACACAATAATCTAGAGAAAGCGAAAGCCAACCTGAACCTGAATTTTTAGCCAATAGGTGAAAAACCAAATTTCCTCCTCGCTGTTCATTTTTCTCCTTCCAATCCTCCTTATTCTACTCCTCGTGTGTATGTTCTCTCTTATGTTCATGTCCCTCCCATATATGGTTGATACCCCCTTTGTACGCTATTTCCTACGAGTATGAATGCAGGCGTACTCGCCATTAAGGTAAAGTGGGTAGCTATAATGAAGTGAGTAGTCCAGGAGTTGGAAAATCCTACTATTAAGTATTCACGTTAAAATAAAAAATATATATTATATGACACTAAAAAAACCAAATAGACATGGAATTTTATCCCTAAAATCAAGACAAATTTACTTTTTATATGGCAAATTGATTATTCAACTCTGACGACAAAGACACTATATTTAACAAATTCATTCAGTGCATAAGAGGATGTGATGTGTTACAAAGGGCAATGCTTATTTGTGTTGGGACGATAATGTAAAATGTGTGTGTGTGTGCCACTTGCTGATAAAATTTTAAAATTTTGTTAGCTTTTTAAAGATAATAAAAATTAACTTAGATCATTTATTATATTTATGTTTCTATGATTTTGATCATAATAATTTATGAATATATTAAAACATATCCATACATCAATAACAATTATCTTAATTATTCTGTGGTTATTGAAAGAAGAATCACTATTACCCACAAAATAATATATATTTTTAATATACAATTTTAAATTATAATATTAATTTGTTCCTGTTAAAAAACCTCAATGGCATGTTTTTGGTATTTTATATTAGTGACATTAGTTTGATTTATGGGGAGGGAGTCCCACTAAAAGTAAAAAATATTGTATGACATTTAAAAATATATATATTGTATGACACTAAAAAAATATTGGATGACATTAAAAGCGTACATAAGTATTTTAGTGTACTTGCTCACTCATTCTTTTTCTTTTGCAATTTTTGTCCTTTAAATAAATGCCCTAATATTTTTATAAATATTTGGTATGCAACTTAGATATAACCCCTCACCCCTCTTCTCTAGCCCCATTTTTTACCGCTAGAATCTATATCTAGGTATGCATGAATTTTAAACACCCCTCCCCTATAAGATACTTACCAATTTATCGATGGTTCAACTTGATATTAAAAATACCCCTGTATGCACTCACATGGTATTTACAATTTCCTTAAAGTGACCCCCCTTATGGGATTCCCTCAACTCCCAAGGGGTATTCGGATGCATTACATGCCTTTGGAACCCTAAAGAGGTATTTATTCACCAAGTGGTGGATAGCTATGGTCTCTTGGCAGTAGTAGCTTAGAGTAGGCAATCATGCCAAGTTATGCTCTACATGAATGCTTATGCACCTACTAGCCTAGAGGAGAAAGGTAGATAGTGCAAGAACATAAACTACATTATTATCCAATTATCTCAAGCATGGGACCTGATAGAAGGATATTTTAATACCATCCTATCCTTGGAAGAGAATTTAGGAGGAAATTGTAGCTTAGATGGGAACATAAATATCAAGGACTACATAAAAAACCTTCATATTGTGGATGTTAGGTCGGATAATGGTCGGATGACCTGGTCTAATAGGAGGTAAGGCTCTACCTACATTCTAGAAATATTAGACAAATTCCTGCTATCAATTTTTTTAATTCACGAGCACAATTCTAAGGTGAAGATCCTAAACATTATAGGCTTAGAACATTGGCCACTCATGACAAAACTGTGAAAATCCAAGGCCAGAAACTCACCATTTAGATTCTAACTGATGTGGTTCCAAGATAATACTTTAAGGTCTAGAGTGCAGCAATGGTGGAAAAAAGGTAAACCTCAACATGAAACCAAGGTGTACAACTTTGGGAGGAGACTTCAATACATTAGATCCAAGATAAGGATCTAGAACTAGGAAGATTTTGGAGATGTCAAGAAGAAAAAGCTAGAAGTGCTATCCCAACTCAAATATTTGAATAAAAATATATGCATGGATGGCCTCATGGAGGGTATGAGTATGGAAAATATTAAACTTACATCCTAGCTAGAGGAATGGGAAAAAATGGAAGAGTCATTATGGAAGCAAAAATCTAGAATCCAATGGCTCTAGGAGGGGGATTGAAACACATGATTCTTCCACAAATCTCTTCTAGCCCATGGATCACACAATTTTATACCCTCCTTGAGAAGAAAAGTAGGAGATACTATCCATACATGCGAAGGAATAAGGTCTGTTACAGTAAACTATTTTATGATTCTATTCATAGTAGAACCTCTAGATATGAAAACCCAATAAGAAGTGTTATAGCAGATACTCATAGAAAAATTTAGTTTTAATTGCACCAATAACTACCAAAGAGTTACAACATGTGGTTTTCAAAATGCATAAAGGTAAGACTATTGGGCCAAATGGTTTCCCCATTGAATTTTACCAAGAATTTTGGAATATCTTACATGAGGATATTCTATATGTGATGGAGGAAGCTAAATAAGCTAAAGATGTGAGGAAGGAAATCAACAAATCATATATAGCATTAATATCAAAGGCATAAGATGCATAACACATTACCAAGTTTAGACCAATAGCTTTATGTAATATTTTGCTCAAAATAATCACCAAGGTAATGGTGGAGAGGCTCGAACCGCTTTTGCATAAGATTATCTAACTAGAAAAATGTGGTTTTGTGGAAGGCAAATAAATAGTGGACAAGATAGTTTTGGCTTAAGAGGCTATTCACTCCATGGAAGCATATGAATCCCCATCCATGTTCATCAAATTAGACTTATCCAAAACATATGATGGGGTGGACTAAGATTTACTCCTCAAAGTAATAGGTCAAATTGACCTCTGAAAAGAATGGATAAATTGGATCAAGGGATGCATTTCATCAATGTCCTATTCAATTTTGATCAATGATTGCCCTTTATAATTATTCACTACATCTAGAGGTATTAGGCAAGGAGGTCCTCTTTTCTCATATTTATCCATCATTATGGTTGAATGCTTGGTAATGACAATAATAAAATGTAAGGAAAACAAAACATTATCACTATTGAAAATGAAGCTCGACCAATCATTCATATCAAATTTGTTGATAATTTTACTCTATTAGGGAAAGCAACAGTGAAGGCAACCTCAAGAATCAAACATATTATAAGTTGTTTTTCAAGAGCCATAGGGCAACAAATCACTGAGAAAATATCTAAAGTCATTTTCTTCCATTGGTTAGCCAAATAGGAGATCATGGTTCTTGATAAACTAAGATACCAAAAGACCTCCCTTCCCATCACCTACTTAGATATTCCTCTTAAAACAGGGATGGAAAAGAAGGATTGGGTATTTCTAGTGGACAAAGTAAAAAGGAAAATAAAAAATGGACTAATAGATGGATATCATCAGGGGGGAGAATAACCCTGGTTAAATCAATCCTTCAATCTATACCTATTTATGTCTCCACATTTTTGGACATTCCCAAGGTAGTGCTAAGAGAGTTGGATCAAATAAATCATCAATTCCTCTAGAGGGGCACTAAGGAGGAAAGGAAATGGACATTGGTATATTGAGAAAATTTATGCCTTCACAAACATGAAGGGGACTAAGATTTATATAGAAAATTAAGAACAACAAGGCACAAGCAGCTAAGTTGTATTGGAGGATGTTGAGTAATCCCAATGCCCTATGGACCCAAAGTCTAAGAGCTAAATATAAAGAAAATAAAAACTTGATAGCCATTATTCGACACCAACTACCTAGCAAAGGATCCCCCATCTTAGCAATTTTGAGTGTAGGAGATGCGCTGATAAAGAAGGAGCTCTTTTGGATAATTCACAATGGTCAACATGCAAAATTTTGGACAAACTCTTGGGATAGGCACCAACCTTTGGTGGCTCAATTTCTAGAGTGGAGACCTTTCATGGAACAACTACACAAAGCAAATTGGATAAAAGTAGAAAAATACTATAGGTACCAAACTATAAATTCTAAAGTTGGTAATAATTAGGTTCCCACAGTTTAATGGCCAATTCAAATCCCAAAGAGGCAAAATATGAACATCCAATAAACTCTACAAATGAGATCACTTTCTTGGTCTCAAGCAGAGGATTCCCTTTGATGGAGAAACACAAGTTAGAGGGAGTATCTAGTAGCAAGTGGATACATAGTTCAATGCTAAAGGAATCCTAACCCGCTTCAAGACTTATTCAAAAAAATATGGGTACAAAAGTTATGGCCTAAGGTGAGATTCTTCATTTGGTTTCTTCTACATAAAAAGGTACTAATAGGGGAACAACTTATGAAAAGAGGCTACCATGGTCCTTTTAGATTTGAGATGTGTGGGAAGAACCTCAAAACACTTTGTCACTTATTTTTTGAATGTCTTGTAGCCTCAAATTTGTGGAAGATGATGCTTATCTTACTTGGTATTAACTGGTCTGGCTTTACCTCCCTAGAGCATATATGAAGGGAATGGACTACATAGGATGGATTAGACCAATATCATAGGTAGATAGTATGAGTAGGAACTACTCTCCTACTTTGTAACATATGGAAGGAAAGGAAAAACTGCATCTTTAAACAAGAGTCTAAGGACATCTACTATATTTGGCAAAAGACCATAACCAACATAGAAGAGATATTCTAGCATACACTGAAGTATCCCTAGGAACCCCACCAATAATTCGAATACATCATAAACAGATTAAAAATTATTCCTAAGGTTGTTAATCAACAAATGACAACCATAAGACATCCAAACGTAGTTAGAAAGGAAAAGTGGTAGCCTTCCCCAAAGGATTGGGAAAAAGTTAACACAAATGGAGCATCACATGGGAATCCAAGAGGAGCTAGTACGAGAGGGATATGAAGACAGTTGAATAGGGTCTCAATTTTCACCTTTGCAGAGAATCTTGGTATTCTTTCCAACAATCTAGCACAAGGTTGTGGCATCCTTAGAGGACTCTAGGAGGCAGTTAAGGTAGGTTGGAAGAAGGTCCAGATAAAATCTGACTTACAAATCATGATCAACCATTTAAAGAATCCAAGGGAGAATATGAAGCTTGATTGGAGACTATGGAGAATCATAGAGAAGATTCAGATGGTATAAACAATCTTTCTATTTGTGAAATACAATCACATCCCTAGAGAACAACAGAGTTGTAGATGCGATGGCCAACTAGGCTCTAGACAAAGGCAACCTCACTTGTTTTGACTATCACCCTAGATGGTGGACAATATAGACTAAGAAAGATCTTCTCTATCCTCTCTCTTGATTATAACAACATTAAATATATTTAATGTTATAATTCACTATATTAAATTGTTCTTTTATAAATAAATTATTATAATAAATTAATTAATAAAAATGTAACATTCTAAATTCTATATTAAAAACATGTGTTTATGAAAAAATAGACGATATATTCCTTCTATGCAATATAATTTTTTTAATATATATAATCGTAATGCTCAATTGTGGGTAGCCAGGTTATCCATTGTAAAAATAAAAGTCGGACTACTTTTACTAGGTATGGGCCAAAATACCTTTATACTTGAAACAACTTTCCAAATGTATTATTAAAACAAACTTTTTTCTACGCACTATAAACCGTCCGTCATCTTTGACGAAATTAGGAGGAAGGCTCAAATTTAAATAAAAAAATAAAAATCAAATTTTATGTGCTCAAAAGGGTCACGCGAGATATTGGATTTAGACGAAAAGTTCAAGTCCTCGATGTCTCTAGGTCATGAATTTGTCAAAGATGTTTAGAGTAAGAGCGTGCGTGATGACGTCCCAACCCACGAAGGACAATGATGGGTCCGGGTCTTAATATTAATTTAATAACGAGTTTTATTTTTAGTAATTGATAAGAGTAGGTTTAAACCACCGTCTCATTATTGTTGAAGGGAACCATCAGTGATTCATACTGTCATTGTGGGTCTGACAAAGGATTCAGACTACTACTTTTACAAACAAATTACCTTTGAAATTACCAATCCACTAACCCTCGAGGAATAACGAAGCAGTACTAATCCACTAACTTTAGAGAAATAACTAAACAGTCTAACGCATACTCAGAGGATTCAAATCAAACTACTACCTTTACAAACAAACTACCTTTAAAATTACCAATCCACTAACCCTCGACAAAATAACGAAACAATAACGAAGCAGACATTATTCGGCACAAAAACCTTGTGATAAAGAGGAATAGGCTAGTTTCTATGCAGGTCTTGCGTTGGTCGATGTCGTGCAGAGTTTAGTTACAGTAATGTGATATGTTTGAAGATTTAAAAAAATAAAAAATAATGTAGCTTCTGTCATAATCATTTGATTCCCAATACCCCGTTCAAACAATTTTCTGGGTCTACCATCACGTTTTATATTACCTTTCATCATAAACTAAACGTGTATAAATGTTTTTTCTCGGAGGATACGTTTGATGTTTCGACCTTGTCTTCTTTGAAGATTTCAATGGCCAACGATACTGCGAGCACCTTGGTCCCCAGATTTTCAAAGACAATCGATTTGCGGAACCTTTAAATGGCACTCCTCCTGGGTCGTCTTTTGTTATTCTTCTCGAGTACACAAACTTAGTAAAATTGAATCTAACTCTAATTTAGTAATTTTCCATTGATGTTATCAAGTATTTGGCAGGTCTATGTCAAACTTATTGAGATTGGTTTTTTATAGCAAAATTATTAATTTTAGATTTGTTTATCGACTTGCTATTAAATTCACACCTATTGTGTGCTTAAATAACATGTTTGCATATATGGTCATCACTTTTTAATAGGGTTACGTCTTTATAAATATATTCACAGCTTTTAATGATATCATCTAAATAAAATGAACAGTTTTTAATGATATTATCTAAATAACAATGAATGCACTTTAGGATTTTTCAAAGGAATCCATTGTGTCATGATGGACCTTTTTGATATAAAAAATATTGTATTGGGAAATGATGCTTTAATATTTGATTTTGTGCAATTGAGTAATTATGCAATATTAATAGATATTGAAGAGCATGATACAGCTAACAAATTATCAATGTATAGGATCAGGTGCACTCGTAAGTGGAAGAAGTTGAGTCATCCACCGAAGACGGGGGTCCTAGAGGTTGGAGAAGTGATGATAAGGCAACTCGGAGGTAACAAAGATGGATACCTTCATATAGACATGCATTCGGTTAAGAAATAATCATCAATAGCTAGCCACCTTGAGCCCCAGATTCATAGCCTAGTAGCTATCGTAAGTTCTAGAGGCTAAGACAGATGATTAGATTGATGGAAAGACTCCCTCTTTATTATTGCACATGCATGATTATCTTTTGCTTCAACACTATTTGCTTTAATAATCTATGAACTATGAATGAATAGGTTGTCTTCATAATCTATGAGCTATGAATGAAGGGTATGGGACTTTAATTTATTAAATGAGGAAAAATGTTTATTTGAAGATTAAAGTAGTTGACTTTAATTGAATAATGAATGTGAATATGGTTTGTTTTGTAAATTAAGGGCATGAGACTTTAATTTATGAAATGAAGAAAAATATTTATTTGAAGATTAAAGTAGTTGGCTTTAATTGGATAATGAATATGAATATGGTTTGTTTTGTAAATTAAGGGTATGGGAATTTAATTTATAAAATGAAGAAAAATGTTTATTTGAAGATTAAAGTAGTTGGTTTTAATTGGATAATGAATATGAATATGGTTTATTTTGTAAATTAAGGGTATGGAACTTTAATTTATGAAATGAAGAAAAAGATTTATTTGAAGATTAAAATAGTTGGTTTTAATTGGATAGTGAATGTGAATATGGCTTATTTTGTAAATTAAGGGTATGGGACTTTGATTTATGAAATAAAAAAAGGTTACCAAGATATTGTAGGTTATTTGGAGAGGAAAGGGCAATCCTCCAAGGGAGGTCCTAGGTTCGAATCTCCACCCTACCAAAAAGTTTAATTGGGTACCCAAAATCCAATTGATAATTTTGGTGCAGGCAGGGTCAGGCACGAATATCGGGTGAATTTGACGGTATAGACCCCTGGTCATGGTCTATCAGACCAAGGCGGCCCTACAAGGGGTTTTTCGCTTGAAAAAAAAATAAATGAAGAAAAAGGTTAATGTGAAGATTAAGGTAGTTGGCTTTAATTGGATAATAAATGTGAACCTAGATTATTTACCAATTAAGAGTATGGTAATTTGATTGTTAAGAAAGGGTTAGAACATTTATTGCAAGAAGAGCATATGGTTTGATGCATGGTTGAATAAATCTCATGAGTAGATGAGAGGGGAAATAGAAATAGTAGTTTCTATGGTATCAACTATGCATTAGAAAGTTGAATTACTTAGGTTATTTGTATAGTTGCAATTTGGTAATAAAATTAACAAATGCATTTAGAAGCATGTTTATCCTGATCTATGAGTGTCATGATCACCTACTATCCTCACTTGATCGATGGAAGAGCGGGAGGACCAAATTCATAAGATGGATCGATACACAAGTTTTCTCTCTACCTTACATCTTTCTTAATTATGCAATAGATTAGATTTGTGGGGAGGTTTCCCTGATGAAATTAATGTAATGTATTGTTTGAAGGTATGGGTTTACCATACATAAATTTGTAATAAATAAACAATGTGATTGATGCACCTTGTATTCCATCAGTTGAATGTAGTTGTATTTAAATCCTTTATATTGCATGTTTATCCTTTAGTTATTGCTTTATGTTTTAGTTATCCTTAACTTATTTAATGATTTATATTTTGTTAGATTTAGTATCTAGATCTATTATTTAAATTCTTATGTTAATAATTGTTATAAAAACAATAGTAAGTTCTAGGTGAACTTAGAGGATGACCTAAGGGCTTGATACCCCCTTAGGGAGATTGGTACTAGGTTTAGAAGATTGTACCAGAGTTAAGATAGCTTGTTAAAGGATAATATTGATAGCTTAACTTGTAGTACATGTAGCATACCCACACATAATGGCTTATATAAAACATGGAGATGTGTGTACACCTAATGATTGAAGGTGGTAAGTCTAGCTCATAAAAATTGATGATATGGGTGGACTTATGTGCATAGCATGAGATATACCTATGCAGAAGGGACTTGCGTGAGGGGAATCTTGTGTGGTATAGTTCTTGAGAAACTTAGGGGTTGTCAAAACATTAAGTTATTCTAATGTTGGTTCAAGATTTATGAATCGCTGTCCTTAGTTCAAAAAAATCCTTTCTATCTTTATGTGTTTTCTTGTTTCTTGATTTTTGGGTCGTTACATTTGGTATTAGAGCTCTAGGTATGAGGGTATAGAGATTCTTATGTGCAGAAAGAGATTCGAGAACCTCCAATGAAGGCTTGCTTAAGTTTAAGCTAAAATTTGGGATGACCTAGAGTCTCTACTTATTAGAATCTAATGGAGTTGACTCCAATGGAGGATGAATGTTACGATACATCAGTATGGGATTTTTTATCAATGGTACATCATAATATTGGAACGTTAACCTAGTTATATTTCTAATGATTTGGCAAGAAGAACTTTGTAATGTGGTTTGAGTTAGTAATGTAGTTTAAGATGAAACTATAATCTAATTATTTTATTGGTTGAAACCAGATCAAGATGTCACCGAATGCCAAGAGAGAAAGGCATCCACCTAGATAAACTCACAAAAATTAATGTTGAAGAAGGGATCCAGAATGAGGATCCAAAAACTCCCAATACGGGAATGGAAGATCTCACTACCATAGTTTTCTCGTTGCAATATTAGTTAAGGCAAGTGTTAGAAACTATTTCAAACCAAAATACACAAGCTAGAGATTCAAAAGTTAACCAAGATGAGGAGTTGACTATGGCGAAGATACAAACTAGAGCCCTCTTAGAGAAGGAAACAATAATAGATCTAAAGAATGTTTGTATCTCCAAGTTTTATGGAGAAGGAGAGGGAGATGCAGTTGAGGCTTGGTTAAGGGAACTAAAAGTTTTCTTCATAGTAAAGGGATATTCTTGAGGAACCCAAATGGTTTGGGCTACTATTTACCTTGAAGGAGTTTCCCTAGATTGGTAGGAAACTTACTATGAGAAAACTAATATTGAACTAGTAGACATTCCATGGAAGAAATTTATAGTCATATTCAAGAAGAGATTCCTCACATAGCATTTCTATGCTCTAAAAATAGAGGAGTTTGTTAGTTTAAGGCAAGGAACCAACATAGTGGATATATACCACAAGAAGTTGATAAAATTGTTGAAGTATGTACCCACCTATAATGAGAAAATATGGATTCACAAGTTTACTCATGGATTGCAATATAATATAAAGCATGATGTAGAGATGTAGGAACCCAAGTAATTGCAAAAGGTATATGACCTAGCAAAGAAAGTAGAGTCGCACTTCTGTTATAAATATGAAACCTTATCTAAGCAAGACCACCAAGAACTAAAGAAGAGGAATAGCAATGGGGTTGTAAAATGGGAGGTGAAGCAATTATGGAAGGATAAGAACCCTCAAAATATAGAGAAGAAGTCTAATGGAAGCCAGAAGAATTTCAAGAAATTTTTTTATAAGAAAGGTAGCAAACCCAATAAAGCTAAGCCTCAACAACAAAAATCACAAGTTTTAGTTCCAACAATTAAGGGAGAGGAGCAAAAATTGGAAAAGTGACAAGGGTCCAAGGATGGGTGTTACCATTATAGAGGATAACATTTTTCTAACCAATGCCCATACCGACAAAGGCCAACTACATCCAATATTAAAGGAAAGGAACCTATGCATCAAATATACGCCACATTTGGGAGTCAGAAGCCTGAGGGACAAACTACCCCAATGATTTTAAAACGTAAAATTTTTGATAAGCAAGTGAATATATTAGTTGATAGTGGAGCAACCGATAGTTTTATTTCTTGCAAGTTAGCAAAATATATTCCAAAAATACTAAGGTATTTGGATCATGTATGGAAAGTTGAGTATGGTTTAGGATATACCTACTTCGTAAACTAGTGTTTCTCGATGATGGAAATTACTTTAGCTAATGGAGCCACAAAAGGTTGCTTATATGTAGCTCCACTTCATGCCTTTGATGTGATCCTAGGGATGGATTGGTTACAAGCCCATAAAGCCGTAATCAATTTCTAGGATAGGTGGATCAAATATTCTAAAGGAGGTAAGAAAAAACTATGAATTCATAGTGAACAAGGGTTATTTAAATCCTAGAGTTTATCAACTATGCAATTTAAGAGAGCCCTAAGAAAGGGAAGGATAGCCTATAAAATCAAACTAAATGAAGTTGGAGAAGGCCTAAAGAAGGATGTGTTGGAGATGCATCCAAATTTATAGGATTTCAAGGATGTATTCCCTGAGGATCTACCTGGGCTCTGTTGGTTCGGCTTTCATGCACACCCCGGGAAGGATGAAGCAAGGAAGCCCCGGAGACACCCACGGGACGGATCCCACTCATCTTTAGGATCTAGCTGGTTATCCAAGGTGCGAGTTACGGAGTTGGGTCGAATGGCAATTCACTCTTTTCCACTTCCGGAATAGATTTCAATATGGATCGCTCTCGTTACCTTACAGGGGGTTCCTGAACTTGTTCAAGTAGTTGCAAAAGTTACTTGTTAATCATATTTAACTTGAATTCTTGATCTAGCTCTCATGGGTCAGCAGATTTAAATAAAAGACAAACAAAGAAAATAAAAATGGATCATTCACCATAAGCAAAGAGAGGGTAGGGTAGGGCAAAAAAGAGAAGTTTATCAAACATCAACTGTAAAACCCAAACTATCAATTTTATCTATGCTACTAGCTTCACAACAGAACAAATCAAAGAAGAAAGTGTCCAGTCAGCCTAAGATCACTTTCAACTAAGAGCACAAGGCAGAGTGAAACAGATCTAGCAAAAAATTATAAATCCAAGGGCAACTGGTTAAAACTGGTATCTTTCACCGACAGCCTAGCTCACACAAAGGAAGACAGAGCAATTAGAACAAACTTAACCTCAAATCTGCAATTTCCCCTAGCAGACAAGAGAACAACTGAAGCCTAACAACATATTTAAACTTGATAATGGCAGATTTACAAGGATATATCTAACAAACTTTAAATGGAACGGATAACAAAAGAAGATACACTTATCACACTCTGCAAAATATTAGGCTCCCCGGCCATGCTATCACGTAAAAGCTAAAGCACATCAACTCCAAGTCCGAAAACAAAGGATTTCACAAAATTTGCAAGAAATTGCTTATAAGCCTTTTATTTCTAAGTCTCCGCCTCCTCGCGATTACATTTAGAATCAGTATTTATAGACTCAGGACAGTACCCCGATCTTTTCAAAATATCTTCTGCTCAAACCCTAAATCTTATCGCACTTAAACCCTAGGACCCGGGTTTTACAATAAAAATCCATTTAAAATCAAAGTCCGGATAGAACTTAACCCTTCGACAAATCATGCAGCTCAACCGCCATAAATGGAGAAGATAAAATCTAAAGCCACTTGCATTCATCCGCAACCGCAAATAAATGCCTCCATTAATTCCGCTGGTGAGCCGGATGAGTCACCACTTCTCCATCGAATCTGGTCTCCGCAAAGCCATCCCTGTGTTGAAATTGTCTTCATGCTATCAAGTCTGCAATAAATTTGTCATTGAATGCTCTCACCGGCTTCTTTCCCTCTAGCATGGCGGTCCTTGACTAAATCCGCACTTTAACTTTGCCTTTATGGCCTTTCCCGGTTGTCCCGCAAGTGCCAGATGGAATCCTGCATGAAAGACAAAAAGATGCATTATATTAGCACTTTAAAAAACATTAAATCCAAGCTTAAAACATTAAAAACAGATTAAAATCCGCAAAATAAGCTTGCATGTCGGCTTCTGCTCTGTCTCATACACGCTTTGACACGTGTCGCTACCCCAGGATGCCTTCTGTTTCCCGTCGGAATGCACTTTCAGGTCAACTTAGGACTTTCTCTCTCCTACCGTGATTCTGCGACATGTCGCGATTTCGTGACATGTCGCGAAATCGCGACGTCCCCAGCGCATCGGCAACTTCTTCCCTCGTCGACCGTGAAAACGTGACATGTCACGATTTCGCGACATGTCGCAAAATCGTGACCTTCCTGGCCTCCGTACAACTTCTTGATTTTCAACCGCGATTCTAGAACACGTCGCGATATCGCGATAGTTTCGTACCTGCATGCGTTGACCGCGTTGACCACGATTTTGCGACACATTTGCGACTTAGCCGATTTTTCATCCTCGCAGCCCACTTTCTCTCTCCTACCATGAAAATGCGACATGTCGCGATTTCGCGACATGTCGCAAAATCGTGCCCTTCCGTACGACTTTTCCTTCTCTCTCCTACGTCGCGCCTTTTCGGCACTTAGCCGATTTACAATGCAATATCGCTCTCCCTCTCCAAAATGGAAAGTGTCGCGATTTCGCTACACTTTTCCGACTTAGCTGCATTTTTATTTACCCGTCGCGATATCGCGACATTTCTGAAAATGGAAGTGTCGCGATATCGCGACACTACCAAAAATGGAAAGTTTGATTTTTCATGAATTTATGCAACTGTTTTCAGGATTTTTCTCGGTACCGGTGCAAGATTTTCTTTGTGCATGAATGATTCTAGCATGTAAAAAGTGAATTCTTGGATAACACAACTGGAATGCAAGAAAAAGCACAACTTTAAAAAGGAGGCAAGCAAATTTGGATTTAAAACCCGAAAAGATCAAGAGGGTCCCTGCTGCAAAATGGAATTTCAAAGTTTTCTAGAGGATGGAATCTCATTTTTCAGTGGGGGTGTGTTGCTTCTCAACAAATGGCGATATCTGCGGGTAAAATAGTAGCACTATTTTAGAACCCAAGACTTCGGTTTCAAAACAAAAAGACCATGCATCATGCCTTGCCACATACATTCTTCACAATAAATTGACTGTTAACTGCCAGCTGTTAAAAATTTCCCAAGGACATACTGGGCTGGATTACTTCAAGGAAGATTTCTGATGTGCAATTTCAAAGGGTATAAAATTTCTTCAAGGATGACTGAATTGATTGATGAACTCTGGACTGATCAGCTTTTCTAGATTGTAAAAGGGGAAACCGAGTAGAGCTCGTTTACATAGTTTAGCCTTTTACAAACCTAGACAGAGTTACCCTTTAGATTTACACGACCCAAATTTACAACTCAGCAGGGCATAATCTAATATTGGCTGCCTCTTTTAATTGTTCAACTCTTTTCTTTTTCTTTCTTTTTTTTTATATCTCTCCCTCTGAAATATATCAATATCTGAGATGCTCTTAGAGGAAATTACAATTTTCTTTTATCATTTGATCAATCTGGGAACTGTTTCGGGCCTAGGCAACCGATAGCCTCCCGTGGATACCCAAATAATTGCATGAACCATAGTCCCCTCTCATAACCAACTTTTCTTGGATTCCCCGGGAGTTCCTCCAACTAAACAAAGATAGCAGTTTTTCTATCATTAAAACAATCGTGGCAAGTAAGACACAAGATCGAATCATCTCTCTGCCTTTGTCCCGAATAACAAAATAGTTCCACAGTTCAGTGCAAGCGGACTATCTCAATTAGAATGATGAACAACATGGGCATTGGATTGACACCGGATTTATCAGCTAGGAATAAAACAATTTTCAGCAGGTTGACTTTTCATTGATTGCTCAGGCAAAGGTTAAAAGACAGAATATTTTAGAAGCCAAAGGACTTTGTACAGGCTTCCAAGGACAGGCACAGGCTTGAAAAGCAAAACAGAATCAAACTATACAGACTAAAACACAGAACTGTACAGGCAGCAAAGAAAAAGAAGCAAAGCAACTAAAACTGCTAAACTGCAGCAAAGCTAAACTGCAACAGCACAGAAATAAACTAAAGCAACTAAAAACTGCACAGCTGTACAGACAAAGGAATAAAACAAACCGCAAGGCTATTTACAAAGGATGCAAAGCACAACTGTACAGGCAGCAAAATTAAGCTAAAACAAATAAACTAAGAACTGAAGCAAATAAATTAAAACTGCACAGACAACAAAAGAATCAAAGAACACTGCACAAAGAGCAAGGATTAATCTAACAAACAAACCTGTACAGACAGCACCCAATTAAAACTAAAAAGAAGCAACTAAAGCAACTATACAGAGCTATTAAAAGAACTAAACTAGAACAAAATAAAACTGGGAGAGCTATTCACAATATGTACACATGTTACAACTTCTTCATAGCTTACTCAAATGATACATTGGATGGAACAACAGAGAAATAATGTTTCAAGTATTGACCATTAACAGGGAGGTCCAGAAAATTACCATCCAAGTCTTGTAAGCGGAATGCATTGTTACCCAATATTTCAGCAATTTGGTAGGGGCCTATCCACAGTGGCTGCAACTTTGTGTGCTTACCCTTCTTCTCATGGGCCTTGTCCCACAGAAGCACTAAGTCTGCCAACCTGAAAGCCTTCACTTTGGCTCTCTTGTCAAACCATCGCTTGACAGTTTCTTGGTGTCTGCTGAAGTGCTCCAGGGCTTGGAGTCTTTCATCCTGCAAGTTAGTGAGGTCTAAAACACGGGCTTCAGCATCATCATGATCTTCAAAATAATCTAAGGCAAACTGATAGGTGGGCAACTTCAAGGAGATGGGAACAATTGGTTGGGTACCATACAACAAAACAAAGGGAGAGGTCTTAAGAGCCACCTTGTGTGTTATCCGGTCAGCCCACAGTGCATATTTCAACAATGTATGCCACTGCCTGGGTTTATCTACTGCAGACTTTTTGATGGCATTCATTAAGTTCTTGTTTGTTGACTCAGCCAATCCATTGCCTTGGGGGTAGTAGTTGGATGAGAATCTGATAACTATCCCCATCTGGTATGCCCAATCTGCAAATTCCAATGATTGGAAGGCTGGTCCATTATCACGTACCAAATTCAGGGGAACCCCAAATCTAGTTATGACATTTGATTCAAGAAAATCAATGACTTCCCGGGCCGTACTTCTTGTAGTGGTCGCCGCTTCAACCCACCTTGTGCAATAGTCGTAGTCGTCAAGCACATATTTATGTCCTGCTGAGGAATTTGGATTAATGACTCCCACAAAATCAAGTCCCCACCGCATGAAAGGTTTGTTTATCACAACTGGTTGCAATGGCAGAGCTCGGTTTGCCTCTTTGGCCGCAAATGTCTGGCACTGATGGCAGGTTCTGACATGTTGATGTGCATCCTTAAAAAGTGTAGGCCAGCAATAGCCTCGCTCTCAATATCTTATGTGCAGTGAGCGGATCCCGATGAATGTCCCGCCCCTAGTTTTTCATGAAAGCTAGCCATGACTTCACCGACTTCACTGGGAGAAATGCACCTTAGAAAGATGCCAAGGATAATTCTCCCCGTACGTAGTACCCGCCTTGAGGAGATAGTGAGCAGCTTTTAACTTTAATGCTCTCCTTTGAGTTCTGTTCAAATGGGATGGGCAAACTCCAAACCGTAGCAGTATGAATGATATCCCCATACCAATCATCGATTCGTAGTTTAATTGATTAACTTCCCGCTCGTAGAGGTATTTCAAGCAATGTGCCCGGACAAGCCAAGTCCTCTCGATCGCTTTAGCGTGCCTAATCTCCAAGTCATATTCTTGCAGCCCGGTGACCCAATTGCCCCTCGCTCACCCAACTCATTTTGACTTAGAAGATACTTCACACTTGGTCCGGCACTATGGCATGAGTTTTGCTTCCGAGTATATAATGTCCGAACCGTTTCACCGCCCTTACCAAAGCATAAGCCTCGTTTATCTAAACGGGAATATTTCAGTTCAGCTCCCTTCAAATTAGTGCTCTTAAAAGCAATTGGATGTTCTCCTGTATCTCTCCGTTGAGTCAAGACTCGCAAGCAAGTGTATGTTCGTAAGAGAATGTGTACAGATAGAAATCTGCACCGAAATCTGGGCTTACTAAGACCGGTGCTTGTTTAATGGCCGTCTTGATTTCTTGAAAAGCAGCCTTAGCTTCAGTGGTCCAGGCAATCTGGCAGCTTTGCTTTAACATATCATTCATTGGTTTAACTATCTCTCGCAAAGCCCCGAGATAAACTTTCTGACAAAGTTAATCTTTCCAAAGAATGATCTCAACTCTTTCTTGGAGTTGGGAAATGGTATGCCGGATATGGCCTCAACTCGCCCGGATCCATAGAAATGCCATCCTTTGTGACCAAATGCCCAAGCAGCTTTGCCTTATCGTTACACCAAATATGCATTTCTTTGGATTCAAAGAAATGCCAAACTCTCTCGCACTTGTTAAACACAGACTCTAAATGCTTTACATGGTCAAACCTAGATTTGGAAAAGACTCGTTAGATCATCCATGTAAACTACAATACATTTGCCCATAAGCCCCTTGAAGGCATGGTCCATTGCTCTCTCGAAATGTTGCTCCCGCATTTATTAAACCAAATGGCATCCTCTTGTAAGCAAAAGTCCCCCACTTAGTTGTAAAAGCAGTCTTCATTCTATCCTCCTTCTCAACTAGAATCTGATTATAGCCTGAGAAGCCATCCAGAAAAGACATCATCTCTGATCCATTAACAATTTGCAGGACTTCATCCATAGAAGGCAAGGGATAGTTGTCCTTTTCAGATGCTTTGTTCAGATTCCTAAAATCCACACAAAGGCGGATCTCCCCATTCTTCTTCCCTGACTGGCACCAGATTGGCCACCCAGGTTGAATGCCTGATAGGAAAAATAATTGCCGCACTCAAGAGCTTCTCCACTTCTTTCTCGAATAAGGGGTTCTAACAGAGCATTAACATGCCTCTGTTTTTGTCTCGAAAGGCTTGCAAGATTCTTTCAAAGGTATGATGTGGGTGTAAACTTTTGGATCAAATACCTTTAAATCCTTGTATGACCAGGCCATTACATCCTTAGACTTGTGCAGGAAATCAATCATATTTCTCTTTATCTCTCGGATCACAATCCTTTGCCAACTTGATGTTCCTTGGATCCTCTTCAGCTCCTACATTCAAATTTTCAGTCTCATTGTCTCGTGGTGCCCACATAATCCTCATAATTCACCCTTTGCCTCGATCTTGTCAACATCGAATAGCCTCTCCAACTCTACCATTCCCTTTGGGATTCTCTTGTCCTTCAATCTCATGATTCCCCCTGTCATCATCTAACTGCTCCATCAGTGGTGTCCCTTTGGCCCTCATCAATTATAGCATTCTCAAAGGTATTGGTACTTTGCAAAAAGTTCACAATCTGTTGATCATCTGAGAAAACTTGAAAGCTGTCTATATTGTTTGGAACTGAAGGACAGGGGACTAGCTCAATTGAAAACTTATCCCACTTAAAATCTTCCAATGGCTTTAAACTTGCAGCTGAAGATGCCAAGACATCTGCATGTGAATTTTGTTCCCTGGGTATATGTGTTAAGTTAAATGCATCAAAGCCTTCCACAAGATCCCAAGCTCGTGCTTGTATCCCTTCGTATAAGAGGCTTTACACTGAAACTTACCCCCGACTTGACTTGCCACCAATTCTCGAATCGCTGAAAACTTGAATGTTCTTCACATTTTTATCCAATGCAAATTTTAAACCTAAAATCGTAGCTTCATACTCGCTAAATTATTAGTACATGGGAACTGGAAGCGGTAAGACATAAAAAATGTCTGACTTTGGGGTCCTTTGAGGACTGCCCCTGTTCCAGAACCCTGCTTACATCTGGCTCCATCCACATGAAGTGTCCAAACTTCATTAGTATGTACAGGATGAGCTTTGTTAAATTTATTATTCTCGCCCAGTTGTTAAATTGTAGACTCCAATGTCTACCTCGCAACATTGACAGCCTCATTAGCCGCATTGTACTCTGTAATCGTGTGCTTGTACCGGGTTCTCTCGTCAACCCGCAATTGATTGGCCACACCCTTCCATGGCAACCACATGTGTGAAAAGTCTCGTTGCCGGATATCCATTTAGAGACTTAGACCAATCCCTACTCAACAAGATTCCATACCCCACTCGGGATATCCACAACTTGGATTTCGATCTTATGTTGAGCCCTTGGCTCGGATGCCAATTGAATGTGAATGTTTTGCAGCTCTCCCACAACCTTAACTTCCGACTTGTCCAATTGGACAACTCTCCTCTCATACTTCATTGGGGTCAGCCCCAACTGCTGACAAATTGCCAGTGGCATGACATTAGCAGATGCACCTGAATCTACCAAACAATTATGTAAATTCTTCCCAAAAATTCTGACAATCAGCAAAAATGGGGGAACTTCAGTCTTTTCCTTGTACATGGCCAGATTGGCATTGGCTATTTTCTTCCCTTTATCCACAAGTTTAGCAATAGGGCCAGAGTATGTCTTTATCAGGTTATCTCTCTGCTCTGAAATCTGTGCCAACTCATGTAGAGTAATGTTGGCCTTAATATTTTTCATGTCTTCCACTATGTTATATCCTTTGTTAAGTGGAGGAATAGCAACATCTCGGTACTCTTTGAGCTCCTCCCTTTGGTGGAGGTGGATTATTGCTTGGAGAGGGGTCGGGAGGAATATTATGAGAATTGTCAGGAGGAGTTGATGTGGTATTTGGCTCTGGATTCCTGTTCCTCATGTTGTAGTTATCTCTTCTGTACTACTGGAAAGCCTGTACTTCATCCATGGGCATTTCAACTACATTCTCAGATTCATCCGGGAAAGAAAAAGAATCCAAGACCATAGCTGCACTGTGTCCAGATGAACTTGGGCCCTCAGCAGTTCTTTGATTTTCGGGGGAGATCAAATCTCCTGACAAGGCTTCAAATGCATTGCAAAATTCCACACAATCTAACTCCCCATGCTGAGAAGTGGCATGAATTCTGCACCAGTTGGGCAGAGCCAAATCACAGATGTTCACATCATGAGCTTTACCCTTGTAATATTTATTAGGTTCATATGGGGGCCTGTTAAATCTGTTTGGTTGGTATGAATATCTGTTGGGATTGTCTCCAGTAGAAGTTTGCCTTTTAAAACTCAAAAAATCATTGGCCAGCTTCTGAACAATCTTTGAGACTTCTTCAATCCTAGCATTGTCAGCCTCTTTTACCGGGTTCTGTACATTCTCAACAGGTGCAGCAGCCACTGGTGCTGCTGATGGTAAAGTCTGACAAACTGGCAGCATCATCTGATGTGGAATGGGATTGAACACAGGAGCAGCTTGAGTGATCAGAGGAGTTTGTTGAATATTTAAAGGCTGGGGTCCCAACTGTCTTTCCAGGATTAAAGCTTCTTTATAAGCTTCTGTCAAGTTGGTAACAGTGGCATCCCTCTTCAAGAAGACAGAGGTCATGGGATCTAAAGAATTTCTGAAGATCTCTAGTGCCAGGTCTGCATTCGGGACATAATAGCCAGTGAGTCTACCATAAGCTTTCTGGAATCTGACATTATAGGATCTAATAGACTCATTCAGTTCTCTTTTGATGCTAGAAAACTGGCTGATATAAAATGTCGGGATCTATCACTTCCCCGAACCGTGACACAAAGACTTTTTCTAAGTCATTCCAACCGGTGATGGAATCATTGGTAAGATTTAGAAACCAATCATAGGCTCCCTCCCGGAGAGTGAAAGGGAAGAGTCTCGCAGGCAACATCCTCATGTCGTACATTTAATAACTTCAAGGCATTCTTGAATGCAATTAAGTGTTCCTCCGTAGCTTCTTGTCCCATCATGTTTATACCTAGGGAGGTATCTTTCTCGGATTTCCGGGCAAGTCATGGGCTATACCCGGAATGTTCAAAGCCGTGGAGCCCAACCAATTTGCCATAGCTAATGGATTAACAGGGATATTCTGAGCTCTGGTTGGAGTAACAATCAATGGTGATAAAACTGTCTCGTGATAGAGATGTGGCCCTTCTGTGGCTACTTCTTCTCGGAGTTTCTAATTCAGGGACAAGGAGCTCTCCAGCTCGGGGTGGGACCTTGTTACCCCGTATGTAGAATCCAGTTTTCACAGTACCGACAAACTCTACGAGCTTCTCAACAGGTCCGTAATTTAGCAATTTAAAACACCGCACCGACAATCGCACCGACAACACTGCACTGACAATTTACAAAACTGTACTGACAATTTACAAAACTGTTCGGAGTTCACTGTGGGTCCTTCAAAATGTTGTTGTTATGCCCTTACAATACTTGAACTGAGTTCAGGCCCCTCCTTCTAGCACCAATTAGGTGTTGGCCGAGAGAGGGAAAATTGGTCAATTTGGATAAAATATTTACAGTTCCACATAAAGATTTCTCAACTCAAGTGCACTAAGAATAGATGTTCTGGCCCTCCTTCTAGCGCCAATTAGGTGTTGGTCCGGCTTTCATGCACACCCCGGGAAGGATGAGGCAAGGAAGCCCCGGAGACACCCACGGGACGGATCCCACTCATCTTTAGGATCTAGCTGGTTATCCAAGGTGCGAGTTACGGAGTTGGGTCGAATGGCAATTCACTCTTTTCCACTTCCGGAATAGATTTCAATATGGACTGCTCTGTTACCTTACAGGGGGTTCCTGAACTTGTTCAAGGAGTTGCAAAAGTTGTTGATAATCAGATTTAACTTGAATTCTTGATCTAGCTCTCATGGGTCAGCAGATTTAAATAAAAGACAAACAAAGAAAATAAAAATGGATCATTCACCGAAAGCAAAGAGAGGGTAGGGTAGGGCAAAAAAGAGAAGTTTATCAAACATCAACTGTAAAACCCTAAACTATCAATTTTATCTATGCTACTAGCTTCACAACAGAACAAATCAAAGAAGAAAGTGTCCAGTCATTCTAAGATCACTTTCAACTAAGAGCACAAGGCAGAGTGAAACAGATCTAGCAAAAAATTATAAATCCAAGGGCAGCTGGTTAAAACTGGTATCTTTCACCGACAGCCTAGCTCACACAGTGAAGACAGAGCAATTAGAACAAACTTAACCTCAAATCTGTAATTTCCCCTAGCAGACAAGAGAACAACTCGAAGCCTAACAAAGATATTTAAACTTGATAATGGCAGATTTACAAGATATATCTAACAAACTTTAAATGGAACGGATAACAAAAGAAGATACACTTATCACACTCGCAAAAGATTAGGCTCCCCGGCCATGCTATCACGTAAAAGCTAAAGCACATCAACTCCAAGTCCAAAAACAAAGGATTTCACAAAATTTGCAAGAAATTGCTTATAAGCCTTTATTTCTAAGTCTCCGCCTCCCGCGATTACATTTAGAATCTGTATTTATAGACTCAAGACAGACCCTGATCTTTTCAAAAATATCTTCTTCTCAAACCCTAAATCTTATCGCACTTAAACCCTAGGACCCGGGTTTTACAATAAAAATCCATTTAAAATCAAAGTCCGGATAGAACTTAACCCTTCGGCAAATCCGTGCGATTAGCTGCCATAAATGGAGAAGATAAAATCAAATGCAACTTGCATTCATCCGCATCTGCAAATAAATGCCTCCATTAATTCCGCTGGTGAGCCGGATGAGTCACCACTTCTCTCAGATCTGATCTCCGTAAAGCCATCCCTGTGTTGAAATTGTCTTCATGCTATCAAGTCTGCAATAAATTTGTCATTGAATGCTCTTACCGGCTTCTTTTCCTCTAGCATGGCGGTCCTTGACTAAATCTGCACTTTAAATTTGCCTTTATGGTCTTTCCCGGTTGTCCCGCAAGTGCCAGGTGGAATCCTGCATGAAAGACAAAAAGATTATATTAGCACTTTAAAAATCATTAAATCCAAGCTTAAAACATTAAAAACAGATTAAAATCCGCAAAATAAGCTTGCATGTCGGCTTCTGTTGTCTCATACACGCTTTGACACGTGTCGCTACCCTAGGATGCCTTCTGTTTCCCGTCGGAATGCACTTTCAGGTCAACTTATGACTTTCTCTCTCCTACCGCGATTCTGCGACATGTCGCGATTTCGCGACATGTCGCGAAATCGCGACGTCCCCAGCGCATCGGCAACTTCTCTCCCTGTCGGCCGCGAAAACGCGACATGTCACGATTTCGCGACATGTCACGAAATCGCGACCTTCCTGGCCTCCGTACAACTTCTTGATTTTCAGCCGCGATTCTAGAACACGTCGCGATATCGCGACAGTTTCGTACCTGCATGCGTTGACCGCGTTGACCGTGATTTTGCGACACATTTGCGACTTAGCCGATTTTCATCCTGCAGCCCACTTTCTCTCTCCTACCGTGAAAATGCGACATGTCACGATTTCGTGACATGTCGCAAAATCGCGCCCTTCCGTGCGACTTCTTTCTCTCTCCTCTGTCAGCGATTTCGCGACATGTCGCGAAATCGCGCCCTTCCAAATCGGAACGTCAGCGATATCATGCGACACTCTCCCAAAATGGAAAGTGTCGCGATTTCGCTACACTTTTTCGACTTAGCTGCATTTTTATTTACCCGTCGCGATATCGCGACATTTTCGAAAATGGAAGTGTCGCGATATCGCGACACTACCAAAAATGGAAAGTTTGATTTTTCATGAATTTATGCAACTGTTTTCTGGATTTTCTCGGTACCGGTGCAAGATTTTCTTTGTGCATGAATGATTCTAGCATGTAAAAAGTGAATTCTTGGATAACACAGCTGGAATGCAAGAAAAAGCACAACTTTAAAAAGGAGGCAAGCAAATTTGGATTTAAAACCTGAAAAGATCAAGAGGGTCCCTGCTGCAAAAATGGAATTTCAAAGTTTTCTAGAGGATGGAATCTCATTTTTCAGTGGGGGTGTGTTGCTTCTCAACAGGCTCCCTCCTATAAGAGAATTTTATTTTACTATTGATATTATGCCATGAGCAAAACCAATTCAAATATCTCCATATAGGATTTCATCCATCGAGATAAAGGAATTAAAGGTACGGTTGCAAGGGTTATTAGATAAGGGGTTGATAAAACCAATTGTGTCACGTTGGGGTGCACCTGTATTATTTATGAAAAAGAAATACAACTCTTTAATAATGTGTATTGACTACTAGATGCTGAATAAAGCTACAATCAAGAATCGGTATCCCCTACCTAGGATCAAAGATTTATTCGATCAATTAAGAGATGCCATGATATTTGCCAAGATAGATTGAAGATCAGGGTATCACCAATTGAAAATATGTGAGGAGGATACTCATAAGACAACATTTAAGACTAGGTATGGATATTATGAGTTCATAGTCCTAACTTTTCGACTGACTAATGCCCCAGTCGTCTTCATGTATTTAATGAATAGTGTGTTTAGAAGACACCTGGACCAATTTATCCTTGTATTTCTAGATGATATCCTAATATAATCTTGGAATAAGGAAGAGCATGATAAGCATCTCAATATTATGTTATAGTTACTAAGGAGAAATCAACTCTATGAAAATATAGACAAGAGAGATTTCTATGTTTCAGAGGTGCATTATTTAGGGCATATCATATAAGCAGAAGGAATTGTTGTGGACCTAGAGAAGATCGATGCCATACTAAATTGGTCACCCCCTACTAATATTACCGAAGTAAGGAGCTTCATGGGGTTAACGAGCTATTACAAATTTTATATAAAGGATTTCTCAAAGATTTCCTTGGCAATAACTTACCTCCAGAATAAAGAGGAGTTCAAATGGATAGAAAAGTGTGAAACCACTTTTGCCTTGTTGAAGCAAAAACTCACTATCGCACAAATATTGAAGATTCTAGATCCTCAAGGAGATTTTTTTGTATGCACTGACGCATCACTAGAAGGATTAGGAGGAGTACTCATACAATAAGAGTTAGTAGTAGCTTATAATTTGAGGAAGCTTTAAAAGCATGAAGTCAATTATGCTACTCATGATCTAGGGCTATCCACTATAGTGCATGCTATAAAGGTCTAACACCATTATATGGTAGGAATACCTTTCGAGTTAAAATCAGATCATCAAAGTCTAAGGTACATATTTACCCAACCAAAACTCAATGCGAGATAGAGAAGGTGGATCGAGTTTCTCGTTGAGTATGACTTTGAAATTGAGTATATAAAAGGAAAAGAGAATAAGGTTTTTGATGCCTTCAGTAGAAGTAGACACATAGAAGCCATAACCAGGATTCACATACATCTCATGGACCAAGTGAGGCAGGAGCAACATCAGGATGAATATTGCCAAGAAATTTGAGCTAGAATGGACAAAGACCCTAAGGGCAATAATAAGTTTAGGGTGATAGATAACCTGTTGTGCTACAAAGTTAGAATCATCATACCTAAATCAAGGGATTTAAAAAAGGTAATAATGCAAGAATCCCATAGATCTCCTTATACAGCTCACATCGAAGGGGTAAAGATGAGGAAAAATCTGAAAAAAACCTTCTTCTGGGTTGGAATGAAGAAAGATATTATAGATTTCATCACTAGATGCCTGGAATATCAGAAGGTTAAAGAAAAATTCAAGGATCATGTAGGATGATTGTATCCACATAGAATACCTACACATAAATGGTAGGTCATATCTATGGATTTTATAGTAGGTTTACCTAAGACCAGGTACCAACATAATGCAATTCTAGTAGTAGTCAAAAAATTGACTATGGTTACACATTTTATATCTAGGAGCATCAAATACGATGCTTAGGTGGTGGCTAATATATTTTCCAATAAAGTGTTTCGATTGCATGGATTTCCTAAGATAATTATCTCAGATCAGGATTCCAAGTTCACCTCTAAATTTTGGAAAGCCCTTCATCAGGCAATAGGTATGAAGTTGAATATGAGCTCAACATACCACCCTAAAACAAATGGTCAAATGGAACGGGTAAACCAAGTACTAGAAGACATGCTCTGCATGTATATTATGGATTACAAGTCTCACTAGGAAGACTACCTACTATTGGCAGAGTTCACCTATAATAATGGGTATCACTCATCTTTGGTAATGACACCTTTTGATGCCTTATATGGGTGAAAGTGTAGAACACCACTAATGTAGGATAACCCAGAGGATAAAATTATGACTGGACTAAAAATAGTTAGAGAGAAAGTAAAGGTAATCAAGCAAAGACTCAAGGAAGCTGCTGATAGGTGAAAGAGTTATGTTGATTTAAAGAGAACTCTAAAAGAGTACTTGGTGGAAGATAAAGTGTTCCTAAGGGTCAAACCAATGAAAAGTGTGATCAAATCCATAAAATTGGATCCATGATTTGTAGGACCCTTTGAGATCATTGAAAATATTAGTTCGATTGCATATCGACTCGCTTTACCTCCTAATCTATAAAAAATCCATGACACTTTCCACATATATTTGCTTAGAAAATATGTTGCTAACCCTGAACATGTGTGGGATGTTTCTAATTTTCAGATGGTAAATCCAAAGGTAATTGAAGTAATGCCAATAAGAATTCTCAAATTCTACTCTAAGGTTATGATAAATTGGAATCTTGAGCAATGTAAGGTCTAGTGGGACCATTTATTAGAAAGTAATGCCACTTGGGAGAAAGCAGCGGATATGAAAAAACATTTCCCTTTATTGTTTGATGATCTCTAAAAGTTGTAATAATTTTCTTTTGATTATGAATGCTTGTGCAAAACTGAGAAACACCCAGGATGGTGTTTAGTCTTAGTTGAATAGGATGTCATGACCCTCCCAGATGGACCTTTTTGATATAAAAATAATGTATTATCATATGATGCTTTAATACTTGATTTTGTGCAATTGAGCAACTATGTGATATTAATAGATATTGAAGAGCATGATACTGCTAAAAAATTACCAATGTGTAGGATCAGGTGCACTCGTAAGTGGAAGAAGTTGAGTCATCCATCGAATATGAGGGTACTTGAGGTTGGAAAAGTGATGATAAGGCAACTTGGAGGTAACAAGGATGGATACCTTCATATAGGCATGCATTTGGTTAAGGGATAATTGTCAATAGCTAGCCACCTTGAGCCCCAAACTGATAGCCTAGTAGCTATCGTAAGTTCTAGAGGCTAAGACAAGTGACTAGATTGATGGAAAGACTCACTCTTTGTTATTGCACATGCATGATTGTCTTTTGCTTCAGAAATATGCTTTAATAATCTATGAGCTATGAATGAATAGGTTTTCATAACTCCTTGTATGCCTTGGAAAATAGAATAATAAAAAGGGCATCATTTTAAATAAATAGTTGATTTATTTAAATAGCAAATAGATATCATTTTAAATAAATAGTTGATTTATTTAAATAGAAAATATATATCATTTTAAATAAATAGTTTATTTATTTAAATAGCAAATAGATATCATTTTAAATAAATAGTTGATTTATTTAAATAGCAAATAGATATCATTTTAAATAAATAGTTGATTTATTTAAATAGCAAAGAGATATCATTTTAAATAAATAGTTGATTTATTTAAATAGTAAAGAAATATCATTTTAAATAAATAGTTAATTTATTTAAATAATGAAGAGATCTCATTTTGAATAAATAATTGATTTATTTTAGAATGTTGAGGACATTCAATTTTAAATAAATGGTTGATTTATTTTATGATAATAAAGAGTTTTCATTTTGAATAAATATATGATTTATTTCAGATTGATTAAGAAAACATTTTTAAAAGGAAAAAGAAACAGTTGTTTTATATAAAGAAATAAGAGAACCCCATTAAGCAAATGACTCCTCTGTTTGAAATGATAAATGTAATTCATTGAACTCATAGAGGACAAACTTTAACTAGTTGAATTGATGGGAATTCACTTAATTCAAAATGATAATATTACCCTTCTGAGAATGGGATAAGATGTCCTTTGGAAATCCTATTGGACCAGATGTGGAAAGCTCCCTCTAACATGAAGGGATGGCTTCTTTATGGTAAGTGCCTTGGGAAGATGAAGGAGTGTTCATACCTACGACCTGATGGATGTAGATAGAGAGTTATGGCAGGTATGCAGGGATGTAAACTAAGAAGAAGAGGTGCATATGGGAGAAGAGGGTAGAAGAGAGAGGAAGGATGGATTGGAAGAAGGAGAGTGTAGAAGAGAGCATAGAGGAGAGTACAAAAGAGAGCACAAAGAAGATAGGAGTATGTAGATGACAGGTACTCTCGAGTGTGACCTAGGTAGACCGCCAATGATAAATATACTAGGTTGGACATATATTACGCTATTTTAGACATGTTTAATATTCCATTCGTTGGTTTAGACTATTGTCGAGCTATGGGTTCTTTCCTGTACCATCAAATCCTTTAAAATTTAGCAAACCTCCTCCTTAAATACTTTATACTAATACTAGTGAGGCAACCTTCCAGCCATCCTCCTATTAACCACTATGGAATCATTGTACATATGTGGCCATGTTTAGGATCCTTTATCTGGTTGGCTAGTATGGTATAACCCTTTATCTGGTTGGCTAGTATGGTAGCACCCTTGTCTGGTTGACTAGTATGGTAGTATCCTTTGTCTTGCCAACTAGTTGTACCAAAATTTACCTATCATTGTGATCATTGCTTCGAATGATAATATTTACTGGTAAGCTTAGATATCTCTTAGAATAGGAGACCCTAAAGATGATACATCTTCCTAAGGTAAGACATCATTGTTCATCAGAGATAAAAGCCCCCCTCTTGATGTTCGTAGCCATGCTCGATAGCAATGGGTTTTTAACCATGCTTGGTAGCCGTCATTGGGCTACGATGACGATGTGAGGTTTTGACTACGTAGCAACTATCTTTGATGTCGTGGAGACCCTAAGCACTCCACTTGAACTCTGGCTTGCTATGGATATAAGCCATCTACTTTGTTCTTGTCATCCTTTACATCACAAACCACCCTATGTTGACCTGCCCTCCCTTTTCTAGATTCGAGCTTTGGTCAATCACTGAGTAAGAGGGATCATAGGTTATGTTTGGTTGGATAGAATCCTAAATGTATTTTATTATCTAAAATTGTAGATTTTAGGGTAATGAAAGGAAGGAATATTTTAATGTATTTCATTATCTAAAATTGTATATTTTAGGGTAATTAAAGGAAGGAATATTTTAATGTATTTCATTATCTAAAATTGTAGATTTTAGGGTAATGAAAGGAAATAATATTTTAATGTATTTCATTATCTAAAATTTTAGATTTTAGGGTAATGAAAGGAAGGAATATTTTAATGTATTTCATTATATAAAATTGTAGATTTTAGGGTAATGAAAGGAAGGAATATTTTAATGTATGTCATGAAGAACACAAGCTTATACTGAGAGGGGGTGAATAGTATAATACCACTTTTTACTTTTCTTTCCCAATCAATATTATGCAATGTATAAATAAAAATATCAATATCAATAATCAAAGCAATGCACAAATCACCACACATAATAGAGACACCACAATTTACGTGGTTCACCCAATGTGGGCTACTCCATGGAGAAAATATTTCACTAAAATTTTCTCAATCAATATCTTGGGAATCCTTTCCCTATTAAAATATTTATGGACCTCTATCCAAAGGAGATACCAATCCCCTAAATTAATTTCGTGGATCTCTATCCATAGGAGACACAAATATCCTATTCTTTGCTCTAGGTAGTGATCCTCTAGAAGACCTTTACCTCCACTACTCTTAGCAAATGGAACTCTATACATAGAAGACACCTGTATTCCATACTCTGGTTGGATATCTCTATCCTCAACTTTGTCACCTCCAAAGCTCTATCTTAAATTGGCACTAAACACAATCCTTTGGTCTAGCACAAATCTGTCCTTAATATTTGTCTCTAATATGGTATAAATATATCCTCAAATCTACACCAAAATCTGTCCTCAAATCTATACTAAACATAGTCCTTTGGTATAGAACAAATATGTCCTCAATCTCTATCCTCAAGCCTTAACTCAAAGCTTGACTCAATATCAAATCAACTCACCTGGATCTATCCCAAACCCTAACTCAAGGTTTGAACAAATCAATTAATCAACTCTATTCACAATCCTTCATAAAGACTTATTTCAAATCTACCTTGCAAGCTTCCACAAAAGATCACACCAATCTATCCTCAAGTCCTCTCTAGAACTTGTCCAATCTGCTCTATAAGTCCTCACTATAACTTGTCCAAATATGCTCAATAAGTTCTCTCAAGAACTTATCCAAATATGCTCAATAAGTTCTCTCAATAACTTATCCAAATCTACTCTTAATATGTATTGTAAGCTTCCACAAAAGCTTACCCAAATCTATCCACAAGTCTTATCAAAGACTTACCTTAAATCTGCTCAACAAGTTCACATTAGAACTTGTCCAATCTCATAGAAACATAAAGAGAATTGTTAGAGACTCAATATGATCTATACTCATCACAATGCTCAATCACTTTCAATCACTCTTTTAGAAACATATAGAGAATTGTTAGAGACTCAATATGCTTCAACTCAATACACAATCACTTTCTCAAATCAATTCATAATACAAAATTGTTAGTTTTATGGAACTTGAACAATCACTTCACACATCCACTTGACTAGGCTCAACCAACTCTACTCAACCAATCACTCAATGAAAAAATCCTTGCTTACAAACCCTAGTCCAAGCATATGATACTTTACACAAAATGTTTCCAACAATGCTTATCAACCACTCTCACATAACAATGATACTCATGTTCTTTTCAAACCCTAGTTCAAGTTATTTATACAACCAATGGCTTCAACAATAAATCTTATAAAATAATCTCACATAACAATGATACTCATGTTCTTTTCAAACCTTAGATCAAGTTCTTCACACAACCAATGGTTTCAACAATAATGCTTATAAGACAAGGTTTTAACAACAACTCTTTATTCCAGAAAACCTTGAAGCATTAACTTAACACACTCAATAAGGAAACCCTAATCAAGACATTTTTACTCCAAACTTATTTTATAGAAAACCAACCAATCAAATCAACTATGGAATAATGTGCTCATACATTTTTCTTGATGATGAGGGAACCTCTAAAATCTGTCACAACCACAAATACTTCTTTGCCAAACTCAAAGGAGTTAGAAGATGATAAGTTATCTAAAAAATACAATGCAAATATCAAATCACACATACTCCTTATCACTCCATATTAAAGAAAGCATCCATAAACATATACAAAAATTATTAACCAAATACACCTTATAATCTCCAAATCAAAATAATATTCAATACCAAGAATAATGTCAATACAATCTCCTTTTCAAAATAACTCAATGGCAATAAGTCCTTTCAACACTATAAATCTTCAATAACCAATATGTCAAAAATACTTTATTCAAAAACATAGCAAACTCCTTATTCCTCCAATTAACCAAAAATAATGATTAATTAAAAATATTTTAACTAACCCTTTTAACTCCCTAGGACCTTATGTCAAAAATTTTAGGCATCACAACACATATTAAAAATTTTATTACCTTTGCCTTGGTGCGACTCAAACTCATGATGCCATCTCTACCAGTGCCCTAGTCGTGGCTCCAACCACCACACGAGCTAGGCATTTGTTTGGAGAGCAAGAGCCCAATGTGCTCTATATTCCTCTCCATACGTGCCAAAACAAAAACTCATGCACCGCTTCCTCGATGCTTAAAAACACATAAACAAAATGCTGCCACCATGAATCGAACACGGATCACGCCACCCACAAATGCCTTAGTGCTTCGTCCACTTTTCACTAGGCCACGCTACCTTGGTGGATATTACATTTTAGCACACGATAAACTTAACCCTTTCGTTGGTGCTTAAGACAAGGTTTTTTGTCTTCTTCCTCGCACAAATTCTCACAACAATAATTGCATGCTTTTTATTTCGAACGAAGGATGAATTAAATACAACTAAGGCATATAATATATATACTAATTTCCTCCTTTAATTTTGAACGTCGGTGCCTTCGAAATTTGAATAATTAATTTATAAATTATTTAAATTCTTAAAATTTAAATTTTGTAAATTAACTTTTAAATCCTTTTGGCTTTATCAAAGCCCTTTTTGATTTTACCACTTTGTATAAATAATATTTATTTATAAAATTTAAATTCAATTTGAATTTAAATATTTTATAAAGTAAATATTAAAACCTCCTTGGGCTTCCTTGGATTTTTATGAAAAACCTTTTATTTTTGCTCAACCATGGTTTTAATGAAAACCCTCTTAACATGTGCTTCCACATAATATTAAAAATATTATGAAGCTCTTTTGACATTAACCTTTGCATTGTTCCTCTTGAAATTTTGACATCAATGGTAGCTTATTCTTTGACATCAATGACAACTTTTTTCCTTGACATCAATGACAACTTTGACTCAAAATGTCCAACAATCTCCTCCTTTGTCATTGATGGCAACACAAATTTTTTTTACTAGAAACTTAACCTTTTTCTTGTTCTTCTCCCCCTGGTACATTGCTCTCCCTGGCTCAATGTTCTTTTCAAATCTCTCTTCTTTACTGAATTACCAAATCTTTCCCCCTCACTCAAAACTCTCCCTCTTTGACATCAAAGGCAAAGGGTTACCTTTGGGGTTTGGGGATAAGAATTAGTTTCTTAGCTTAGCCCCTCCCCCACATCCTCTTAAGGTGGTTAATTATAGGGTGGTAGTATTTCTACTTCCAAAAAGTACTGGTCTTTACCTTTGTATTTTTTCTTCTTATTTGATCTTTTTTATTCCTTTGATTGTTCCTTTGCATGTTCATGTTCCTGTCCATATCTATTTTCTTGTTCCTGTTCCTATTTCTATTCTTATTCATATCCATATTCCTGTTCCTATTCCTATTCATATCCATATTCCTTTTCCTATTCCTATTCTTGTTCATACTTGATTCTGGAATGTCTGCTCTACATCACTTTGTTGTGTGTCCATCGTTATTGCACTTATAACACTTAATGTTGTTATTTCTTGGGGGTGCAAATATCTTAGGATTTCTCCTAGTGAAGACATATCCTCTTTTGTAGTGAACCCTACAATTAATTACCTTGTGATAAAACTGATTACATGAGTAGAAATACCCATGGAAAAGTTGTTTGTTCCTATATTCCTATCTTTCATGTGTCCTACATTGTGAAGCCATGTGCCCAAACTTGTGACATGAAAAACATCTTCTATTGAAGTTTCCTTGTTTTGACCTCATTGGTCTCTTAGTCTCTTGACCTATTCTGATTGTTGTTCCATCTGTTCCTTCTTGGTACATTGTTCTCGTCTTTGTTGAACTTTCTATTGTCCAACTCATCCTTAGATGTCTCATTTTCTCTTACACTATCTTCTTCTGAAGTTTCTTCTTTTGAAGTGTCTTCTCCTTCAGAACTTGAGGTTGACTTTCCTTCCCATTTCTTTTGTTCCTGTTCAAATCCAAGACCTATCTTACTTGATGTAGGATTTTGTATCTTGATGAACTTATCTAAGTTCTTTGAGCTATTTTTAAACCCTTGTAGCTTGAATTTGGAGTTTTTAACTTCCAAACTTAATGAAGCTACTTCTTGTTCTAGATTTTCACATTCTAAGACTTCTACTTTTAGCTTATCCTTGAAATTATTTGTCTTAGGCTTTGATTTGTCTAGATCCTATATAAGCATTCTTATATCTTCATCACATTATTGAAACTAAGACTCTAATTTAGAGTTTTTCTTTCTTACCTTCTTTACTATTTCAAGAGCTTAAATAAGTTCTCCCTTGAGATCATTCATCTTCTATTTATTTACCTTTGTCCAAATATTTTTTTTTTTTGACTTATCTTCTATAGGATCACTCTCTTCTTCCTCTAGAGTCATTAGAATATTTTCATCTAGTCCTTCAAGTGTATCATCATATTAATCACCATCATTGAAAGTATAACCATTCCTAGTACAACTATCTTCAAGATGTCCAAAGTTACCACATATAAAACACTTGAGAATTATTGGTGCCCTTTTTCGGACTTCTTTTTCTTCAATCATATATACGACTTCATCTCTATCATTATCTGAAAAAATAGCATCACTTTCACTTGAGTACTTGCCTATATTCATAGTAGCTCCTCTTTTGTCTTTGAAAGAACTTCTTCCTTGTCTGCTTTGTCCATCCTTACTTTTATTTTGGTACCAGTATCTTTTGATTCCTTGTTTCTATGATCCTCTTTTTCTTCATAATTGTTATTCTTTGCTTCTTGAAAATTAGTTGCATAGTGACCATACTTTCCACAATTGAAATATTTAATGGATTTTATATCTCTAGATATTATTGAATCCTTATTCCTTCTGCCATAATTAGCTTCTTCATCACTAGATGACTCATTGCTTGATTATGACTTCTTACCTTTTGTCTTCTTAATTGCTTTTAAGGATGCTTCCTTCTAGGATTAGGTTCTTTTGTTCTCATCTCAAAAGATGTAAGAATACCAAGCAATATATCTCTTGTCACAGAATCACCATCCTTTGATTCTTCTATAGCTGAGACCTTTTCACTAAACCTTGTTGGAAGAGACCTTAAGATCTTATCACAAACATCTGATTCATCCACATTAAGTCCAAGTCCTTGCATAGCATTAACAACCTCATCAATTTGAAGTAGATAAGTACTAATGTTTTCCTCATCCTTCATTCTTAACTCTTAAAATTGTCATTTGAGATTTTGTATCTTTGCTTTCTTGACACCTTTATCTCCTTCATATATATTTTGTAACTTATTCTACATTTCTTTTGTATTTTGATAATGCATAACTTTTATGGACTTTGTTCTATGTAAACCTCTCAAAATTGCATTCATTGCTTTTGAATTGTAATGTTGTAGAAGCTTACCTTCCTTGTCTATAGGTGGATCAACTAAGGGATCGTATCCATTTTCAATTGATTCCCAAATTTCATTGTCAAGTGCCTTCAGATAAATCTTCATTCTTAAACTCTAATATATATAATCACTTTCATCAAATACTAGTGTTGTATTTATCTGATGATCCATTCATAGAATCCATTGTGTTCTTGTAGGTTTTTTCTTCAAGTTATTAAACTCTTTTGAAGGAACCTGCTTTGATATCAATTGAAGAACACAAGATTATACTAAGATGGGGGGTGAACAATATAATACCACTTTTTACTTTTCTTTCCCAATCAATATTATGCAATGTGTAGATAGCAATATCAATAGTAGTAATAAAAGAAATGCACAAATCACCACATGCAATAGAGACACCATAATTTACGCGGTTCACCCAATGTAGCGTACTCCATAGAGAAAATTTTACTAAAATTTTCTCAATCAATCTCTTCGGAATCCATTCCCTATTAAAATGTTTATGTACCTCTGTCCAAAGGATATACCAATACCCTAAATCAAGTTCGTGGATCTCTATCCACACGAGACACCAATCTCCTAATCTCTGCTCTGGCTAGTGATCCTCTAGAAGACCTCTGCCTCCACTACCCTTAGAAAATGGAACTCTATCCATAGAAGACACCTATATTCCCTACTCTGGTTGGAGATATCTATCCTCAACTCTGTCACCTCCAAAGATCTATCTCAAATATGTACTAAAAATAGTCCTTTGGTCTAGCACAAATCTATCCTCAATATTTATCTATGATCTGGTACAAATCTATCCTCAAATCTATACCAAACTCTATCCTCAAATTTTTATTAAACACAATCCTTCGATCTAGCATAAATTTATCCTCAATATCTATCCTAAAGCCTTAACTCAAATCTTGAATCAATATCAAATCAACTTAGCTGGATCTATCCCAAACCCAAAATCAAGGTTTAAACAAATCAATCAATCAACTTTGTTCACAAGCCTTCATAGACTTGTCTCAAATATGCCTTGAAAGCTTCCACAAAAGCTCACACCAATCTATCCTCAAGTCCTCTCTAGAACTTGTCCAATATGCTCTACAAGTCCTCACTAGAACTTATCCAAATATGCTCAATAAGTTCTCTCAATAACTTATCCAAATCTGCTCAATAAGTTCTCTCAAGAACTTATCCAAATATGCTCTCAATCTGTATTGTAAGCTTCTACAAAATCTTACCCAAATATGTCCACAAGTCTTCTCAAAGACTTACCTTAAATCTGCTCAACAAGTCCACACTAAAACTTGTCCAATATCATAGAAACATAAATATAATTGTTAGAGACTCAATATGCTCTATACTTATCACAATGCTCAATCACTTTCAATCACTCTTTTAGAAACATATAGAGAATTTTTAGAGACTCAATATGCTTCAAATCAATACTCAATCACTTTCTCAAATCAATTCAGAATATAGAATAGTTTGTTTTATGGAACTTGAACAATCACTTCACACATCCACTTGACTAGGCTCAACCAACTTTACTCAAACAATCACTCAATGAAACAATTATTGCTTACAAACTCTAGTCCAAGCATATGATCCTTTACACAATTTTTTCCAACAATGCTTGTCAACCACTCTCACATAACAATGATACTCATGTTCTTTTCAAACCCTAGTTCAAGTTCTTTACACAACCAATGGCTTCAACAACAATGCTTATAAAACAATCTCACATAACAATGATACTCATGTTCTTTTCAAACCCTAGATCAATTTCTTCATACAACCAATGGTTTCAACAACAATGCTTATAAGACAAGGTTTTAACAATAACTCTTTATTCCAGAAAACCTTGAAGCATTAACTCAACACACTCAATAAGGAAACCCTAATCAAGACCTTTTTACTCTAAACTTATTTTCCAAAAAACCAACCAATCAACTCAACTATGGAAGAATGTGCTCATACCTTTTTCTTGATGATGAGGGAATCTCTAAAATATATCACAACCACAAATACTTCTTTTTCAAGCTCAAAGGAATTAGAATATGATAAGTTATCTCAAAAATACAATGCAAATATCTTAAGACAAGGTTTTTTGTCTTCTTCCTCGCACGAATTCTCACAACAACTGCACACTTTTTATTTCAAACGAAGGATGAATTAAATGCCACTAAGGCATATAGTATATATACTAATTTCCTCATTTAATTTTGAATGTCGACGCCTTTGAAATTTGAATAATTAATTTATAAATTATTTAAATTCGTAGAATTTTACTTTTATAGATTAAATTTTAAATATTTTTGGTTTTATCAAAGCCCTTTTTTATTTTACCACTTTGTATAAATAATATTTATTTATGAAATTTAAATTCAATTTGAATTTAAATATTTTATAAAGTAAATATTAAAACCTCCTTGGGCTTCCTTGGGTTTTTATAAAAAAACCTTTTATTTTTGCTCAACCATGGTTTTAATGAAAACCCTCTTAACATATGCTTCCACATAATATTAAAAATATTATGAAGCTCTTTTGCCTTTAACATTTGCATTATTCCTCTTGAAATTTTGACATCAACGGTAGCTTATTCCTTGACATCAATGACAACTTTGTTCCTTGACATCAATGACAACTTTGACTCAAAATGTTCAACATTTCATTATCTAAAATTGTAAATTTTAGGGTAATGAAAGGAAGGAATATTTTAATGTATTTCATTATCTAAAATAGTAAATTTTAGAGTAATGAAAGGGAAGAATCTTTATTGTCATTTCATTAGCCAAAATGATAGAATTTAGGATAATGAATGTGAATATGGTTTGTTTTGTAAATTAAGGGTATGGGACTTTAATTTATGAAAAAAAAAACTTTATTTGAATATTAAAGTAGTTGGCTTTAATTAGATAATGAATATGGATATTGTTTGTTTTGTAAATTAAGGGTATGAGACTTTAATTTATGAAATGAAGAAAAATATTTATTTGAATATTAAAGTAGTTGGCTTTAATTGGATAATGAATGTGAATATGGTTTGTTTTGTAAATTAAGGGTATGGGACTTTAATTTATGAAATGAAGAAAAATGTTTATTTGAAGATTAAAGTAGTTGGATTTAATTGAATAATGAATATGAATATAGTTTGTTTTTTAAATTAAGGGTATGGAACTTTAATTTATGAAATTAAAAAAAAGGTTTATTTGAATATTAAAGTAGTTGACTTTAATTGGATAATGAATCTGAACATGGTTTGTTTTGTAAATTAAGGGTATGGGACTTTAAATTATGAAATAAAGAAAAATGTTTATTTGAAGATTAAAGTAGTTGGATTTAATTGGATAATGAATGTGAATATGGTTTGTTTTATAAATTAAGGGTATGGGACTTTAATTTATGAAAAAAAAAAAGGTTTATTTGAAGATTAAAGTAGTTGGCTTTAATTGGATAATGAATATGAATATGGTTTGTTTTGTAAATTAAGGGTATGGGACTTTAATTTATGAAATGAAGAAAAAAAATTATTTGAAGATTAAAGTAGTTGGATTTAATTGGATAATGAATATGAATATGGTTTTTTTTGTAAATTAAGGGTATGGGACTTTAATTTATGAAATGAAGAAAAAGGTTTATTTGAATATTAAAGTAGTTGGCTTTAATTGGATAATGAATATGAATATGGTTTGTTTTGTAAATTAAGGGTATGGGACTTTGATTTATGAAATGAAGAAAAAGGTTTATGTGAAGATTAAAGTAGTTGGCTTTAACTGGATAATAAGTGTGAACCTAGATTATTTAGCAATTAAGGGTATGGAACTTTGATTTTTAAGTAAGGGTTAAATCATTTATTGCAAGAAGAATATATGGTTTAATGCATTGTTGAGTAACTCTCATGAGTATATGATAGGAGAAATAGAAAGAGTAGTTTATATGGTATCAACTATGCATTAGAAATTTGAATTGCTTGGGTTATTTGTATAGTTGCAATTTGGCAATAAAATGAACAAATGCATTTAGAAGCATGTCTATCTTGATATATAAGTGTCTTGATCCCCTACTATCCTCACTTTATCGATGGAAGAGCAGGAGGACCAAAGTCATAAGATGGACTGATGCACAAGTTTGCTCTCTACCTTACATATTGCTTAGTTATGCAATAGATTATATTTATGGGAAGGTTTTCCCGATGAAATTGATGTAATGTATTATTTTAAATTATGGGGTTTATCATACATATGTAGTAAATGAAAAATGTGATTGATGCACCTTATATTCCATAAGTTGAATGTAGTTGTATTTAAATCCTTTCTATTGCATGTTTATCCTTTAATTATTGATTTATGTTTTAGTTATACTTCACTTGTTTAACGATTCATGTTTTGTTGGATTTAGTATCTAGATCTATTCTTTAAATTCTTATGTTAATAATTATTATAAGAAAAATAGTAAGTTCTAGGTAAACTTAGAGGATGACCTAAGGGCTTGATACCCCCTTAAGGATATTGGTACTAGGTTTAGAAAATCGTACCAAAGTTAACATAGCTTGTTAGAGAATAATATTGATAGCTTAACTCATAGTACGCATAGCATACCCAAACATAATGGCTTGTGTGGAACATGAAGATGCATGTACACCTTCTAATGATTGAATGTGGTAAGTCTAGCTCAAAAAGATTTATGAGAAGGATGGACTTATGTGCATATCATAAGATATGCCTAGGTAGAAGGGACTTGTGTGAGGGGAATCTTGTGTGGTATAGTTCTTGAGAAACTTAGGGGTTGTCAAAACATTAAGTTAGTCTAAGGTTGGTTAGGGATTTATGAATCCCTCTCCTTAGTTAAAAAAAAAATCTTTCTATATTTGTGTGTTTTCTTCTTTCTTGATTTTTTGGTCATTATACATTGTTTAAAATTGAGCAAATATCCTAACAACTATTGGAATATATTATAATATTTGGTATATTATAATGTACCAGGATACATATTTAAATTAGGAGTGTATCTTAGATTAGGGTTTGAGTATTTACTTTATGCAATGTAATAAATGCACAAGTATTGTTAGAATGTGCAAAGTACTTGATAATGTGAATGTGCATTTTTTCCATGTGTACATGAGTCTATAGGATAGGAATACAAAGAGTTATACGTAGGTGGGAGGCCAAGAGTCACATCTCATTATATATAAGCTTTTGAAAAATGTAAGAAGTAGAAAGTAGAAAGCATAGTACATGATATGCTAGATACAATGTAGAGCATGTAAGGAATATGGAGATTTTGAGACCTCCATTTTTATATCATTGTACTATTTTTGTAAGTCCTCATTAATGGAAATTTTATAAGTAATTACATAAGTTTTTATGAGTTTTAAATTCTTAGTATATTTCCATTATCATATATTTAATATTGCATGCTCATTTTATATCTTGTGGTTGATTTCTCATTAAGTATCTAGAATAAAAATCTAACAGTGGTATCAGAGTACAAGAGATATTGATAAGAGATAGGGAGAGCCACAAAAAAATTTAGAAAAGATAGGGATATTTCATTTTCAAAAAAATTAAAGTTATTTTTTTGCTAGAGCATTGCCATAGGGTTGCAGGAAAACTTGTGAAGACTACGACTCAACATAGATCTCATTACACTAGATTGAAGAATAACTAGTAAAGTTTATTGATATTTTAGATATTTAGAGATTTATATGAATTTTATTTCTACTATCTAAGTTCTTTGCTACAACAAAAGAGAAAATTGAGACCCAAAAAAGAGGTCCCCATAAGAAGATTTAAGACTCCAGATTAAATAAATAAGAAAGAAACTCTATTGAAGATTTAGAAGAGGCCAAGAGAAGCCCTATTGCATATTAGATAAAGAGGATATCCAAGCGAAGGGATATCATTGAATAAATTATAGATTTGGAAGATATAAGATTGAAGATTGAAGATAGAGGAAGACTAAAAAAAAGGTTCAATTGAAGAGTTGCAGAATTTGAAGACCCAAGAGAAGAGGTCTCATAAAATTTAAAAGGAGAAAGAAGGCTAGGAAAGCACCATTTAATAAGTGGCCATTGGAGAATATTTGAAGGTCAAGGTATAAGATTTCAATAAGGAGTAGCTCTTAAAAAATAATTTGGGACAATTATTGCCATCCAGTAACAACCCGAAAAGGAAAAAATATTTAGCAAGAATTTTGTCAAATTCTAAAAATTATTCTTGAAGAACTCAAGACATTCAAATTCTTGAGGAGAAGGTTGGTAAATAGGCCCAATTTGAAGTCAAAATTTGATAAGAAGAGCTAAGGAGAAATAATATAGAAGAGGCCACCAATTTGAGGAATTTGAAGACTACCATTACAAAGGTGAAGATTGATGTTTTTGTAGCAGAAGTTGAAGAGTCATAGAACAACAAATTGAAGGTGACATAAAGCTATGATTTGGATAAGATTTGGGTAGATTATAAAGTGTAGTTGAAGAAATACTTGATAAAAAATAAGATAAAAATTTGGAGAATTTAGGAGTGATTCTTGGATAGAAAGATAAGGAGAAGAAATCAAATTTTGGAAGCAAAAATTTGAATATATTTGAGCTACAAATTTGAGTAGCATTAAGAGAAGATATTAGAGCTACATTTTGGAGAATTTTAGGACACATTTGAACATCAAAACAATGGATAAATTGGCTCCATTTGAAGCTAAAAAAATTGCAAAGTTTTTGACAACAAGAGGACAACATTTGGAAAACACCAATAGGTGCAAATTTCAAAGTTTGGGAGAATGAATTTGGAGGAAAATTGAAGCCACAAGAATCATATTTTAGGGTAGCATTAGAAGTAGTAAAGAGAGCTACGTTTTTTGGAGAAATTTAGGGTAAACTTGGAAGATATTTGGATAGCAAAGTAAAGAAGAATTTGGCAGTATTTGAAGAAAGATAATTGTTTTAAATTATAAAGACATTTGGACATCATAGAAGCAGGTTTTTAAATAGCATTAGAAGCTACAAAATTGATAATTTTGAGGCATCAATTAAGAATAACGAAGAGCTATAAATTTTATAATTTTGGGGCAACAAAAAGGTGAATCAAATCACCAAGAATATTAGCTACAAAAGGAGGCCAAAAGGTATGCCACATTGGTGCTACAAAAGTTTGTAATTTAAGCATTAAAATTGGTTTACTTTAAAGTTATAAGAGGACCACATTAGAGCTATTAAAATTTGCAAAATAAAAAGTCTTCAAGCCAATGAAGGAGGTAGTATTATTGTCTAAGGAAAGGTCAAATAAGTGCTCAAAGATAGTATGCTCAAGGTATTTAAAGACACCACGTAAAGATACCAAAAATTGAAGAAGGTAGAACTCACATTGGATTAAAATCTACAACAAAAATAAGTTAGAGGACAGAGTCAAAGCAAGGATTAAGGTGCAATTGTCTTGGAAGATAAATAAATTAAAAGCAAAGGTTTTACCCAATTTAAGAAGCTTGGATATATGGATGAAAAACATTGAAAATATATCAATCAAAGGGGTGGAAAATCCACCAAGGAAGAGTTATTGGATTACCACTAAAGGAGGAGCCACTATCGTAGAAGATCAACCATTAACAAAGAATAACCACTACCAAGTGCTAGAAACAAAGAAGTTCTAGCAAACATTGAAGAGTTACAAAATACATTGGAGGAAAGAAGAGTTAGAAGTGATAACTATCGAGTACAAAAGATATTATGAGCATTAAGGAAGGGCAAGCAAGTTTGAGCACCAAAGAAAGCTAAGATGTTATAGAATTACATGTAAGTGTTGAGAGGAGTGTAGCTACCATTTGTCACTTTGGTTGAGAATGTGAAAGAACTTGGATGCCACTTGGTGCAGAGGAAAAGGAGTGCTAACAACCATTGAGGAAAAGAAAATGCTTCAAACCAACTATGAGCACTCTTTGAAGAAAACACTTGTCAAAGGTAATGATCATATTGTCATAACATCACAAAAATAAGTAGAAGTAACGAAACAAGAAGAAATTGCCTAAAGAAGATATTGAGTGCCATGTGGCACATGAAAAGATGAATATTGATAGGTTTGAGGATCCCAAATAATTTTCTACGTGCATATTAAACACATTCAATGATTAGAAAATGAAGAATAAGCACTAAGAGGGTAGTCAAATTTTAGAAGATAGCGCCATACAAGGAAGAGCATTAAATGTAGTAAAAAGGCATTGTCTAGAATTGAATATTGAAATAGGACATCACCTAAAATAATGTGCAAGTTGCAATCACATGAGAAGTTGACCGAATACATAGCACTCCATTTTCATGAAGGTATACAATATTTAATCAATTTACATTTCATAAGGATCAAGGAGGTATAAGGTATATCAATACTAAGGTTAAGCTTAGTTAATGTATTATGATTAAGATTAATTAATTGAATGGAGATATAAAGAAGTGAATTGATAAATTACAACCTTAGATGATTTATTGAATGACTTTTGAAGTAAGGAGGATTTAATTTGAAAGCCTTTTGAAATTTATTTATTTGAAATTCAAGCATAGAAATATTTGCAAATAATTTAACTTGGAGGAATAAGGTTTTCTACATCAAAATTGAAATATTGAATTTGCAAATATATTTGTTTTTCTAAATTTCTAATTAGGGAATTATAAGGAATTCATCACCAACAAAAATTCTTGAAATTTAGAAACTATATTATTGAAAATTTAAAGATATAGGAATCACAACATAGAGTTGTTAGAAAGTTGGAAAAGTACATTGGAATTAGTCTCTTATTCAAATTGAAGGGACATAAGGAATCCAACTTAAAATTATTGAAGATAGAAAATTTTATCAATTAAAATTGCTTCAAAATTATATTTAGTTTTCTATTCATAAATAGGGAGAAATAAAGTGCTTATCTTGAAGTTGAACATTAGGGAGACAAAAGGGATTCAACTCAAATGAAAACTTAGAAAGCTAAGTATTTTATCAAAGCTATTTTACATTCATAATACTAGGGAGAAAAAAGGAATTCTACCTAGATATTTGATCCTACAAAAATTTGAGAATTGAAAAGATCCTATAAAATTTGATCACATATTCAAAACACATGGGAGATATAAGGTATTCCAAAAAAAATTAAGAATTGAAAATACATTATCAAAATTATACTCAAAACTAGGGAGTCATAAGTTAGTCAACCTAAACAGTCTTGAAATATAAAAGATTCTATCAAAAACTATTATCAATATATAATACTAGGGAGCCAAAAAAAAGAATTTCTACTTAAAGTACTTCAATGGATAATGATATGGAAAACATCATTAGAAAGGAAAGAGCAAATATCATAAAAATCAGAATCAAGAATTTACTTACAAATATTGAAGGAAACTTAGATCTTAATTCAAACTTGATCTATAGTGAAGCCATAGAAGAAAACTTTAAATTTTTGAAATATTATCTACATGCTGGAATAATTGAAGTAATTGATAATGGAAATGATGTTATTCTAATTCCTTTAGATATTGGTAGTATATTATATGGCATTACTTACATTAAAATATTACAAAGAAAATATGGATCAAATGGAATTGATTGAATCATTTAAAGAGAAAACAAACGAATCCTTCTTAGAGAAGATATTTCATTCTTCATGCAGTATTGATACTTCAAGTTATTCTAACTTAAGATCTTATCATGATGCTTTAAGTGATTGTTCACAAGATTATAAACTAAAGAAGACTTGTGATAAAAAGGACAACAACAAAGTTAAAATATTTTTACAATAATTTGATGATAGCATGACAACTCATGAAAGCACAAAGAATTACCCTAATGATGAAGATAAGAAACCTAACGAAGGAGGCATATGATTCAAAGTGAATTGAAGACAATACAAAGACCACTTTGAAGACTAATGTCTTCAATAATCAAATAATGTAATACAATGGGTGTTAAAATATATTACATTATTTTGTACATGCTAATGTACCACCTTGGGTACATATTTAGATTATGAGTGTGTCTTAGATTGGAGTTTGAGCATTTAATTTATGCAATTTAATAAATGCACAAGTATTGTTAGAATGTGCAAAGTACTTGATAATGTAAATGTGCATTTTATACCTGTGTACATGAGTTCATAGAATAGGAAGGTGAAAAGTAATAGGTAGGTGGAATGCCAAGAGTCACATCTCATTATATACAAGCCTTTGATAGTTGTGAGAAGTAGAGAGAAAGTAGAAAGTATAGTAGATGATATAGATACAATGTAGAGCATGTAAGAAATATGGAGAGTTTGAGACCTCCATTTTTATATCATTGTACTATTTTCATGAGTATTCATTAATGGTAGTTTTATGAGTAATTATAGAATTTTATTATGAGTTTTACATGCTTAGTATGTTGCCATTATCATATATTTATGTTCATTTTATATCTTGTGGTTGATTTCTCATTAATTATATAGAATCAAAAGCCAACAACAACTATTCCCATGTATTCTTATGCTACTCCTATTCAGTATATCCAATGTTAGCTCATTCATTGATTTTTTTTTAAAATGAAGCTTTATTTTAAACATTAATTGATAGAGTTCAATGATATACCTAGATATACTTGGTTCCACTATTGTACACCACTTTCTCTCTTTATATATCACTATAATATCCTAAGATATTAAAATCACTTAAATCATACTATTGTAAGGGTATTTGTGTACAAGATAATACATTTACTATCCAAACTTTTACCCCTTTAGTTATAGTTTTTCTTAAAAAATTAAAATAAATTATTATATTCTAAAACATTGATCTAAGATTTTAAAGCCTAGCAATGACATATCATTCTTGGGATTTTATCCTATTTTCAACATGCTAGTGCATTCTCTTTCTATACATATTTGATTTGGGTAAGATATTTGTATATATTTAGTTACTCTATAGGCAATGGTGATATTTTATGATTGGGAAAATTATTTCATTATATTTAGCACTAATCCATAATTACACCATGGTGAGTATCATGTATGCAATATTTTGCACTTTTGTTTCATCTATAAATTATTATTATTATATTGTGCTAATTTTCCTAATTTTGTATATAGATCTATCGAAAAGGCTAAAACTATTTATTTTAGCTACATTAATTATTGTTGTTTTTATTTTGCTTTGTTTATTTGTATTTTGTATTATTCCTAAGTACCCATGCCTTTTTATCTCATATAGTATCATAAATGGTCTTTGATAAGGGACAAAATGTATTAATAAAATATCACTAATATTTCTATTGCAACTGTAAGCTAAAAGAAGATAACACTAAGCAATGGAAAGACAAGCAAGTATAAAAATAAAAGAATCGATCTTTGTATTAAAACAATGGAGCCTTAGTCTCCATTTTACAATAATTTTCCCTGAGTGTGCAAGGGTCTATATACAATGCTTATATTGATCTATTATATTACAATGGGGAAAAGGAGAAATCCCCTTTTGTGATCAAAAGGGATGAGGGTATATTCAGTCTTCTCTACTACAAACAGGTTGGTAGATGGGCTTCAACTATCCTCACAAACCATAATCATTGTAATAGCCTTCAACAATCTTATAACTTGCACATACTAAAAATGCAAACAAGAGTGTCAGTAGCACTTGTTGATATGAATAAAAGAAACTACCAAAATCCTAACATTAATGCTTTTAGAACCTTGAAATGATGCACAAAAAATAGAGATAATAAAATATTAAAACATGCCTTATTGATTTACTTGACTGAATCTGTCTGTCAATGGCTAGAAGTGCTCCTGAGTAAACACAATGTAGTGTTTGGGATTGTGTGAAAATAGTCTCACGTTTAGAAAATGCAAATGTGCATTTATAGACTATGTAAATACCTATTGGTGTTTGAGGTTGAGTTGCATAAATACTAGGGTTTGATCCAAGATCTTGAGTGATTGATCCCCACAAAAGTAGTTACCCTCCTGTAGCAATTCTTGTAGTCTGATGGTACGATTTTCTATCCTCCTTTTTTTGATGGGGTGATTCTTAATTTTTAGGAATTTAGAGGATTTTAAATGGAAAGAGAGGTGGCAAGACAAGATTGCCAAGTGGTAAGCCAAGTATTGGGGATAGTTAGAGTGAGTCACTAAAAGTATCTCACTTAACTAGGGAGATGTGGCAAGTGGGTAGGTGCAAGTGGAGTGAGGTGTGGAGTGAGGTGTGAGATGTGGAAAGGAGAGGGATAGTGGTGGCTAGGACACATGTCCAATAGGGAGACAAGGTATCCTAGGGGTATTTTCCAGAATTAACAAAATCTAGAAAATAGGTTAATGTGCAGGATTTTTACATCTAAGTTTAGACTTAGGCATATTTTGTTATGCAAGATTGTGGGGTGGATGGGTTCTTGCAAATACCTAGGTTTTGGTGTCTACAAAAACTAATAAAGAGCATTTACCTTCCTATATGGGATAAGGGTAAACTAAATTGATTAGTCCTTGGGTAGGGTGCCATTTAAACATGTTTTGAAGAAATGCCTACCTATTTTTGGTATATCTTTCCTATAATTATTTGTCATGGTTTTTTTATTAATTGTGTGTAATTAGTCCCATGCCATATTTTAAGCCAATCAAGATACTTTACCTTACACTATGGGTTAATATAATTGTCAAAATATAATCCTTATGATTTTTAGGTAGTTGAATTCATTGATGAATTATGTTAAGCCCAAGAGTTGTGATGTTTATACATTGTATGCCATGAATGGAATGTATGCCTTAATAATGAAGTGGTTTTTTCATCTAAAAACTTCCTAAAAATTTACCTTTAAATGAGGAAAATATGTTATTGTTGACTTGTATTAAAGTTTTGATGATGCATTCACAAAGTTGGAAGTATGTAGATTTTAATGATGGAGTAGTCTTATCATATGATCAATTATTATGTATTTATATCTTAAAGAGGTGAATATTCATTATTGATTGATTTTTAGTTTTTTAGCTATTAAAATTATTAGAACATAATACCTAAGGGGTAATATAGGTATTCTCACAAAAGTATAGACTATTTTATGGCTCTATTTTCATAAAAAATTATTGTATAATTAACTTCAAGGAATAAGTTCTACTTTGGTCAAGAAGTAGAGGAAGATGTAAATTCCCAAAAAATACTAAATGAGGAATATAATTTTTATTTTCAAATTAAAAATATATAAATATATTAAATTGTGTATTTTAGTAGAAGTTGACCCGATATTTTAAAGCTTTATCATAATAGACTAAATGAAATGCATGAATAATTTCATATAATATAATTATTTTAACAAAAAATCTACAAATATGTATTCTACACAAAAAAATCTAGTGTAAGATATTTTTGCGTAATTGTATTATCAATATTTTAATTATTATTCATTTTCAAATCAAGAAATGTTAAATTATTAATTATTTTTGGAGACAATATATGCTAGGGCACCAAACAACAATAGTTTTTTACATAGAATTAGTGCATATGGATAGACCTAGTGCAATATTATGAATTATTATTTTTAAATAAAGGGGTAAAAATTTATTGATAAAAAGACAAGATTACACAGAATAGTGAAGCCGCCAACCAAGACTCAAATAAACAATAAAAAGGGCTAAAACCACCAGATAGGGTTGAAACTCGAAGAAAACAACAATAAAAAACCACATTAAGTCTAGAAATCCTTGTGGATAAACTCCCAAAGGTGTTGAGATTCCCCAGCCAAGAGACTCTCCCAGTTATCCATAATCCAAGAACCTAAAAGCTCATAAGCCCTTTTGGCCAAATAATCAGCAAACCCATTCCATTCCCTTAGTATGTTCACAAAGGAGATACATTCAAATTATTCACAAATTCTGAGAATATGAATGGCCACAGAGACCAACTACCAATTAACATCCTCCAAACTTTTTTTGGTTAAAATATTAACCAAACTTTGAGAGTCAAACTTGCAGATGCTCCTGTGCTAGCTAAGAGAAAACCCCCTCTAAAAGACCTTGAGAATCCCAAGATATTCCATAAATTTTTTGGAGTGAACACCTTTATAAATGGAAAAGAAAAATTTGACCACACTAGCAGAGTCCCTCCCAACATCACCAATTCTAGCATGTCCAGGATCACCCCTGGATGACCCATCAGTATTAATTTTTAAAACTCCTCTAGGGGGTGGCCTCCACCTTTATCTCTCCAAATTTTCTTATTGAGATGTGAAACCTTACTAAGGAAATAAGAGTCCATACCAAACCCAAAGATACCAAGGACCTACTGTACCTTCTCCTCCCTAGATTCCAAAATAGGATCCACATCACATTTGCTATGGATAGTTTCATGAACCATACACAAGATCCTTTTCCAGATCTTTTGAACAACCAAAAGTTTACCTTAAAATATGTGATGGTTTTTTTTGAGCCAAATATTCCAGATTATGTAATAAGGTACCAAATTCCAATCCACCTGGAGGAAGGGGGTATTGGGTCTGCCCAGACTGCTCCAAAACTCCACCAAGGAGAGCACATGAAAACAAGGATGGTTCCAGGAACTCCACCAGTGGTACCAAATGTCACTAGAAAGGAAGTATTGGAAAAATAAATTAGAAGATTCATCCTAATTATTACCACAAAGGACACAAAAATAGGGACCCTAAAATCCCCTCTTCCTCACATTATCCCAAGTGAGGCATTTATTACAAGTGACCAACTAGAGAAAGAAGTTACATTTAGGCTAAGAAAATCTATTCTACACATTTTTCCACCATGTGACTGTAGCACAAGGGTGTAGTATTATTGGTGGGGAGGTGATTTATAATTCTTAGGATGGTCAACTTACTATCCCCAACTTATGCACCAAATTGTACAACCGTACAGTTTCCCAAACTACTAGTTTACGCCCAATGAACAACTTGTACGGAACCCAAATTGACACATTGTACTATAAAAAATCATATAGTGATGGATATTGTACGATTACACACTAAAAAAATCCTTTATATTCAATATTTCAAGCCACCGTACACAATTTGTAACCCAACAAGTCGATTTCCCAAAACTACCAAATTGGGTAAGCTTCTTCCAATTGCATAAACTACCAAATAGGGTAATGTCTTTTGTATTATTTGTACAAACTCTGGTGTATGATTTGTATGGAACAAATGTATATCCAAGTGCAAAATTGGATAATCTACTAGACCAATCTCTCTTAGATAGGTTTTGTAAGGTTTTAATGTGGTAATTAATCCTTTTCCAATAACATGCAAAACATATCAACAGGGCTTTAGAGGTGTAAATCCAATGGCGATGCCCAAAAATCATACAAAAGGATTCAATACATCTTATTTTATATTACCATTATTCCATATCATTCCACAAAGCTACACTAGTACCGGTTCAATCCATTATTCCACAACAATACATAAATTAGCCAAAATACTCAAACAGAAGTACATGCAACAGAACTAAACCATCAATTGCTAGTCAACCATTCTAGAATTGTACAACACATGAGAGAAAATAAGGATTCTGATTATTATTCATTCATTTTTAGTAATTACATACAATCATTCTCTCAGAGCATAGTCTAACTCCTAACACTTGCTATATTAACTAGAAGAATCCAACTCTATCAGATTATAACCAGTATATGTCCAGACCATCAAAATTGAAAATGGGGCCTTATATAACATTGTACAGGATGTTCCAAAGTAGTTATTGAGGCAATTAGTTATTTATAACTACCCATGCATAATGGAATGCATTAATTAAGACTTTTACTAAGTCTGATACCTTAGTAATCAAATACATGCATAATTCCAACCTAAAATTACGTTTTCCATGCATTTCATGTCATTTCATTGCACCTTGTATGATTAGCCATTACCTTGTATGGTTTACCATCCTGACTGTATGGTTTAATCCTACATATACAGTTTACAAAACTTGTCAAAACTATAAAAATTGGACAAATCCATTTATCACTTCTTCTTCTTCTAAGAGATGGATTTGTTGCCTATATCTGCCCTCCCCTTTACTTTGGTTGGTGTCCTTGCTGACTCATCCTTTTATTTCAATCATACCTCATAATACATGACCATCATAATAAATTCATGCACTTGGTATTGAAGAATTGTGTGTTCTTTATTCAACCTGGCTGCATAGTTTCCCATTTCCACTACTTTCACCCCATGGAATTTAGCTTTCTCTTCGGTAGTCTTCAGGAGTTCTCTCATTTGCTTTTCACAATAAATGGTACTCTTCTTCAGCATATCCTAAAAATATTCTTTTGTTTGAGTTGCCACTTGAAGCTCCTCAATTTTCTCTGTAATGGTCTTCAAGTGGTGGTCAATATTTGCCTCCAAGGCATGAACAATATCTTCTCTGGATTTCAATTGCACTTACTTTTCCAGGACCATATCATTATATATTTCATTGTCCTATGTCAGATCTTCTATCTTCTTGACCTGTGCCACCATTTACTCATATTTCTCAATTAACTATGTTTTCACCTATTCATCTCTTGCTCTAAGTTGGGCCTCCAACTCCTTAATCCTATATTTTATCATCTGTAAGACCTGTCACTTCTCTTCTTCAAGTGAAGTAAGTCTGGCCTCAAAATTAGCCTTGGTGCTTCGTAGTTCTTCCAATTTATTTATTCTCCTCTATCGTAGCCTTACACTTTTGTAATTCTTCCTCCATTTTAATAATTTCCTTTCTAGTGGCTTTTATCTCCTCATTTTGAGCTTCCTTGAGCTGATAAATCTGTTCCAATCCTATGCTCAACCACTCTATCCAATGTTTTAGGAAGTTTAACTTCCTCATAGTGATAGCCAATCCTACAATAACCCTCTTGTGTTCCAATTTTGTTGTATTCATGGGAAAGTTGTGTGATTGGTTCTATCCAGGTACAACATTGGATGCTTCCTGTAATTGGTTCTCACTCCCTCTAGCAAGTCATCTCTTCCCAACATCATGGTTACCTCTTCCCTAGGTAACTTCCATGGGTGTTGTACATGAATTTCTACAATTCTCCTTGTACGCTCCTCATTGCTCACCCATTTTGTTATCTTCTCCAACTCGACACACTTGTTCCTCCCACAAATTCAATTCTCCTATGCATCCAATATAAAAATGTAATTTGGTGCTAGCTATGACATTGTCTATCTGAGAGAAGAAATGTTCTACTTTATCTTCTACTCCTTGCGAATCCTCCTCAGTTTCAATCTTGTCGAATTGCGGTACCTTGCGAAGGTAGCTTGTTTTCATTCTAAGTAGTTCATCCTCTATAGGAGTTTGTTCTTCCTCCTCTTCTATGTGGTGGCTAGAGCTTCCCTCGATCTCTAGTAGTGCTCTCTTCATATTTATATTTTCCCTTGGTGGAGTTTTTTCTACTATATTTTCCACCTCCACATTGTCTTCTATATTCATAATCTCCTATTGATATTGTTGCTACTCTATTGATTCTTGGGCTTATTTATATTTAGTAAATCCCACCTATTGCTCTTCAGTCACCTGCTCTTCTTCCTGATTTTGTTATATCTCCATCATTATGAATTTTTAACAACAGGTTATTCTTTTTATTGTGATGCTTTCACCTATTTTTGTTCATCACTTAGATTATTTTGATTTGAACTTCCTCCCATCATGAATTTGAAATGAAATTTCTTCTCTTCTCTAGAATCTTCCTCTCAGGCTTCCACTCTCACTCCTGAGTTGTGGCTAATACTTCCTGTGCTATCCGCCCCACTTCTGTATCCTCCAATAATTTTGAAGAGTCTAAAATTTCAATTTCATTATGTTGGAAGATCTGTAGAGATTCTAGCATCTTCTCTGCTTCTAGCCAATTCCACTTGTGTAGATTCAACTTCTTCAAGTATGACTATCTATTTTCCTCTTGCTGATCCTTCTGCATAGTCTCAGTTTATTTTTCTAGAGCAGGATTCTTTACCATTTTTTCCCATTGTCTCCTTGTCCTTATTTGTATTGGGCTAGATTTCCTCCCCACAATTTCCTCCCTATCCTAAACTGATGGTTGCTCTTGCTACCATTGCTGAATTGCTTGTTACTCTAGTTCAGGTTCCAACTTCCTAGGCCTTTTTATTTTGGGATGTACATCCTCATACTATGAAGGAGTATCCTCTTGTAACTTAGCATCATGCTACTATTTCTTTGTTTGAGACTTCTCTAGAGTCTCCTTATGAATAGGTACTGACTTTACCCACCTCAAAATGGTTGGTTGTCCTACCCTAACATTCTTAGGTTCTGTAAAAACTGGAAAGTGGATAATCCAATGGCATGGAAAGTCATTCCAAAAATCTTCAGACTTTTCATCAGTACTTCATGCATCTTTCTTTCTAGATATGTACCCTAATTATACTTGATCACTTTGGTGATACCTTCTACATACTGAGCCATCTAGATTAGCATATTTGTAGCTTGTGTATCTTCCAATAGTCGAGCCATCATCATATTCATTATACATGGCCAATAATTCCCTTTCAACTAGCTTTGTTTAATTCCTTGAGTCCCTACACTCGAGATATTTGCATCGGTTGGTGAATTCACATTGGTTAACAAAGTGATGATTCAATATGTCTCAACTAGATCAACCAAATTCTTAACTATCTCTATGTCCTATGCTGGCAATCCAAATATTTTCTTTGAAAGCCTCCATCGAAACTTCTACTTTCATCGACCTCTTGCCCACATTGACAAAGGTAATTCTAGTTGCAGTATTATACGCCTCAACTATATGAAATAGATAGCTATAGAAGAAGGTCTTTTGGTGTGATGGCACTTGTGCTATTATAGCTACACTAGCCTCCTCAATATGTTTTCTCCAAGGGTGGTTCTTGTTCTGTTCATTACTCCACCTCCTGTATGTCTCTCCTCCATGTTGTATGAATGATATATTTGTTATTTCCACCTAACCTTCCTCAGATACACTAATTAGATCCTCATTTGAATCTAGAACATGTACCTCACTCCTCAATTCCCTCCTCAAGATCCTTTATTGACCCATCCTTTCCTCTCAGTGTCTTGGTGGTGTTATCCTTCGATAAGCCTTCTAGTACTTCTGACCTCTCCATAGCCTGTATCCTCCTCTTCTCCAAGGACAAGTACCATGCCAATTGTAGGACTAAAACTATTTCCCTTGGTACTTTCACAGTCATAAATATTTCTCGTGAAGGGGTCCTAGTGACTGTTTCACACTATTGGCTATAGTTCTTCTTAATCGGTATCTATACTCTTTGACTAAAATCATGTTACCGCCATACCTCCAGTTATCTTACTATTCAAACATTACCAATTCTATAATTAGAATTGTCACGAAAATTATACAATCTACTATAAATCATACAATATGCTTTCCACTTGCTCTTGTATGGTTTCCTTATCAGCAGCCACCTCTAGATCGTACACTATTTAAACTATCACTATTTGGTATTCAAACTATTTGATCTTCTGCAAATCATACAACTGTAGCAAAAAATCATATAGGGATGTACTACTCCGTATAGTATCCCTCTCTAGCTACTTTTCCTCGCTGAATCCATACAATTCCATATAGTTTGCTCAAAATGGCTTAAAATAGCGTAAAAATTGCTTGAAATCACACAATATTTTCTTGAGATCGTACACTCTACCACCAAATCATACAATACATCTTTTCAAACCCTTGTTTGCCTAAAAATCATTTTTTTCACTTTCATTTTGTGATTTCTCTTCGACCCAGTTGCCGAAATGCCTTGATCTATCTTTTCAATACTTTTCATGAGCAATTTTCCAAATTTTCCACCCTTGGTGTAATTTATCCCCCAAAAAAAGGTTGTTAAATACGGTTGTACGGTCTTCTCCTTCCTTTTCTTCATCTTCTCCCTTTTGTTTTTGGTTGCTTTTGTCAAATTAGGGTTTGTAACTTCCTTTTCTCTATAATTTCTCCACTCTGACTCCAATCTGTCACTTCTTCAAACCCTAAGTATGTTTTTCAATGACCTTGTTCATGTCTGGATGCCTTCTACTGCAAACCCTCCTTTATTTTTGGCTAAACTATAATTCTTCCTTCAATGGAGTCAAATCCTTACTTTTTCCTTTTTCTCCTTTGGTTCTATTTCTTAGAATGTGAAAAGTCTCCTTGGTTCGAGTTTAAAAATGGGTCATGAATTATTATAGCCTACTAATGAGTTTTAATGCCCATGTAGTTGCCTTCGTTCAGTTGCACACTTGTCACCTTCATTCTCCTAAAAAACATTGAACTCTTCTTTGTACGGTTTAAAAAATTGCTAGGGTGAGCCTTATTTTAAACTATATCCAAAACCTAACCCCTCAAAATTTTAAATTATGCCATTTTGCATGTCTTTTTGTCTTCCTTGCCTAGATGATTGAAAAATCATTGTTTTTCATGCGATTTTTAACTTTTTCCTGCGCTTTTTCGATAACTCATCGTTCCACACATGCGAACATTAAATGTGACGGTTGCAAATCGTATAACTGCACCCAGAAACGTACACTATACGATCCATATCGTACAACATGCCCTTTTGTACGGTTTTACATGTACTTTTTCCAATTTTACTTGTACTATCTCCCACTTTGTGCTTTTTCAGCTTAAATTTGACTTGTATGATCTATCACTTAGAGAATTTTCTATTTTTCTCTCTTTGAAGAGGTCATCATTTCTGGTTTTCAACACACTTCCTTCTTAATTGCATCTCGAGGGATTTTCACAATTAAGGTATTTTATTTTTTTATATTTTTTTCTCTTTATTTTTCTTTTTCTTTTTCTTTTTTTTCATTCCTAACCTATTTACACTTACCGTCATGGAAATCGCACAATGACATTCACTTATAAGATCCCATCGGATTATTCTCTTAAAGGTTCGATCGTGACATTCTGAGTAGTTGTGTCACCTGGTGCCACCTACTCCCTAGGTTGATTCATCTCCACTTGTGATGTTACTGAATTCTCTAGCCTTCCCATACCATGTGTACAATTTGGAATTGTACAATTACAAGCTGGAGTATCTTCACCCAATGTCCTTTCATCTTGTCGCACAGGTTATTGGTAGCGGTGTCCTTACTACTCTACTATCATTAAGCAACTTCTCTATTTATCCCCCAGATCAATTCCAGCTTCGTTTGTTGTCCTTGGTTTCTTTCATCTATAAAATGCACTCTTCCTCTACCAGCAAGGTCTCTCCCATGTGAGTGTCTTCCCCATCCTATTCCTCTTGACATTAGATTTCTCTACACCAATGGTGATTCCTCCATTTATTTGAGTAATCCTCTGCTACCTACCACTCTTGAGGTCCTCATCAGATTAGTGGTGGTTGTACTAATGGATACTGCATTGCAGGGCTAGATATGATTCCTCTTATATGTGGTAAACCTCGTAGATTCCTTGTCTAGTTCATACAAGCTAAATGTGTATCTCCTAGCCATATAGGAGGAAGGGTTCAAAACCTTCCTTGTATTGTTCCTCATCTAATTGTAAAATCACCTTGTTATTTCTCACTTCGTAGTCGAATACCTCCTCTCCTTCCTAGTTGAAGCCTTAGGGGTCCTTCTCTATTCCTTCATCCCATTACTCGATTATTAGGAGTTATCTCTACCAACTCAATATCGGCTAGTTGACTTCTACTTCTTCTTGTGCTTGGTGATAATTGTCGTGGTGCTTTGATTCTATGATCTGCATGTGCTAAGCGACATCTTCATCTTATTTTCTCAAGGCTTATTTGTGGTGATGAAGTTGCCAAGACCTTTCTTTATGCATAAAAAATTTATATCTTAGAACTTGAGTTATCCTAATTTTCTTCTCTCAGTTCTGCCCAATATTTTGGTAAAGTCATCAGTCTCTCCAATATTTGTACTTCTCTCCTTTGTCTTCTCAACTGTTGATGGGCTATTATATATGCGTATAGATAAAAGTTAGTTTGGCACTCCTGTGATATCCCTAGTTTTTGTTGCGTTGTTGTCTATGATAGGGGATCATGATTATCTCAAAAATTTTAGAGATTCCCTAGACCATCGTCATCATCACTACATTCTATGCTAGGTTACTTTACTAGCCAAAGCATTCCTTCGTTACTAGAGTAACTCAAATTTAGTCGTACATTATCTTGTGATTCAGGTGATGTGGTTACTTCTTCAATGTCTCGCCAAAGAATTTTTGCATCTTTATTATGCTTGCACCACCATTTCTTATACCACTTCTTAGAGTTATCCACTCATCTTCCTTAGGTTCTCCTTCTAGATCTTGTAACCTAGTTGTTATTTTCTCATCTAGCCTTCTATTGTACTATCCAATTCTTGGATGATCTGTTCTCTCAACCTTGCATTATGACCTCGCAATGTTTGATATTATTCCTATAGTTGATAAGTCTACAGTCACATTCTCTTATGTAATAGACCTATTTGAGCCAATAGATTAAGTCCAACCAATTATTCATCGATGATATCATTCTTGTATTCTTTTGGAACTTCCATTTCAAATGTGTCCACTCTATCCTCGTATCGTAACTGTATCCTTCTTCATCCTTTGGCTTGTTGGGGTAGTTCCCTCCATTCTACCCAAGGATACATCATATTTTTTCTTACTTGGGGTGATTATTCTTACCTTCTCCTATTTTTGGGTAATAGTATTGTCTCCTAATATCCTCTTTAATTTGGAGGAATCTATTATTCATCTTCCTCTTCTACTCGTTCGGTCCCATCCACAAATCTAACATGCACTCACAATATTCTTCTTTCTTCAGTCAAGGTGCCAACTCTTGTTATTCTATGGTTGGTCGTGTCTCCTCCCGTTCTATGAATAAGTGTGCGAGTCCCATGTTAGGCTCCTCTTATGATGCACCTGGCTCATCTTGAGTACTCTGTTGAGATTCTACTCATCTTATTTGTTCAATCTCTTATGAAGAAATGAATAAGCACTACACATTGTAAGGCTTCAACTTTGAGTCATTTACAGTGTTGGGTACCTTTGTCCCATTCAAGTTCTACAACTTGACTGATCCATTATTCATTACTTCAACCACTTTGTAGTGATCGTCATAAAATCTTCAACTTATCGAGCTTGATTTCCCTCTTTCTGTTAAACTTTAGAACCAAGTTACCCATACTAAGTTTTAACTTTCTCAAATTTTTGTCATGCCACGTCTTCCTTATTTTCTGAGCTACCTCAATCACCCATTATGACATGAATCTTCTTTCATATAATTTTATCAGTGTTTTCATTCACTCTTCCAAACTTTCTTGATAACCCAAGCGATGCTCTACTACAACTCTTAAGCTTGGTATCAAGAATTCAACTAGCACCACTACATCCTATCCATACATCAATTGGAAAGGTGTATGCTCTATTTTTTATTTAAAAGTTAGTCTATATGACCAAAAAACAGATGGTAGCAGTTGACACTTTTTGTCACATTATACAAGGGGTAGAAGAATAGTAGAATTTTTGTATAATATTTCTTTGTTGAAATTTTTTCTTTTATTTTAAGTTACAGCAATTTTGACCCTCCCTATCGCCCCTTTTATAAAATGAAGAAGAAAGAGCTTCGCTACCAAACAAGCCAAGGAAAATGGCTTCGTCGAAAGAAAAGAAGGAGAATGTGAAAAGAGCTTCAGGCCCGAAACACTTCAAATCACCACTTCGAGCGAAAACCTTGCGAAGTAATTTCGCCGAAGAAAGTACAAAGATAACACTTCACATCGGAAGCATTTTTAGCAGTCGCTTCGGGTGAAAGTTTTGCGAAGCAGCATCCAAACGACTTCGTCGAAGGAGGAGAGCATAATCCAAAATTAGCTAAGGTAAGGAAACTACTTTGGGCCCGAAGTATTTCCAACACCTACTTCGACAGTTTTCACCGGAAGTAGTGGTGCCCAAAGAAAAATGACAATGAGTCAAAAACATAAGGGTTCTTTGGGAGGATATTCCCCGAACCACAGTTTTGAGAGAGAATCGGGCCGAAACATTTTTCATCCAAAGCAGTTTCGCTAGCAAAGGACAAAGAACCCCATTTCAAAGATGGAGCCCGCTCGACACTCGACATCCACGAAGTAGTTTCTGTGAAGCATTATTTTGTGAAGAACAAATCAAGGAAGATCTACTTCGGCCCAAGGCTTCAACGAGGCAGAGATGTAGCGAAGCACTTTCTAGGCCCACATTCCAAGGTAGGTAGCTTCCTAAGGTGATCGAAGGCCCCTTATAAATACCTCCTTTATTGCCCGATGAGCCCACTGACAATTTATGGCAAATGAAAGGGATGTAACAGTCCTCAAAGTAAAACACGGTGGGCATAACAATCACTCAAGCATAGCATCCAGAAGCCAGGGACACTCAGGCAGTGCATTAAATGAACATTTCCATGGTTGACCCAATCGTAGTTGTCAGTTTTGGCAATTGATTTGAAAGGTCAGTCGTAGTAGCAGCGAGGCACCGATTTCTCAGGGCCCGAGGGTGTACTTCACCATTTTTTAATAATGACTCAAAGGGCCGGGTCCTCTATAAAAACCCAGGCATGTAATGTAAAAAGGGGGGGAACTTTCTGCTAGAAAGCTGCTGTAACTTGATGTCCTGCGTTTAATACTAAAGGATTTTGTGCTCTATTATGATGCCTTCTGTGCTTATTTCTTTTATCTTTTCTCGTTTGCGTACTGAGACTATGAATCCTGAATTCGGTGCACGATCGGGGACCGAACCCTTGAAATTCGCCCTAAAGGATACATAGGAGAGGAAAAACGTCTTATCGCTTTCCTTTATGCTACCTGGTGGATCGAGGTTTCTGTTATTACCTTATCTCAATTGTTGTTACTCTGAACCCTGAATTCCAACGAGAGAGAAAGGAGAACCCTACGAACCCGTCCAGAGGATACATAGGAAGTTTGGCATTTTGTTTCTTTCATGTTTTTCTTGGTATTTCTTGCTGCTATTCGAGTTGTTAGCGAGTAATCATGCTTCCTATTCTCTCCCACCTTAAATCATCATCTCTAACCCTTACCCATTTTTATTTCTTTTCCTAACCCTTACTCTATTTATTTCTTTCCTGCACTCTTGTCTTAAACCCCAAAAGTAGATTAGTATAGGAGCCGGCATTTCTCCGGAGATCGGCACGAGGGGCATCTCTTCCCCTCGGCCTTTCAATGTTGGTCACAGGTCCAGGGTGCGCAAACCCACCGAAAGTCCTTTCCTGTGTGGATTTGATGACCAACAGTTTCTAGCATGCCCGATGGGACACAAGGTCCCATATTTGAGAAAATTTCTAGCCCATATTCACCAAAGCCAGTAGTTCTAACAAGTTCTCGATGAGATCCGATCAGTCTCATCTTCTGAGTAGTAGTGAGAATCGATGCCCTCATTACCAAAAGACTCTTAGCATCTGGCGACTCTATTTTAACTAAGAATCTATGAAGTCATGGAGAACAGTACCTAAACCTGGTTTTCGTAACCAGGAGCCCCCATGTTTTGAGAAGGTCCAATTTCGGTGAATCTCTAGCCTGTCTTCATCTGATAAAATCACCTGGTGACTCGATTGAGCTGAAGATCCAGATTTCTTGATCGTAGGCACCTTTCAAATCTAAAAGAAGATATACCAGAGGAATCAAGGTTTGATGAGTAGCCTTGAACTCACAAGCGGAGAAAGAATGTTCATCTGGCGACTCTGACTTAGCGGCAACAATCGTGATCTCTGCAGGTCGCTGCTATAATGGCAGGGGTAAGTTTTCCCAGCTGGGATGATTGAGGCCCCTTGAATCTTCAAAGCTACCACAAGATTCCCGAGATCGCCTTGAAGGCATTTAAAATATATGATGGCACCAAGGGAATGGCCCGAGAGCACCTTGAAGCCATTGCTGCTTTAGCATTCCTCTACGACATAATCCACAAAGATGTCATGGTCTGACTTCTAGCTATGCCCATAGAAGGGAGGGCGCTGCGGTGGTATAGACTGCTCGGGTCTAAAAGCGTTTGTTCATGGGATGACTTGGTGGGAGCACTATTTGAAACATTTGATGGCTCTCAGGATCCCTTCCAACTTCTGACGTACTTCTCCACCATCAAGAAAACACCCTTGGAGAGCATCACGGACTTCAATGTATGATTCTATAGAACTTGGAAGAAATTTCCAGGGGAGATTCAACCAACGCCCGCCCAAGCCCACCTCTACTATGTTTGGGATTTTCACCTGGACATAGGCCTCCTCTTGCTACAATCAGGCGAACAAAGATTCCCTTAGATTTTTGAGGAAGTAGTACGAGCGGAGCAATTTCTATCGAGAAAGTGGCAGTGGGGAGAAGCCCCATCACTTTCTTTGATAATCGCTTCTCCTATCTGCCCAACGTGGTATTCTTCATGGCAAACTCCTCATACTGAGCAGAAGCCTGAGATGCAGTCATGTGGAGCTCAAGAGGCAGATCCCATCCAAGTCCAACCATGGCAATTTGTGAGCTTTGCCCCGACGATGAACAATATGGGTGCTTGCAATCTCCATCAGAGGACAGGCCAAGAAGAGAAACAAGCTCAAGTGGTAGTGCCTGAGAATGAAGAGGGGACATTTTTGCACCCTTTTTGTATCCTAGAGCATGACACACAGGTGTTCAACCAGAATCCATCAGGCTTACCTCAAGAGGCTGAACCTGAGGGGATCATAGAAGTTTTCTCTTTGTCAGAAGAGCCCTACTACAACATCAAAGAGATGGAAGAACTTGTACCTAGTCCATAGTTACTGAACTCTTCAGTATTTTGGTTCTAGCCATCACTACAACCATTACCCCAAGAAGGTCCTCACATGACGAACTGCTTTGCCACATCCTGCATCAATAGCGTAGATACTAGCAGGAGCGATGAAATATTGTATTGCTTTATGTTCGTAGCATGGAGAACTTCGGGGAGGAGCCATCCAGACTTCAAGAATCAATTGAAGTTCAATCTGATCTAGTTCGGGAATTGCAGATTCATCGGATAAATATTCGAAGTTGAGTTTGTGGTGGTGACATGCCTATTATGCTGCAAGCCTGTGTGAATATTGTAAAAAGTTTAGCTATTAATAAAAAGCTACTCAAAAACTCAGGTTGAGCTTTACCTCGATAGCTATACTCAAAAAAAAATAAAAAAATAAAAATAAATAAAACCTTTGGGAACTTGGCTTGCGAAGTAGTGGATGCGAAATGGTTCGCAATGAAGTACGATTGGCCGAGCAATGTTCTGACTAAGGTATGAAAAATGTTTGCTTAAGAAGAGTCCAAGCGAGCTGATTTTAAAATGGGGAAACAAGCTTCGCGAGCAGCCTCGCGTAGGAGGAATCACATCGGGCCCAAAGCATAAAGGATTAACTGGCACAAAAGGTTCGCCACGAAGTATGTCAGCTCCGATTTTGGCTTCGTTGACCCAAAATATGCACAAGACAAAAGCATTTATTGCTCGCTTGGAGGAGTGTGCCGACAACCACCTTCAATAGGCGTCCAAAATAGGAAATTTAAATAAAAATGCGTCGGGTACATCCTCAGGGGACTCAGCTAAGAGAAAAGTCCACCCCCAAGTACTAGGTGGCAGACGGCTGCATTCCCATAATAGCCGCAATCATCATAGCACATGGCCCTGTGTACTACGCCACCGTATGGCCAACCCAATGAACCGATGATCTCTCAGGTGAGAAGTGTAGCATTAATTATGGCACATGCCATAAATGTGGGTAGTTGTCTTCGACGGTTATATAACGTAGACTCCAAGTAGCAAAGGGATTACTCGCTCAACGACTCATACAGACCCTACTACCAACCTGCAAACTTTTCCACTTCGCACTCTAAAGCTTTGACACCAATTTTCTCCATACTGCAGATTATGTTGCCCTAAGCATCAAAAATGTAAAGTTCCAAGGAGAAGGGAAAAGGGGTAGAAGTAGTAGCCCCTGAGAAACCAAAGGTAAAATTCCATGGAAAAAGGCTAAAGCCAAGGCTCGTTGATTCGGGTCTCCACCCAGATAAATGCATCTTGGAAGAAAGGGAGGATTATGAGGACGAGCAACCCCTAGAACCACCAGTCGACAGGTGGGAAAGAATCAGGGATATAGAGCTGTCGAAGAGCATAGCTGAACTCAAGAGCACCGTTGAGCTCATGAGAAGCAGGCTTCCGATAGAGAGCATGCGAGCTGCAACCTACTACTCCTAGATATACTGGTATCTAATGCCCCCTACTCACCATTGTCCTAAGCTGATCAATGCCATCACGTAGAATTACCAGCCCGCCACCAGACTGGTGTTAGACACATCTGGTCAGAAGTTATTTTCAATTTTGAAAGAATATGTGCAGGCAGCTTTTGCACCACAGCAGGGTCCACCCGAGGGATGTATAGTTTGCAACATTGTTTTAAGTGAACAAATAGAGAGGTTCACATCTGCTGGGTACATGGTCAAATTTTTATAGCAAAGCCTCAAAAGCGGGCTCCCTTCAGTAAAATTTCCCCAAATGCCCCTTCCCTTGGAGGCTTTTAAAAATGCCGACCTCTTCTCCATCATTGCATGGGTGGTAGGCCTATCTACCGATGCTTCGGTATATCCATGGCAGGTGTCCCTGGTCGAGTGCATTTCCAAAGGAGAGTTCAATGCCCTTGATACTTCGAAACCCAGCACCAACCCAGTATTTGTCGACTAGGCAGAATGGGTGGCCAGGGGCTTACATGCGCAACTCACCAGCATGAAGAATGCTGGGACCAACCAGCACTTCAGGCCCTGCTCCTTTCTTGTTTGGCTATTTTTCTTTCATGTTCATAAAAGTTTTCCTCATATTGCCATTACGACAAGCGGCGATGATGGAAGTCCTTTGCCGATATATCGGTGGACTCCCCTACCGGTGACATTGGAGTCCTACTATCCCTTTAATCAGCAATTCTTGTGACCCGCCATGTGTATGTTAACAGGGTCCTCCCCGCGAGTCCCCCTTGGCTTGAGAAACAAAGTAGTCCGGGAGAAGAGGGGAGACATTTTTTGACTAACGTAGGGGCTGGTGATTCGCATATTCGGCTTCATAGGGAAGCCCTTCTTACTGCCAGTTTACCCCTCTGAGTATCAATTCGCAATGGAAGTCATGAGGCAGAGTGATGCAACTAATGCCATCTATGGCAAGGGTCAAAAATGGGCCCACACTTGTGACTTACATCTCAGGATAGGAGTTATCGAAGTGTTCGCCCTGAATCAGAACGTCTTCTTGGAAGAAAAGCTTGCCAAGTTCGACCTGCTCAAAATTCCCCAACAATGGCTCTATGATCCTTTGGGAGTGATGAGGGACCACATACGGGTCAAGAGCTTCCATGTTTGCCCCTATCCCAAAATTGTGAAATAAAGAAATAATCCTCAAGGAAAGGATCTAGAGTGGCATCTGGAGAGGATGGAATCCTTACCTCCCTGGCACGAATTCTACCCAATGGAGGTCGCATATGACCCAGATCGGAATTCACTCTCGAGCCCCAACTCCACCTTCTGGAAGAAAGCGAAAGATGACTTGAAGGAGGGAGTAAAATATTGGGATGTGGCTCAACTGAGAGAATGGTGGATAATGAGGGTCCACCGGCAAAAAATGAACTCTTATGGATTTTTGGCAACGAACAGGGACTTCGCAGAAATATATGAAGCCAACGCTGAAAAGTGGAAGCCTTCGTCCTTCACCACCTTCATCCCTCCAGCTATCCCAGCCTTGGGAAAAAGCCCAAAAAGAGATGATACTACTTTGGGAAAGGAAACGGCCCAAGTTACACCTCCAAGATCACCTCAGGGGCCTGTAGGTGGCCACGACTCGAGCACTGAATGGTAAGAACAGCCACTAGTGAGGAGGAAAAGTAAAAAATAAGAACAGACCCTGGTGCCCCCAAAACACCCAAAGCGACCTCACACAGGACTTGTAAAGCAAACGTCGAGGTCGTAGCCCTATCGAGTGTCAAAACTGAGAAAAAACAAGATGCGGCTGCACCGAAAGTCACCACTGCCACAAAGCTAGGAGGGCATGTAGACACGCATTCTTCATACCTTGCCCTAGTATCACACATTTTTGCCAAAACTCTAGCTGAGAGTTCTCACCAGTCTCCCCTACATAGCCCATCACCCCCTCACATGTCACCTATTGCTGGTCCGGCCTCATCCCACGATTATGATGAGGGTAAGACCATTGACCCTACTTCGCCCTTCCACACTGCCATTACCCTGGTCACTAGTAGAATCAAGGGTCCCACTTCAATTTCGAGTCCCACCACGTCTGTCGTCGAGCCTTCTGGTGAGGCATCCCCCACACATTATTTATATTTTTTTACTCCCTCGGCTAGAGATCTAGCCTTGTCTAAATCAAATATGTCCTTAATTAAGGACCGCCCCCTTGTCGAGAAGCTATTGCAAGCATGGCAAAACACTAAGCAAATACTAAGGGAGGCAAGGAAAAGAAGAGGGCACTTGACGACATCAGTTGAAAAATGCGCCATTTTTTATTTAGAGGTTGGAAAGGTGCATAAAATCAAGAAGGTCCCCAAGGTACAAAAGCCTCTAGATGAAATGACTCCAGTAGACTACGATTATCAAGAGACACCTAAGGACCTGGAACACCTGAATGTTGACAATGAATCAACCTCTATGCATGTCCGAATCGAGACTTTTCGGGCACATGCAACCATTGCTAACTAGCGTAGGTTTGAAGCAGAGGCCGCCAATGTCAAGCTAGAGGAAAACCTGGCAAAGGTCTGCTCCAAGTTAGCAGAGGCTGAGGAGCAATGTAAATTGATGAAGAAGGAGACGCTCGACCTAAAATAGCAGGTTCAACAGCTCCAGTCTACAGCCGAGAGTCAAGCGCAGAAGCAGGCCGAGAGTGATCTGAAGGCCAAAGAGCTGGAGGATAAAATCGCACAGATGCAAGCTCCACTGTATGCAAAAGAGGATCCAACACTATTTGATAGGGATAGAATTAAGGAGATTTGTGTGCACCTGCTAAAAAATTTCTGGTCTCGGTGCGCTAGTGCTTTTTCAATTTTGACGTATGTCACCGAAGCACAACAGGCTATTGCCGAGGGAGGACCAGTCATCGACGAGGTCACACAGAAAGCCAGGAGTTGACTCAAGCTAGCATTCGATGTCGAGAATGCTAGATATCAGGACCTACAGGTCACTACAATGACCCGGACAGCTAGGGACTGGTCCACGGCCCAGGCCACAGTTCGCACTTTTTTCTCCAAGGTGCAAAAAGCTCAAAAATCTAGAAGCCTCCAAGACATTTTTGACAATGAGCAGCGTGCCACAATGAATTATTTTCAAGATGTTTCTTCCTTGGGTTTCCAAATTTTCATGGACAATGATGGAAATCTTCTCAGCAAGGATGACCTCAAACCAGTCTGGCTACAGTTCGAGAACAATGTCTCAAAGATCGATGGCTGGGAAGAACCAATCATAAAAGGGCAGGTGATAGATTTCATCCTCAGATACTGTAAGATCATGACTTTCCTCGACGACCTGTTCACCAGGGCCAAGAATGCTAACGTTGGGCAAATCAATCAATTTCACGACTTTGTCAGAGTGTTGCAAGATCGAGAGCCATTACAAAAGAGTGCCTGGACCCATGTCCGAAGAACAATGAAGCGCATCCGTGACCACCTCAAACCATCGCCACAGCTAGAGGCCACGTTGGAGGAAGAAGAAGAAGAAGAATAGGAACAAGAAGAAGGACAGACCGTAGAAGCAGGGTCTGGGGAAGACCAGTAACTCTACAGCCCAATGGATTAGGGCTAAAGGGTTCTTTTGTCGAGACGAGCTCGTCACCCCGCGAGCCGCCAAGAATGTTGACACTTTTTGTCACATTATACAAGGGGTAGAAGAATAGTAGAGTTTTTGTATAATATTTCTTTGTTGAAAGTTTTTCTTTTATTTTAAGTTACAGCAATTTTGACCCTCCCTATCGCCCCTTTAATAAAATGAAGAAGAAAGAGCTTCGCTACCAAACAAGCCATGGAAAATGGCTTCGTAGAAAGAAAAGGAGAATGTGAAAAGAGCTTCGGGCCCAAAACACTTCAAATCACTACTTTGGGCGAAAACCTTGCGAAGTAATTTCGTCGAAGAAAGTACAAAGATAATTCTTTGCACCTGAAGCATTTTCAACAGCCGCTTCGAGCGGAAGTTTTGCGAAGCAGCATCCAAACGACTTCGCAAAAGGAGGAGAGCATAATCCAAAATCAGCTAAGGTAAGGAAACTACTTCGGGCCCAAAGTATTTCCAACACCTACTTCGGCCAGTTTTCACCCGAAGCAGTGGTGCCCGAAGCAAAATGACAATGAGTCAAAAATAGAAGTGCTTCAGGAGGATATTCCTCGAATCGTAGTTTTGAGAGAGAATCGGGCCGAAACATTTTTCATCTAAAGTAGTTTCGCCAGTAAAGGACAAAGAACCCCATTTCAAAGATGGAGCCTGCTCGGCACTCGACATCCTCGAAGTAGTTTCTACGAAGCATTATTTTACGAAGAAAAAATCAAGGAAGATCTACTTCGGCCCAAGGCTTCGATGAAGCGGAGATGTAGCGAAGCACTTTTTGGGCCCATGTTCCAAGGTGGGCAGCTTCCCAAGGTGATCGAAGGCCCCTTATAAATACCTCATTTCTTGCCCGATAAGCCTGCTGACCATTTATGGCAAACAAAAGGAACGTAACAATCCTCGAAGTAAAACACGATAAGCGTAACGATCACTCAAGCACAGCATCCAGAAGCCAGGGACACTCGGGTGGTGCATTAAATGAACATTTCCATGGTTGACCCAATCGCAGTTGCCAGTTTCGGCAACCAATTTGAAAGCTCAGTCAGCAACAACGAGGCACCGATTTCTTAGGGCCCGAGGGTGTACATCATTTTTTAATAATGACTCAGAGGGCTAGGTCCTCTATAAAAATCCAGGCATGTAATGTAAAAAAGGGGGGGAAATTTTTTCTAGAAAGCTACTATAACTTGATGTCCTACATTTAATACTAAAGACTTTTGTGCTCTATTTCTCTCTTTTATGTTGCCTTCTATGCTTAATTCTTTTGTCTTTTCTCGTTTGCGTATTGAGACTCTGAATCCTGAATCCGGTGCGCGATCGGGGACCGAACCCCTAAAATTCACCCTGAAGGATACATAGGAGAGGAAAAACATCTTGTCACTTTCCTTTATGCTGCCTGGTGGATCGAGGTTTCTGTTATTCCCTTATCTCAATCGCTATTACTCTGAACCCTAAATTCCAACGAGAGAGAAAGGAGAACCCTGTGAACCCATCCAGAGGATACATAGGAAGTTTGACATTTCATTTCTTTCATGTTGTTCTTGGTATTTCTTGCTGCTATTCGAGTTGTTAGCGAGTAATCATGCTTCCTGTTCTCTCCCACCTTAAATCATCATCTCTAACCCTTACCCCTTTTTATTTCTTTTCCTAACCCTTACTCTGTTTATTTCTTTCCTGCACTCTTGTCTTAAACCCCAAAAATAGATTAGTATAGGATTTGGCCTTTCTCTAGAGATCGACACGAGGGGCATCTCTTCCCCTCGACCTTTCAATGTTGGTCACAGGTCCAGGGTGCGCAAATCCACCGAAAGTCCTTTTCTATGCGGATTTGATGACCAACAGTAACCTTTCCTCTCAATCTTCTCCCTCTATTCCACAAGTTTTATAAATTAGATACCATGACTTTGTTTGTTGCTTCCACCTTCCCATTAGCTCTGGGATAATACAAACTAGATAATGAGTGCAAAATCCTGAACTCCATTGTCAGTGTTTTGATGATTTCATTGATAAAGTTTCCTCCTCGATCACTTGTGATCTATAGTGGAATACCAAATATTGTGATTACCTACTCATACAAGAATCTTGTTGTAATTTTAGTTGAGTTATCAGGTAATGATCTCACTTCAATCCATTTTATCAAGTATTCTATTACTACTACGATGTATCTACATTTCCTTATCTGATATGTTTTCAATGGTCTGATGAAGTCTAATCTCCATATTTCAAATAGTTCCTATTATTGTTATGGATGCAATGGTATGAAGCCCCTATTTATCTGCTTTATTTCCCTTTGATAAGTGTCGCATGCTTTCACATACTCCTTTGCGTCATTATATAGTGTGGGCCACCATAATCCAACTAGTAATATTTTTCTAGCTATCGCATCTAGTCCCATGTGCCCTCATACTAAGCCTTCAAGAGTTTATTTCAATAGAGTTTTGACTTCTTGCATCACACATCTTCGTAGGATACTTTCGGTCATCAAATCTGCCCAGGAAAGGATTTTGGGTAGCGTACGCGCCCTAAACATGGACCAAAATTGAAAGGTCGAGAGGAAGAGATGCCCCTTATGCCAATCTTCGGAGAAAGGTCGACTCCTTTTCTAAACTACTTCGGTGTTTTAAGATAGGAGTGTAGAAAAGAAAAAAGAGAGTAAGGATGCAGGAAAGAAATAAATAAGGTAAGGGAAGAAATGTCAATAATTTAAAGTGGGAAAGAACCAGAAGCACGATCACTGGCTAATAACTCAAAATAGCAGCAATAAATACCAAGAATAAAATGAAATGAACATGATATTAGCCCCCTTATGTATCCTCTGGACGAGTTCCAGGATTACTTTTCCCCTTACATCGAAATCCATAATTCAGAATTACGATGGCTGGGAAATGAGTGAATATAACAGAAACACTATCCACAGGCAGCATACAAGAGAACTATTACAACGTTTTTCTCCCCTATGTATCCTTTGAGAAAATTATAGGGTTCTACCCCAATCGCACACCTAAATCTAGAATGCAGAATTACAGTATGCAAATGAAGAAAATATAACATAAATAATCACAGAAGGCAGCATACAAGAGAGAAATTAAGCCCGAAGGTCTTTAGTATTAATCGTAGGAATTCAAGTCACAATAGATTTCTAGCAGAAATTCCCCCCCCCATTTTACATTACACTGCCTGGGTTTTATAGAGGACCCGACCCTTTGAGCCATCAATGCACAAAATGGAGGAGTACATCCTCGAAAATCTGAGAAGTCGGCTCTCGTAGCTCTCGTGACTGAGCTCTCAAATCCCTTCCCATAACTGGTAACTGTGACTGGGTCAGCCAAGGAAACTCACATTTATGAGCCGCCTGAATGTCCTTGGCCTCTGGGTGCAGAGCTCGAGTGGCTGCCATGTCCGTCGAGATCTCCTTTAGGGACTGATACTTCCTTTCCAATTACCAAAAATGAGCAGCGAGATCATCGAGCACGTAAAAAATCATTTATGAGGCACTTGATTACCTCAAAAAAATACCAAGCTTTGAGTGCGTGCCTTTGAAGCGCTTCACTGAATTTTCATTCGCAACTCCGCTTCGTGATGGATTTGAGCCAAAGCAGATCCTCCTTCTTGGTTATGCACTTCGCACGAATGATATTTGTGAGATAGCTTCAGAGATGTGAAATGCTGAAGTAAGTATTCCTCCTCGATATGGCTCTTAATTTCTTGTCGCTTCACTTGGAAAGGCATGTCAAAATTGCTTCGTTGAGGTTCTCCACCTGAAGTGGATGCTTCGCTAATGGGCCATCAAAATGCTTCACCACGATCCTCCCTCAAAATTATGGTTCAGGATTTTTTGGGCTGAAGTGCATTCTTGCCTTGGAAAAATGTCTTGCTCTTTACGGGCCACTACCGCTTTGGGTGAAAGCGCTTCACACAAAATCTAGCCGAAGCAGATGCTTCACGATGAATTTCGATGAAGTGAGAATGGTTCGCCGGTAGGGAGGCCCGAAGTGGATACTTCACCAATTTCTTAGCAAAGTAGTTTTAAATGTTTGCACTCCAAATTTTGCATTGCAAGATTTTTGCCCGAAGGAACTGCTTGAAATGCTTTGGGTGCAAAGCTCTTTTCATGCCTCAACAATTGAGCCGTGATATAATATTTGCTTTCCTTATTTGACGAAGCTGTTCTTCTTTTTTTAGACTTATTCGAATGTCACTTCGCAAAACTTTCACCCAAAGCATCTGTTTGGGTTCCTTCATGTGCGAAGCTCTTTTCTTAGCTTGCTTAGTAGCGAAGCTCTTGTATCTCCATTCTATATACAAAGGGGGTGGCAATGAAAGCCAAAATTGCTGCAATACTCACAAATGTCTTCAAAAACAATAAAAATAAACACCTTACAAAAGAAACACTTTACAAAATTTTTGATTAAACTACCCCTCTAGGCAACGTTAACAAAATTGTCAACATTCTTGGCAGCTTGTGAGGCAACGAGCTTGCCTCGATGCAAGAACCCTCAGACTTGATCTGTTGGGCCAGAGTTACCTTCAGACCCTTCTCCTTTTTCTCTTTCCAAGGGTGCTTCCACAACTTCCTCTTCTTCTTCTCCTTCCTCTTCTTCCTCTTTTGGCGAGGCTTCCTGTTGTGGCAATTGGATAAGATGATCGTGGATGCGTTCCATGGTTCGACGAACATGATCCCAGGAGCCCTCTTGAAAATGTTCTCGGTCTTGTAGTGCTTTCACCAGAACATGGAACCGATCAATTTTCCCTATGTTGGTATTTTTGGCTCTTGTGCTTAGATCATTCAGGCAGGCTGCAATCTTGCAATGTCTCAGAATAAAATTTGTGACTTGCCCTTCTATAATTGGCTCCTCCTATTCGTCTATCTCTGAGACACCACCTTCAAAATGTAGCCAAACTGGATTGAGTTCTTCTTTAGTCAAAAGGTTCCCATCATCATCCGTGAAACTTGGGAAACCTAAGGAAGAGAGATCTTGAAAATAGCCTAGTGATGTGCGCTACTCGTGCTCAAATACATCCAGGAGGTCTTTTGCCTTCTGTGCTTTCCTCACCTTGGAGAAGAAGGCACGGACCATGTATTGGGCCATAGACTAATTCCTAGACATCTGACTCATCGCAGCGACCTGCAGGTCCTGATATTTGATGCTTTGGACCTCAAAAGCTAGTTTGAGTCAACTTCTAATCTTCTGGATGATCTCATCTACTATTGGCCCTTCATGAGCAGTGACATACTAGGCTTCAGTGATGTAGGTTAAAATTGATAGGGTACTGGAGGCCCGAGATCTGAAATTCTTGAGCAGGTGTGAACGGATTTATTTTATTCTGCCTCTGTCAAATAGCTCCAGGCTCTCTTTTTCGTACAACTGCTAATGCATTTGCAAGATTTTACTTTCAAATTATTTGGCCTTTAGATTAGCTCCGACCTGTATCTTTCTTTGGTTTTTAGTTGTACCCTATAGTTGTTCTATTTACTGTTTCAGGGTGTCTGCTTCCTTCTTCATCAGCTCACACTACTTCTCTGCGTCCTCTAGCTTGGAGCGAGTCCTGGCTAGCTCCTCTTCCAACTTGATGTTGGCGCTCTCTAATTCAAATCTGCGTTGATTGGCGATGTTTGCATGTGCGCGGAAAGTTTCAATTCTTACATGCATGGATGCAGATTCATTATCTACATTCAAGTGTTCCAGGTCCTTGGACTTATCTTGATAATCATAATCCGCTGGGGTCATTTCATCCAAGGGATTTTGGACCTTAGGAATATTTTTCACCTTATGTAATTTCTCGAATTTCAGATCGAACACAACACACTTTTATACTTGGGCCAGAGGGCACCCTCTCTTTTTCCTCACCTCCTTTAGCATCTTATTTGTGTTCTACCGGGCTCAGAGGAGCTTTTCAGCTAGAGGACATTCCTTTATCATGGATAGCTCAGTTTCAAATGACGTTGGATCTCCAGCCAAGGGGGTAAACAAATATAAGGAATGAATGGGGGATGCCTCACTAGTAGGTTTGAAGACAGGTGTGGTAGGAGTTCTAGCAAGTGAAACAATGTCGTGTGTAATAGGGGAGTGGGGAACGGGGTTCGACATTGGAGTACTACCTTCGCCATGACTGAGGACCAAGGGAATTTTGGTGTGGGTGAGCGAAGTAGTGTCGACAGACCTATCCCATCCAAACGATTCAAATGGAGTGGACATGCATGTGGGGCTAACGGGATCATGAGACAAACTTGAAGTGGCTAAGGACGACACGCAATGGGGTGATTGACTTTGTGGGGGAGAAAGAGAGTGATGGGGAGACTAATCAAGACCTTCGGCTAGGACCATGGTGGACATGTGAGAAACTAAGGAAAAGGGTGAAGAGTGTGTACCTACATGCCCTCCCAGTAGAGCAGAAGTAGTGGCTTCTTGTGTGACTGACTCTTGCTCCTTTCCAGCTTCTGCACTCTCGACCTCCATGACCTCTTCTTCAGGGCCCCCATCTTGTTGGAGGAGTTCCTCCACATCGATGATGTCTACGTCTAGGGCTTCCTCAGATCTTTGTGCTGTCATCCCTTCAATATTCGCCTCAGTTGGGCCTGTCACAAGCTATCCACCAGAAGCACCTAGAAGCTTTGTGCATGGTCACTTCGGGTGGGTTGGAGGCACTTGAGCTTGCTCCTGCATCTTTGTTTTCTTCTTCTCCTCCTTCTTTGATTATTGCATCGACCCTACGACACTCGTGTCATGGCTTTCCATTGGTTCTTGAGGAAAATCTTGTGGTGTCGCTTCTACCTCTTCCTCTTCCTCCTATTTCGAAGTATCATCGACTCTTCTTGGGCTTTTGCTCGAACCTGGGGTACTGGGGGAAATGAAGTCGACGAAGGAGATGGGCTTCCAAGTCCCAAAATTAGCTTCATAAACAATCGCGAAGTCCTTATCCGTCCCTAGGAGTCCGTATGATTTCATATTTTAGTGATGGACCCTCATTATCCACCACTCCCTCAATTGTTCCTCACCCCAACTCTTCAATTCTTCCCTCAGATTGTCCTTTGCTTTTCTCCAAAATGTGGAGTCTAGGCTTGGAAAGGGATTCCGAACTAGATCATACTCGACCTCCATAGGATAGAATTCATGCCAGGGAGGTAAGGTCTTCATTATTTGTAAATGCCATTCCAAATCCCTCCCATTGGGGTTATTCCTTTGATCCACTATTTTTGGGTGAGGGCAGACATGAAAATTCTTGAATCGAAGGTGATCCCTCATCACCCCCAAAGGGTCATAGCACCATTGTTGAGGAATTTGGAGCAAACAAAAGTTGGCAAGATTCTCCTCCAGGTACACATGTTGCTTTAGGGCAAACACCTCAATTACACCCATTTTGAAAGGGAAGTCACATGTGTGAGCCCATTTTCAGCCATGGCCGTAGACAACGTTTGTCGCATCGCTCTATCGAGCGACCTCCAATGTGAACTGGTATTCTGAGAGGTAAATTGGTAGCAAGAAGGGCATCTCCATGAATTTGAACAAGTGAATCACAAGTCCTTGCATCAATTGAAATATGTCTCCCTTATTCTCCATCACCACTTTGTCCCTTAGATTGATGGGCACCCGAGGGCAAGAACCCTTCAAAAAATGAATAACAGATCCTAGAAACTACTGATAAAAGAATAATATGACTCCATCCTCACCAGGAGGGGAGTCCACTAGTACACAGGTAGAAGATTTCCATCCTTACCACTTGAAAAAATGACAATTTTGGGAAAATGATTATGTACATGATAGAAAAATAACCAAACTAGGAAAGAGCAAGGTCCGAAGTACTGGCCCGTTCCAAAATTCTTCATGCTAGTTAGTCGCATGTATAAGGTTTGGGCCACCCATTCTGCCTAGTCAAAGAAGACTGGGTTGGTGTTTAGCCTTGAAGCATCAGGGGCATAAAACTCCCCTCTTGAAATACATTCGACCAAAGACACCTGCCAAGGGTGCACCGAAGAATCAGTCGACAAGCCCGCTACCCAAGCAATGATAGAGAAGATGTCTATGCTCTTTCTATTTGTTAGAGGTAGGGGTATTTGGGGCAGCTTGCCTAAAGGGAGCCCGTCCTTGAGGTTCTCGCTCAAAAAATTCAAAATATAGCTGGAGGAGGTGAACCTCTCCATTTTTTCACTCAAGATGACATTGCGAACGGTATAACCCTTGGGCGGCCCTTGATGGGGCACAAAGGCTCCTTGCACATATTATTTTAAGATTGAAAATAATTTATGGCTCGTGGCATCCAACACATTTCTGGAAGAAGGCTGGTAGTTTTGTGTGATGGCACAAATTAATTTAGGACAATGGTGCACAGGCGGAGTCAGATACCAATATATCTGTGAGTAATAGGCAATGACTCTTTTATTCTCTGCGAAGAGCCTACTCTTCATGAACTCGATGGTGTATCGGAGTTTGGCCATGCTCTTTGAAATCTCAGTGTCCCTAATTTTTTTCCACCCATCAATTGGTAGTTCTTCGGGCTGTTCTTCTTCAGAATCTTCTCTTTCCTCCATGACTTGCTTTTCAGGGCAAAGGTTAAGGTCGACCCTCTTAGGTCTCTACTTTTTCTCCTCCTTGCCCTTCTTTTTTTTTTCAAGGCCTGCTACTTCTGGCTCCTTCCTCTTTTCCTTGGAGTTCTTCCCCATTGTGGATATTCATGGTGGTAGATTTTTTGATGCAGAAGACTTTGACGCAAAGGATTTTGATGCGAAGGGCAGAAGAATTGTAGGGTAACAACGGGGCTCTTAATCTTGCATGAACCAGTAGGCGAACAACCTTTTCACTGTTGGGGCTTGAGTTTTATATCCTTAGAAGGCAACTACCTCTATTTATGGCTACTGCCATAATTAAATTTACAATTTTGATAGGGGAGGTTGCTTTACCTTTTCATTGGCCTTTTGGCGGTGTTGTACACGGGTACATGCGCTTCGATGATTATGCCTAGCATCAAAAACCTAACCTTCTACCACCTCATACCTAGGTGCAAGCTTTTATCATAATCAAATCCTCTCAGGATGTGCTCCGTCATCTTTGCATTAAACTCACCCACCATAAATGTTTCCCTAGGTTGTCATCGACATGTTCTCCAAGGCATGTTTTAAATGCTCCTGCCTCACGCGTTGTTGATTTGGAGAAGTTGAAACTGACACTAAAAATACTTCGCAACGAACCTCTGGTGCAAACTGATTTTCTATGCTTTGGGCCCGAAGTAGTTTTACCTTTCCACATCACCACTTTGCTTCATGGAAGGCTGCCTTCGAAGCTCATTCCTTTTGAGAAATGGTTCGCTAGATTTTCTTTGAAAACTGCTTTGCTCATACTTCTTTTGTGAAGTACTTTTTATGTCTTCATTATGCTCTTGTTGGTTCTTCGACGACTCCTTCCAGGCTAAAGTGCTTCACTGTGAAGCATCTTGCATTAGTCGCTTCGCATCAAAATTTCTCGAAGGAGATTTTGACTAGGCTTAGCAAAGCTGGAGTTTGTCACTGTGACACTTAACCTCTCGGAGATCTTGAAACAGGGTATATATACAAAAATGAAAAATTACATACAAAAGTAAAATTTGAACATTTTTTTTTTGTTTTTGTTTCAGCGATGGAAATTCTTCAGATGAAGACCATTGACAGAAATTGGTAAGACTTGGCCATCTGCATCCTTGAGGATGAAAGAATTGGCTGAGTTTACCTTTACAATTTGGAATGGTTCGTCCCAAAAAGCGTCCAACTTATCATGATTCCTAGGCTTGGCCTTCCAGGAGTCCCACTTCCATACCAGATCTCCCACTTTAAACATGTGATCAGAGGATTTTTTCTTGAACTAGTCTTAGGTGATATGATCATGCTTAGTGAAGCTTTGGTAGGCCTTCTCATGATCTTCCTCTAGCTGTAGTAGCTGATCCATACTATTTTCTATAGGATTAACTTCTTCTTCCTCATCTAACAGCTACAACGCAGGGATCTCTACATAGGTAGGTAATATGGCCTCTTTGCCATACACTAGGGCGTAAGGTGACGTCTTGATTGACTTCTTAATAGAAATTCGATCGACCCACAAGGCCCGATCTAGAAGGAGGTGCCAAGTTCTTTTGTTTTTCTCCATGATATTTCTTAGCACCCTTAACAGAGTCTTGTTAGTTGATTCTGCCAATCTGTTACCCTACAGATAGTAATTGGAAGAGACCTTATGATATATCCCATATTTGTAGAGGAAATCATTGATTTTGGAACCCAAAAACCTGAGACCATTGTCCATAATGATTGCTTCTAAGATTCTTAATTGGGTGATCAATCCCTCTAGGAAGGCGATGATGGTCTCTTGATCAGCATGCTTCATGGGTACTACTTCGGCCCATCTGGTGAAGTAGTCGGTTGTGATTAGGATGAACTTATGCCCTACAAAAGAGTTTGGTGATATAACCCCTATGAAATCCAATCCCCATTGTTGAAAGGGTGTTTCTACCTGTATCGGTCGAAGAGGCATAGGAGCACTTCTACTTTGGCAGGTAAACTTCTAACATTGCTCGCATTTACGACAGACTGCAAAAGCATCGACAAAGAGTGTAGGCCAATAATAACCAACCTTAATTAGCTTCAATGCCATTGTTCTTTCTGTGAAGTGACATCTAAATAATCCTGAATGGAATTCTCCTAGGACTCTCTTCTTATCATCTTATTTTATGCACCTGAGAAGAATGCCATCAATGTTTCTAAAAAATAGGCCTAAAGGGTGCAACATATATCGTAGGGACCACACCCTGAAATGCCTTCATTGTGAAGCATTTAAATGTGAAGGACTGATATTCTCACAATGAAACTGAGAGGGGGGGTGAATCAGTGTAGCTAAAAATCTGATCTGCAATTCTTAAAACTGAAGCAAAGAGAACTAGAAAATAGATAAAGCAATAATCACAAGAGAGCACACCACAACACACAATGTAACGAGGTTCACCAATTTGGCTACTCCTCAAAAATGATTGCTTGGACTTCTATCCAAATCTAGCCTTTGCAAAACACCAATTTTACAAACACTTTACCAGCACCCACTGGAAGGAGCACCAACCCCTTGTTTTTTACTGCAGCAGATAGGAGCACCAACCCCTAATGCCAAGCACCAACTTGGACTGCAATTCTGATTTAATTCAGTGACATAAAAATGCCTTCGTTGTTTACACGACCCCGACTGGTCTGCAATTAATTAAACTTGATTAAAACCTGCACGCTCTCACGGCTCTGCTTATCTCTCTCTCGGCCCTCTTCTCACCCTCTTTACGCAGCAAATTCTCACTTACAGCAGTAGCAATATACTTCACGCAGATCTGCTTTTATAACAAATAAGTCTCTATTTTTAGCTTCCATATTTACGCATGCAACCCATAACTGTTCTTTTATTATTCTCTTCTGCCACTTGTCAACTGTAACTCCTGTATTTATAGAGTGTGCATTATTACGTTACATGCAACGTATATCTCTACCATGACTGTACGAATTCATTTATGTGCATGCATGTATTTTACGATTCTATTAATGCGACTATTCGATTTACTCTAGTTAACTCCAGTTCTTAAAAAGCTACATGACTGCATATATAACTGACGCATTTACTCCAGTTACCTCTTCTTATTTTGGCTGCATGCTTTTCCTCTACAACTGCCCCTTTAACTGTTGTTCTATTCAGATTAACTGTCCATTATCGTGCTATTGCGACCTGTCACAAAATCGTGACACTTTTGTATCTTTCTTCCCTTCTCGCATTTTACCCATGAAAATACAACATGTCACAAAATCATGACAGTTTTTGCCTCCTTGTCCACTTCTTCGCTTGCACTCACGAAAACCAGACATGTCACGAAATCGTGACACTTTCGCCTTCTCGCTACTCTTCTTGGCTTGCTCTAGCGAAAACCAGACATGTCACAAAATCGTGACACTTTCACCTTCTCGCTACTCTTCTTGGCTTCAACCAACAAAAATGGAACATGTCATGAAATCATGACATCTTTCTCTGCCTTGTGCCTTTTCTTCCTTTCACCCATGAAAATGGAACATGTCACGAAATCGTGACATCTTTCTCTACCTTGTGCCTTTTCTTCCTTCCGCCGCGAAAACGAAACATGTCACGAAATCATGACATCTTTCTCTGCCTTGTGCCTTTTCTTCCTTTCGCTCGCGAAAATAGAACATGTCACAAAATCATGACATCTTTCTCTGCCTTGTGCCTTTTCTTCCTTTGCGTGAAATGAAACATGTCACGAAATCGTGACATCTTTCTCTTCCTTGCACTTTCTCTTCCACCACTTCTCTTATCCTATCGAAATCGTGACATCTTTCTCTCCTTGGCACTTTCTCTTCGATCCTGTCATGAAATCATGACACTTTCTCTCCTTGGCACTTTCTCTTCGATCCTGTCATGAAATCGTGACACTTTCTCTCCTTGGCACTTTCTCTTCGATCTTGTGAAATCGTGACACTTTCTCTCCTTAACGCTTCCTATTGGAACCTGTCACGAAATCGTGACACTTTTCTTTGCGAGCTCCTTCTCCTCGAGCATGTCATGAAATCATGACAATTTTCTTTGCCTGCGCCTCTTCTTCAAACATGTCACGAAATCATGACAGTTTTTCTACTTGCCTCCTTCTCTGCCAACATGTCATGAAATCATGACAGTTTTCCTTGTGCCTTCTCTCTCCTCGGCCATGTCACGAAATCATGACAATTTTTCTTGCGCCTTCTCTCTCCTCATCCATGTCATGAAATCATGACAATTTTGCTTGCGCCTTCTCTCTCCTCATTCATGTCGTGAAATCATGACAATTTTGCTTGTGCCTTCTCTCTCCTCATTCATGTCATGAAATCATGACAATTTTGCTTACGCCTTCTCTCTCCTCGTTCATGTCATGAAATCATGACAATTTTTCTTGCGCCTTCTCTCTCCTCGTTCATGTCATGAAATCATGACAATTTTGCTTATGCCTTCTCTCTCCTCGTCCATGTCATGAAATCATGACAATTTTTCTTTCTGCCTTCTTTCTTCTCAACCTGTCACGATATCGCGACAGAAAACATGTCGCGATATCGCGACAGTTTTCTTACTTGTATTTTTCTTTGATTTTCTGAATCTGGGCCACTTCTATCTTCTTGGAAATTCATTGTACATGTTTTGACTGACCTCTGAACTCTCGTCAACTTGCATCAAGCTGATCTATCTGTCTGTGTTGACAACAATGACAATACTTTTGCTGCACCTTGCTCAACAATCTCCCCCTTTGGAATTGTTGGCAACACTCATGCACTCTTCTGTAATTCTTCTCCCCCTTTGACAATAATACCAAAGGGCTGCTGCAGACTCCCCATGAGTCTATGCACAACATTCTCAGATACACATTGTTATAGTTAGCAAAAATCATGAATATGAGCAAAACTATAAACATAGGCATAAATACTCCCCATGAGAATGTGATCCCAATTGATAGTCAGTTCTTGGGAAATGTGACTACTCCCAACTTACTCCGAAGGTACTCAAAAACTTCCTTTGGCAATGGTTTTGTGAATATATCTGCTACTTGCTCTGTAGTCGAAACAAAATCCAATTTGACCTCACCTTCTGCAACTTTATCCTTCAAGAAGTGATACCGGATTGCAATATGTTTGGTTCGAGAATGCATAACCGGATTCTTTGATATGTTTATAGCACTGGTGTTATCACATTTAACTAAAATTGGCTCTTTGAAGTGAATACCAAGATCTTTCAGTGTTTGTCTCATCCATAATATCTGTGTACAGCATGTTGTTGTTGCAATGTATTCTGCCTCTGCTGTGGATAGAGAGACTGATTCTTGTTTCTTGTTGTGCCATGCTACCAGCCTGTCTCCAAGATAAAATGCTCCTCCATTGGTACTCTTTCTGTCATCAATACATCCTGCCCAATCTGCATCAGAATATGCAATAAGAGTGAAGTCCTTACCTTTTGGGTACCACAACCCATACTCCATAGTACCCTTGAGGTACCTAAAAATCCTCTTTACAGCTGTCACATGAGTCTCTTTGGGACTAGCCTGAAATCTTGCTACCATGCATACTGCCTGTAATATATCTGGTCTAGTGGTTGTCAAATACAGCAGGCTTCCAATCATAGACCTGTACATGGTTTGATCTACATCTGGAGATTTGTCATCCTTGCTCAACTTGCAACTTTGTTGTCATGGGAGTGTTGACGGGTTTACTATCCTCCATTGTGAACTTTTTCAGCATTTCTTTCACATATTTTACTTGAGAGATAAAAATGCCCTTTTCACTTTGATTGACTTGCAGTCCGAGGAAATAAGAAAGTTCACCAATCATTGACATCTCAAATTCTGTCTTCATTTTATTTGCTATGTCTCTACAATATTCATCCATCTTGCTACCAAATATTATATCATCTACATAAACAACAAGTACAATAAGATGGCCATTCTCTATTTTGATATATAAATTGTTGTCCACCATACCTTTCTTGAACCCCTGTTTAATAAGATAGTTATCCAACCTTGCATACCATGCTCTGGGTGCCTATTTCAGACCATACAACGCTTTCTTTAACCTGCAAACAAAATCGGGATTGTCACCGAGTTGGAAGCCATCTGGCTGTTCAATGTAAACCTCTTCTTCCAGTTTTCCATTCAGAAATGCTGATTTTACGTCCATTTGATAAACTTTGAAGTTTTTATGGACTGCTAAAGCCAGAAACATTCTGATTGCCTCTAGTCTGGCTACTGGTGCAAAGGTTTCCTCAAAATCAATGCCTTCAACCTGAGCATAGCCTTTACAGACCAATCTTGCCTTATTTCTGACAACTTGTCCGTCTTCATTTAATTTATTTCGAAAAATCCATTTAGTACCGATTATGTTTTTATTTGTTGGTCGTGGTACTAATTCTCAGGTTTTGTTTTTCTCAATCTGATCTAGTTCTTCATTAATTGCCTTCATCCAACTTTCATCTGTGCTTGCTTCAACAATATTTTTGGGTTCAATGTTGGATAAAAGAGAGTAGTTCCGTACTACGGCTCTTCTTGTCTGAATACCAACTGTTGGGTCCCCAATAATCTATTCTCTGGGATGATTTTTTTGCCAGCTGCCTGTTTTGAATTTCTTGTTCTCTTCTTCTTCTGAGTCAATTCTTAAATCAGCTGGGTCAATTTTTTGATTTTCTTCTATTTCCATTTCTTCATCTCCTTCAATGACTTCTTCATAAATAGGGTAGTTTTCTTGATGAGTAATTTCTCGATCTCTACCTTCATCAACTTTAACATCTGCACTCTCCACAATTTTCTTTAGCCTCTTGTTGTAACATGTGTAGGCTTTGCTTTTTGTTGAGTAACCAAGAAAAATACCTTCGTCAACTCTATCTTCGAACTTACCGAGATTATCTTCAGTTCGTTTGATATAACACTTGCTGTCGAACACTTTGAAGTATCTTGTTGTTGCTTTCCTATCGAACCATAGCTCATAAGGTGTTTTGCTTTCATGCGTCCTTAACATGCACCTATTTTGAATGTAAACTGTAGTATGTACTGCCTCTTTCCAAAATCTGTCAGCTATTTTGTTCTCAGCTAACATTGTCCATGCCATTTCTTGCATAGTCCTGTTCTTCCTTTCAACAACACCATTCTACTGAGGTGTCCTTGCTGCTGAAAACTGTCTTCTGATCCCATATTTTTGATAGTATTCTGCAAACTCCTCTGAGATAAACTCTCCTCCTCTATCTGATCTTAGGCATTTAATTCTTTTTCCAATTTGATTCTCAACCTATTTTTTAAAAATCTTGAACATCTCGAAGGCATCTGATTTAAGCTTTAAAAATAGTACCCATGTCATTCTGGAGTAGTCATCTATGAACAACATAAAGTATTTGTCACCATTTATGCTTTGTGTTCTCATGGGTCCACATAAATCGGTATGTATCAGCTCTAATGGTTTCTTTGGTGAAGTATTCCTTTGCTTTAAATGTGGATCTGGTTTGCTTCCCTTTTTGGCATGAAGCACGGATGTTATTTACTTGGTTTGCCAATAGTAGGTATATCTCTTATTGCTCTTTTTGAACTTATTTTTACCAGATTGTCAAAGCTAATATGACCGAGCCTCTTGTGCCACAGCCAATTTTCATCTTCCTGTCCAATCAAGCATGATCCTTCTGAAGTTTCTGAGAGAGTATATAGATTTCCAGAAGTCCTCGATCCAGTAGCTATCAGATTCCCATTGTGTGCTTTTCTGACTTCACAACCCTACTTTTTAAAGATGACTTCATGACCTCTGTCACAGATTTGACTTACGCTCGGTAAGTTGTGCTTCAAACCAACTACAAACAGAACTTCTTTGGAATTGATCTTTCCATCACTTATCTTGAGTGATCCTTTGCCAACTATTTTGGCTCCATCATTATTTCCAAACTTTACTGAGCCCCCTTCATATTTCTGTAATTTTTCAAATTTTTGTTTATCTCCTGTCATGTGATTGGAGCATCCACTATCCAATATCCATGGTGCAGATTTGTTCTGTGCTTTGAATGTTGTCTGTACAATCAAGGATTCCTTTTCTTCCTTGAGTTGCTCTTTTTCTTTCCATTCTGATTTGACTGTAGTTTTGGTCACTTGTTTAGACTTTTCTTTGTCAGTGGCCTGTGCATGTTTATCTGGGAATTTTCTGTTTTGCCTTAAACTGTTTGGTTGAGATCTTCTTCCCTGATATTTATTTGCTTGCATATGTGCTTCTATAGTTTCTTGCAATGTGTCCAAAGTTATGACGAGTTATAGCATTCTATTGCATAATCCATCAAGGGTGAAAATACATTTCTACTAGAAAAATTTCTTTGTCCTATATTATAAATGTAGTCTGAAATCTTATGACCGTAAGTATTGCATTTAAAACAATAACCAGAAAAGGAATGATTGAACCTGGGAGTTGGTCTTTGCCAATTTGTAGTAGGAGCCACAAATTTTCTTCTCCTTTGATGTGTGACTTTTGTGAATCCCTCATTGTCAACAGTCTTCTCATGCCTGGCATTGTTGCTTTCTTTTGCAAGATTCATTTTTCTTTGGTCAACCTTGATCTTATCCTCTTTCTTTATTGGTTCTATAGTCATGGCCTTTGATCCACTTGATGATTCTCCTTCGACAAACCCCAAGCCAAACTTGATGCCTGTAGTCCTTTGACTATTTATAATCTTTTCAAGCTTTGTAGAACTTCCTTCAAGTTTGTGATAGCAACTCAATTTTTGATTCTTTTCTTCTAGCCGCATTCTTAAAACAACAATCTCTTCTTCTAGTTTGTTGCACTCATCTATTCTCATGGTTAATTGTACTTCAAGTTCTTTAGACATTTTCTTAAATTCTTATGTCTGTACTTTCAAACTGTTTATTATGTCATTCGCATCCTCAAGCTTTCTTGAGACCTTATTATTCTTTTTCCTTTCTGTCTTCAACTCTTTAAGTGCAGCAACCAACTCTCCTTCCAGATAAACTTCAACCTCATCCTTACTTTTTGTATCACCTTCCTATTTTTCTTCTGTTTTTGCTTCTTCAAATGCCATGAACAGAGCTTCACCTGTTTCTTCTTCAAGTCTTCACCGAGCTATCTTCGGAAGAGCTGACATTCTTGGATATGAAACTTTTCTTTTTGAAATTGCTTTTCCTAAAATTTGGTTTCTTCTTCCAGTCACTTCTTTCTTGGTGTGACCCTTCATCACTTTTGGTTTTCTCATTCATTGGACACTTAGCTGCAAAGTGACCGACCCCTCCATAATTGAAACACTTAAACGGTAACTTTCCTCTATACTTTCCTTTTCCCTTTGTAAGTTTTCGGACAAAGTTGGCTTCCGTTTCATCCGATGTCTCTTCATCCTCAGATTCTTGTTCAGCTTTTGTATTCTTGTGTGCTTTAAAAGCAGCTTCTCTATCTATGGGCTTAGTTTGTCCTATTCTCATTTTGTATGCAGTCAAAGAACCATGCATCTCATCCATGCTAAAATTATTTAGATCTTTAGCCTCTTCTATTGTAGAAACTTTAGAATTAAATCTTTTGTGAAGAGTTCTAAGTACCTTTTTCATGACAACCGCATCTTCGATCTCTTCGTCGAGTCCTCTGATTGCATTAATGACTCCATTGACTCTCAGCATATAGGCCTCTATGTTCTCATCGTCATTCATTTGTAATGCCTCGAACTGAGCTCGATGCATTTGCAGCTTGGCTTCCTTGATCTTGTTGTCTCCTTCATGGATGCTCTTCAATTTGTCCCACATGTCTTTTGTCGATTTATAGCTCATGACCCTTATCAGTTCACTGTCTACTAGCCCACACATTATGGCATTCTTTGCTTTGGAGTTATTCTCAGATAGTTTCTTATCGACAGTATCTGTTGGAGGAGTAGCGGGTACTGTGTATCCATTTTCTACTGAATCCCAAATGTCGTATCCTAACGCACTCAGATATGTCTGCATCCTGAGTCTCCAGAATGAGTAATTAGTTCCATTGAATAAAGGAGCTTTGTTTGATGAAAATCCTTCATTACCTGCCATTGTGTTCCTTCCAAGATCACCTTAGCTGATTAAGCTTAGTTCAGGAACCTTGCTCTGATACCAATTGATATTCTCACAATGACACTGAGAGGGGGGGTGAATCAGTGTAGCTAAAAATCTGATCTGCAATTCTTAAAACTGAAGCAAAGAGAACTAGAAAATAGATAAAGCAATAATCACAAGAGAGCACACCACAACACACAATGTAACGAGGTTCACCAATTTGGCTACTCCTCAAAAATGACTGCTTGGACTTCTATCCAAATCCAGCCTTTGCAAAACACCAATTTTACAAACACTTTACCAGCACCCACTTGGAAGGAGCACCAACCCCTTGTTTTTCTACTGCAACAGATAGGAGCACCAACCCCTAATGCCAAGCACCAACTTGGACTGCAATTCTGATTTAATTCAGTGACATAAAAATGCCTTCGTTGTTTACACGACCCTGATTGGTCTGCAATTAATTAAACTTGATTAAACTCTGCACGCTCTCACGGCTCTGCTTATCTCTCTCTCGGCCCTCTTCTCACCCTCTTTACGTAGCAAATTCTCACTTACAGTAGCAGTAATATACTTCACGTAGATCTGCTTTTATAACAAATAAGTCTCTATTTTTAGCTTCCATATTTACGCATGCAACCCGTAACTGTTCTTTTATTATTCTCTTCTGCCACTTGTCAACTGTAACTCCTTCTGTATTTATAGAGTGTGCATTATTACGTTACATGCAACGTATATCTCTACCATGACTGTATGAATTCATTTATGTGCATGCATGTATTTTACGATTCTATTAATGCGACTATTCGATTTACTCCAGTTAACTCCAGTTCTTAAAAAGTTGCATGACTGCATCTATAATTGTTGCATTTACTCCAGTTACCTCTTCTTATTTTGGCTGCATGCTTTTCCTCTACAATTGCCCCTTTAACTATTGTTCTATTCCAGTTAACTATTTATTATCGTGTTATTGCGACCTATCACAAAATCGTGACACTTCTGTATCTTTCTGCCCTTCTCGCATTTTACCCATAAAAATACATGTCATGAAATCATGACAGTTTCTACCTCCTTGTCCACTTCTTCGCTTGCACTCATGAAAACCAGACATGTCACGAAATCATGACACTTTTGCCTTCTCGCTACTCTTCTTGGCTTGCTCTAGCAAAAACCAGACATGTCACAAAATCGTGACACTTTCGCCTTCTCGCTACTCTTCTTGGCTTCAACCAACGAAAACGAAACATGTCACGAAATCATGACATCTTTCTCTGCCTTGTGCCTTTTCTGCCTTTCGCCCACAAAAATGGAACATGTCATGAAATCGTGACATCTTTCTCTGCCTTGTGCCTTTTCTTCCTTTCGCCCACGAAAATGGAACATGTCACGAAATCGTGACATCTTTCTCTGCCTTGTGCCTTTTCTCCTTTGCCACGAAAATGGAACATGTCACGAAATCGTGACATCTTTCTCTTCCTTGTGCCTTTTCTTCCTTTCCCATGAAAATGAAACATGTCACGAAATCATGACATCTTTCTCTTCCTTGCACTTTCTCTTTGACCCTATCATGAAATCGTGACACTTTCTCTCCTTGGCACTTTCTCTTCGATCCTATCGTAAAATCATGACACTTTCTCTCCTTGGCACTTTCTCTTTGATCTTGTCATGAAATCATGACACTTTCTCTCCTTGGCACTTTCTCTTCGATCCTGTCACAAAATCATGACACTTTCTCTCCTTGGCACTTTCTCTTCAATCTTGTCATGAAATCGTGACACTTTCTCTCCTTAACGCTTCCTCTTGGAACCTGTCATGAAATCGTGACACTTTTCTTTGCGAGCTCCTTCTCCTCGAGCATGTCACGAAATCATGACAGTTTTCTTTGCCTGCGCCTCTTCTTCAAACATGTCATGAAATCATGACAATTTTTCTACTTGCCTCCTTCTCTGCCAACATGTCACGAAATCATGACAGTTTTCCTTGCGCCTTCTCTCTCCTCAGCCATGTCGCGAAATCATGACAATTTTTCTTGTGCCTTCTCTCTCCTCATTCATGTCATGAAATCGTGACAATTTTGCTTGTGCCTTCTCTCTCCTCGTTCATGTCGCGAAATCATGACAATTTTGCTTGTGCCTTCTCTCTCCTCGTTCATGTCATGAAATCATGACAATTTTGCTTGTGCCTTCTCTCTCCTCGTTCATGTCATGAAATCATGACAATTTTGCTTGCGCCTTCTCTCTCCTCATCCATGTCACGAAATCATGACAATTTTGCTTGCGCCTTCTCTCTCCTCTGATATGTCGTGAAATCGTGACAATTTTTCTTTCTGCCTTCTTTCTTCTCAACCTGTCGCGATATCGCGATAGAAAACATGTCGCGATATCGCGATAGTTTTCTTACTTGTCTTTTTCTTTGATTTTTTGAATCTGGGCCACTTTTGTCTTCTTGGAAATTCACTGTACATGTTTTGACTGACCTCTGAACTCTTGTCAACTGCATCAACCGATCTATCTGTCTATGTTGACAACAATGACAATACTTTTGCTGCACCTTGCTCAACAAGGACATCTACCGGTGTTGAAATATTCAACTATCTCACCGACCCAGTCCTTCTCATCCTCTTCTTGATTTATGAAGCACATGTCTACTGTCGAGTCATCCCACTGACAAGCTATCACTTTGGTCGCTACACTCTTCGCAAGCTCTTGACATAGTATGTGACCACAAACCAATTTTGTGGGTCTGATCTTGATGTCAAAATCCTGTATCTTGCTGATCCAACTAGATCTTTTACTTCCCAATTATCCTTGGATAATGAAGTTGTGTACATCAGGGTGTATGACAAAGACTGTAACCTGACTTTGGGAAATGAATTGCTTGAATTTCCTAAGATATTTCATTACTGCATGCACTTTTATTTATATGAAATTGTACTTTTATTCATGGGGGTGTATCACCTGGCTTAGAAACGTGATGGGGCTCTCTTTGCCATCTTCCCCCTTCTATTTTAGGATTGCAACATAGCTCTCAGGTTATGGAATATAGGATGAAATCCTGGTTGTAGTCAGGGTTGGTCAGGACTAGTGCCTGAGAAATTTGGGCCCTGATTTCTTCAAATGCCTTTTTTCTCTCCTCCATATAGATCTATTCGGTGCCCTTCTTAAAAATTTTGGACATTGGCTTGATGACCTGGGAAAAATATGGGACAAACTTCCTTATGAAGTTGATCTAGCCAAAAAAATATTGAAGTACTTTCTTATTCACTGGAGTGGGAGCTTCAATAGAGCCTCAACTCTATCAGGATCTACAATGAGACCCTTCTCTGATATCACATGTCCCAATAACTTCCCTTCACTGACTGCGAATATGGATTTCTTTGGATTTATTGAAATGTCAAACTCTCGACATTTTTTGAATACCTATTGTAGGTGAAAAGTATGATCCTCCCTTCTTCGGGAGAAGACGGTCATGTCATCCAAATAGATAACAATGACCTTATTCAAGAGTTTTCCAAAATCTAAATCCATGGCCCTTTGAAAAGTGGCCCCCGCATTCGAAAGGCCGAATGGCATTTGCTGGTAAGAAAATGTTCCCCACTTGGTATTGAATGCATTTTTATGCTGATCTTCATCCCTAACCCAGATCTGATTATATCCGAAGAATCCATCGAGTAGGGAGAAGCCCTGAGCCCCAGCCATTGAGTGCAAGATCTGATCTATCTGTGGGAGAGGGTAATGATATTTGAGAGAAGCCTGGTTCAGGTTGTAAAAGTCCATGCATAAACGTATATCTCCATTCTTCTTTCTAATAGGGACTAGATTCGCTACCCAAGAGGAATGCTTTATGGGATAAATTATCTTTGCCTCAAGCATCTTTAGGAGCTCGACTTTCATCAGGACCTCAATCTTCGATTTATAGGCTTTTGCTTCTACCAAAAGGGTTTGATACCCTCCTGTAATTCAATTGTATGCTAGATCAGTTTTCGATCGTATCCTTTTAAGTCTTGATAAGACCATGCCACTATGTCGAGATACCTTCTACATAGAGATCGAATCTGTTCTAGCTCTTCCAAAGTGCAATCTGTTCCAAATTTTATTGCTTTTCCAAGTTCAAGCTCCAAATCTTGATATTTCTTTGCATTGACTTTGATCCTATGAGAAACTGATAAATCATTTTGATCGAAGAGGCTTTCAAGAGTAATTAACCCTTTGGGAATGTGCTCATTCTTCAATTGAACTAGCCCTTCATATTCCTCATCATCAGGGCTTATTATTTCAACTATGGCTGCTTATTGAATCATGAAATTCACAATTTGCTCATCATTGTAAAAAACTTGCCAATGCAGATCTCTGTCTGGGACAAAGGGCCTGTAAATCATCCTCACAGCTTTAGGCTTATGCACCATGTCTTATGCTAGAGAGTACTTGGTTGAGATGGATGCTAGAACATCGACATGTCAATTCTTTTCTCGTGGAATAGACTGCAATTGAGATATTTGAACTGGTCAAATAAGTCCCATACCCTGTTACGGTATGACTTGAGATAGTGTTTCTTTGAAATACACTTGTTTGTGACTTGATTGCATACCAATTCTGAATATCCAAAGACTTGGATATGCTTTATGCCCAATTTTTTTGTTTTCTTCAGTCCCAGGCATAAAGCTTCATATTCTGCTGCATTGTTGGTGTAGCTCCAAACCAACCGGTAGCAATATTCCTTTGATCCCCTAATGGTGACACTAAAATAATTCCTACCCCAGTGTCATTCCTACATCGGGCACCATCGAAGAAAAATTTCCATAATTATCCTTCGATAGAGATCTTATCTTCTGACTTGGTGTGTTTCTAAGGCTTGGTGATGGCATAACATCCCATCTCTATTTCTATCATGGCATTAAAGTATACCAATGAAAACTCATCTTCACAACTTAACTATGTAAGGGATTCTTCGATCAGGTCCACTTGCTCTATCTCTTCCACTATCACATGCATAGGATCACCGCTCTCTTCTTTGGACATCTTCTGTACGAGGAAGGTAGAAGGTTTATCAATATAGATTTTTACCTTCTTCCCTTTGAATGGAATCTCTAAGTGTGAGTAATCCATAGATAGATATCCTCATAGCTTTGCCGTAAACTCCCTTGACAAGCACATATTAAAATATGGCTCCAGGTCGACGACCACCACATCTTGTATCACCGTGATCTGAGGCATCTTGTGTAGTCAGATAGGTATATCTTTAATCACACCCAAAGTATTCATAGGAGTCTCATCCAGTTGAAGCATGCCATGGCTACTTTAGGTGTACTCCATTCCTATTTCCTCAAACACTACTTTGGGCATGACTGTCGTCATGGCCCCGGAGTCAATCATACAGTTGTGTAAAACATACCCTTCCATTTGTAGAGATAGGTAGAATGGAGATGGCTAATTATTTCCTGTAATGGATGTGGACAGGGTCTGCACTAGGGCGAGTGGTGCTGACTTTCTTGCCTTAGTTGTCTTCAATGATTCTTGTAGCAAGTCCACTTGATCAGGTAACTGCAATGCATCATATAGGCTAATCTTGGTCAAAATATTCTTTAGCTCATCTACAATATTGTACGCTAGGGAGCTAGGCACCTCAGGTTCCCTTTTTGCCTCATACCTAATGCAATATCACTCCGTGGCCTTGACCCTTTATCGCTTGGTCAGAGAAGGAAACTTGAGATTCTCTCTAGCTTGTTCTTTAGTTTCCACCTAAGGTGGTTTTGCAGGGGCCTGTTGAGCCTTTTCTTTTACTAGGGGAATCTGAGAAGCTTCGCTCGAGGCCTGGGGAATTTTTTGTCCCTTCTCGTGGTGAGCATGCACCTTTAAGGGATCCATTTGATCAACATCTACCTCTATTAACCTTTTCTTTCCTCGGGTGAGGATTGCAACTTGCTCCTCTTTGCCTATTACCAGGTTCTGATCCATTTGTCTGATAATGTTGATTTGACCACCATGACTACTACTTGCCAACGTCTGCACATAATTTTGATGTAGCATATAGGTATTTTCTTCATGAGGTTCATTACACGTGGAGCACCAATGTATGTAGTCGGAGGTGCTCGGAGCTTCATCAATCACGACATTTCTTGCGATGCTCTCCCTTGTTGGAACACTTGATATTTAATAAGTGTGAGTGTAGGATATGACTTTCTTGGTAGAAAAACTTACTGTGCTTGCTTCCTTTTCATAATGGTCATGCCATTGGACAAATTTTACACTGTGGAGTTCAGGAACTGAACTTCCTGTAGTATTTTGGCTTGCATATCATCAGTTTTGGGGATTAGTGGCAATGAAGCCATCGTTGGTATTAGAGGTAGGGCAAGGTGTTGAGGTGGTGCTGGCAATACAGGAAACATCAAAAATATAGTGGGTTGTGATGATGAGAATGTGGGAAAATGGATTTGTAGAGTAGCGATCAAAGATACAATGGAATTCGGGTTCCAAGACGAGATCGGGTACGTGAGGGTTGTAGAGATCTATGAAGCGGTTGCATTCACATACTAGGATTAAGGTAAATTGGGAAGTATGGGCATAGACATCCTTTGGGGAAGCTTACCAATAGCTAATAGATCCATCTTCGCTCTTTGAGCTAATTCATACAATTTGGGGAAGGTATTGATGTTCGAATACCTTACCATTACACTGATATCAGGATTGAAAGCCCTAAGGAAATAGTATGTTGTAGCTTCGTTAGTTGGTCGAAGTCCAATTGGTATCCTTTGCCAGGTTCGATAAAAACTAACATTGAAGTCGATGATATCTTCTTGTAGATGTCTCTGGATCATTGTAAATTGATGTAGAAGAGAATATGGATCGACAGACTCATTGAAGCTTCTCATCAACTGTCCAGCTAACTGGTCCCATCCTGTTATAGTACCGGGTGGTAAAGATCTATACCAGTAGAGGAGCTTCCCTCTAAGATATAGAACTAGAAGCTTTACCATAACTCGCTTCTCTATGATGTCATGAATTTTTGGAAGAGAAACTATGTCTTGGATGTGCTCCAGAGCAGTCTTCCCAGTTCCATAGAATGTTGGGATTTTCTTTATAGCATTAGGTGAAACTTGCCCTTGTACCGCTAAATTTAGCAGTATAAAATAATTCCATGCTAGGAATAGTCTGGGTTGTGGTTGCTGCTACTGCTATTGCATTTGTTGTTGTTTTTGCTATGCCATATTTGCGCTTGGATTTTGAGAAACAAAAATTCTTGAAGCTCCTCGTTGATTGCTGATAGGATGACTAGTAGGGATGGAAGCACTATGATGCTTTGGTGAGTTGGGAGGATTGGGAGGGAAGCTAGCTGTTGTGCTATCTGAGGTTAGCCCTTATTCGTCAAAAGAAGCCTCTTACGAAGATGTTCTATGTAACAGTGACTCAAGGGTGACCAACCTAGAGCATTCCCTGAAGGCGTCAATATTAAGCTCAAAGAACTTAGTTTCCTCTCCTCTATTCCTAACTCTCCATCTCATTTGCATGAAGGCATAGACTTAAGTACCGATCTCTATGACTTTAAGATTCTTAGGTTAAATAGAGTCACCAGATGCTAAGAGTCTTTCAACAATGAGACGAGCATCGACTCTCACTACCACTCACAAGGTGAGACTGACCGGGTCCCACCGAGCATGCCAGAAACTGTTGGTCATCAAATCTACCCAAGAAAGGATTTTGGGTAGTGTACACGCCCTAAAACTAGACCAACATTAAAATGCTGAGAGGAAGAGATGCCCATCATGCCAATATCTAGAGAAAGTCCGACTCCTTTGCTAAACTACTCTGATGTTTTAATACAGGAGTGCAGGAAAGAGAAAAAAGAGTAAGGGTGCAAGAAAGAAATAAACAGGGTAAGGGAAGAAATATCAATAATTTAAATTGGGAAAGAACCAAAAGCACGATTGCTGGCTAATAGCTAAAAAAAACAACAATAAATACCAAGAATAAAACAAAATGAACACGATATTAGCCCCCTATGTATCCTCTGGACGAGTTCCAGGATTACTCTTCCCATTACGTCAAAATCCATAATTTAGAATTAGACGGTTTGGAAGTGAGTGAATATAACAAAAATACTATCCACAAGCAGCATACAAGAGAACTATTACAACATTTTTCTCTGCTATGTATCCTTTAGGAAAATTCTAGGGTTCTACCCCAATTGTACACCTAAATCCAGAATGCAGAATTATAGTATGCAAATGAAGAAAATATAACAAAAATAATCACAAAAGGCAGCATACAAGAGAGAAATTAAGCCCGAAGGTATTTAGTATTAATCGCAGGAATTCAAGTCACAGCAACTTTCTAGAAAAAATTTCCCCCTATTTTACATTACATTGCTTGGGTTTTATAGAGGACCCTACCCTCTGAGCCATCAATGCACAAAATGGAGGAGTACATCCTCAAAAATCTGAGAATTTAGCTCTCATAGCTCCCATGACTGAGCTCTCAAATCCCTTCCCATAACTGGTAACTGTAATCGGGTCAGCCATGGAAAATCGCATTTATGAGCCACCTGAACGTCCTTGGCCTCTGGCTGTGGATCTCGAGTGGCCGCCATGTCCGCAGGGCTCTCCTTCAGGGACTGATACTTCCTTTCCAATTACCAAAAATGAGCAGCGAGTTCACCGGGCATGTAAAAACTCATTTATGAGGCACTTGATTGCCTCAAAAAAATACCTAGCTTGGAGTGCGTGCCTTTGAAGAGCTTCACTAAAAAAAATTTCGCAACTCTGCTTCGTGATGGATTTGAGCCGAAGCAGATCCTCCTTCTTGGTTATGCACTTTGCACGAATGATCTTCGTGAGATAGCTTCGGGGATGTGAAATGCTGAAGTAAGTATTCCTCCTCGATATGGCTCTTAATTTCTTGTCGCTTCACTTGGAAAGGCATGTCAAAACTACTTCATTGAGGTTCTCTGCCTGAAGTGGATGCTTCGCTAATGGGCCATCAAAATGATTTGTCACGATCCTCCCTCAAAATTGTGGTTTAGGGTTTTTTGGGCCAAAGTGCATTATTGCCTTGGAAAAATGTCTTGCTCTTTACGGGCCACTACCACTTCGGGTGAAAGAGCTTCGCACGAAATCTAGCTGAAGCAGATTCTTTGCGATGATTTTCGACGAAGTGAGAATGGTTCGCCAGTAGGGAGGCCCGAAGTGGATACTTCACCAATTTCTTAGCGAAGTAGTTTTCAATGTTTACACTCCAAATTTCGCTTCGTAAGATTTTTGCCCGAAGGAACTGCTTGAAATGCTTCAGGTGCGAAGCTCTTTTCATGCCTCAAAAATTGAGCAGCGATCTAATATTTGCTTTCCTTCTTCGATGAAGCTGTTCTTCTTTGTTTAGTCTTCTTTGAATGCTGCTTCGCAAAACATTCACCCAAATCATCTGTTTGGGTTGATTCGGGTGCGAAGCTCTTTTCTTAGATTGCTCAGTAGCGAAGCTCTTTTATTAGCTTGATCAATAACAAAGCTCTTGCATATACATTATATATACAAAGGGGGGTGGCAATGAAAGCCAAAATTGCTACAATACTTACAAATGTCTTCAAAAAAAATAAAAATAAACACTTTACAAAAGAAACACTTTACAAAAAATTTGATTAAACTACCCCTCTAGGCAATGTTGACAAAATTTTCAACAGATACCATCACTTCCCATATTATACAGTAATACTACTATCAAATGGAAGGGTTCTGTATTCATGATCACTTTATTTTTCTTGATTTTCATCATTTCTTGTGGCAATTCACCTATCGATAGGTACTGGCTAACCAACTTGTACCATGATGGAACAACATTGATGGCAAACAATTGTACATCTATAAATTCATTAGGAACTCTTGTACCTATAGGTTCACCTGATTGTATCTGAGATAATTGGTCTACAATTACGTGTTTCATACTAGGTCTCACCACTACTCAGATTACAAACTCCTGTAGGATGACAAGCCACCTACTGATCCATCCTTGTATCACCGGTTTATTTATCAAGTACAATAGATCTTGGTGATCTACATAAAAATCAAAGGTATTCGCCAATAGATAATACCTAAACTTTTGGACTGCATATACCATTCCCAAAGCTTTTTTTCCATTGTACTATAATTTCTCTCTAGCCTTGACAATAGGTGACTAGCAAATAAAATAGGCTGATCCATCCCGAACTGTCCTTGTTCCAAAGCACATCCAATTGCAAAATTTGAAGCATCAATATGGACATGGAATTTCTTATCCAGTTTGAGAACACCAAAATTAGACTACTCATGAGCTTAGCTTTCAGTTCCTCAAAGGCTCTTTGGTGATCCTATGTCCATCTAAAAGGAATATTCTTCTTCGTAAAGAAATCCAATGGATAGGATACATGTGCATATTTTTTGATAAACCTTAGATAATATACCATCGATCCCAAGAAGGTTTTAAGTGAACTCACATTGTATGTTTCTTCCATGTGCAATATCGCAGGAATCTTATCAGGATCTATTTTTAATCCTTCACTGTACACTATGTGTCCTAATAATTTCCCATATGGTACCATCCGATAGAATTTACTAGGATTCAAAGATATTTGTGCATATCTGCACCTGCTCATACATTCACTAAGTGCAAGAAGATGCTTCTTGATCTTCCCATAAATGGACCAATCATCCAAAAATGCTTTGAAGTTCCTTGTCGCCAATTGGTCAAATATATATAGTATGATGTGCTAAAATGTAGTTGGGGTATTACAGAGCTCGAATGGCATTCGATTGTATGAATAGATGCCATTCTCCACAATAAATGTGATTTTCATCTTATCCTCCTTGACTATACTGATCTGATTGTAACCTAAAAATCCATCCAAGAATGAATAAATCTCGTGTCCTACGACTTCCTCTAGGATAGAATCTATGAAGGTATTAGGGAAGGTGTCCTTAAAAGTTACTACATTTAGACTTCTAAAGTCCACGCATATTCTGATCTTGTCCACTTCTTCAAGGTGATTACTATAGGTGATACCCATTCATTGGTTGTCACCCTAGAGATGATTTTTGCCTCTAGCATCTTTTCTATCTCTGCATTCACTAATACCATGTACTTTGGGTTCATTCTATATGGTCTCTGTTAGTCTCACTATGACACTGAGAGGGGGGTGAATCAGTGTAGCTCTTTAAAACTTAAATCTTCAACTCTTAAAGCCAAAATAATGAAAACTTAAAACCAAATAAAGCAAGTATAACAAGAGAGCATCACACAACACAAGATGTAACGAGGTTCACCGATTTGGCTACTCCTCAAAAATGACTGTTTGGACTACCATCCAAATCCAGCCTTTGCAAAGCACAACTTTACAATCAATTTACCAAGACCCACTGGAAGGAGCACCAACCCCTGATTTATCTGCACCCAAGAAAGGAGCACCAACCCCTGATTTATCTGCACCAACAGAAAGGAGCACCAACCCCTGATTTACCAGCACCAACTGGAAGGAGCACCAACCCCCGATGCCAAGCACCAACTTGGACTTCAATTCTGAAACTAGAAGATTGACATATAAATGCCTTCACTTTTACAAGACCCTGACTGGTCTATTGCTTACTCAACATCGCCCACAATTCACACCCTTCTCGCTCGCCTCTCGCTCTCCTCTCGCTCTCTTCGCAAGATCAAATCCGCTACGCTTTAATCCCCCATGCTTCCAAAATTCTCCAAGCAACACTCCTTTTATAACCATCCTTTCTCTTTGTAAACTCCAATTGTAACTCCTTTTGTATATTTTGAGAAGGCATTTCGTCAAACACGTCACATGCAAATAATTGACACCATGTTCTCCTACCATGACTGTTCGTTTTCTCGGTCATGACTATTCGTTTTCTCTTTGCATGTCTGTTCATTTTCTCTTTGCATGTCTGACTGTTCATTTTCTTTTCCCTTGTGCATGCATTTGTTTTCTCCTTCGATGACTGTACGTTTTCTCCTTCATTACTGTTCGTTTCTATTTTGAGGCTTTTCTTGAGTCACAAAAATGCGACATGTCACGATATCATGACACTTTTGTTACTCTCCTCCCTTCTTCGAGTCGCAAAATGTGACATGTCACGATATTCGCGACACTTTTCTTTCTCTCCTCCCTTTTGAGTCGAAAAATGCGACATGTCGCGATATCGCGACACTTTTCTTTCTCCCTTTTCGAGTCGAAAATCAACATGTCACGATATCATGACACTTTTGCTTCTCTTCCTTCCTGCCCTTTTCGAGTCACAAAAATGCGACATGTCACGATATCGTGACACTTTTTCTTTCTCTTCCTTCCTGCCCTTTTCGAGTCACGAAAATGCGACATGTCGTGATATCGCGACACTTTTTCTTTCTCTTCCTTCCTCGCTTTTGAGTCACGAAAATGCGACATGTCACGATATCCTGACACTTTTTCTTTCTTCTCTTCTTGACAAAGACATGTCCGATATCGCGACACTTTTCTTCTCTTCTTCTCTCTTTGACGCAAAATGCAACATGTCGCGATATCGCGACACTTTTTCCTCCTTGCTCTTTCTCTTTGCTTTGGCCCACGAAAATACTACATGTCGCGATATCGCGACACTTTTTCTCCTTGCTCTTTCTCTTTCCTTTGGCCTGAAAAACAACATGTCGCGATATCGCGACACTTTTTCTCCTTGCATTTTCTCTTCTCTTTTGGCCGTGAAAATGCAACATGTCGCGATATCGTGACACTTTTTCTCCTTGCATTTTCTCTTCTCTTTTGGCCATGAAAATGCAACATGTCACGATATCGTGACACTTTTTCTCCTTGCATTTTCTCTTCTCTTTTGACCGTGAAAATGCAACATGTCGTGATATCGCGACACCTTTTTTCTTTGCGATGTTTTGCTTTTTCTTTGATCTTGAGCATATGGGCCACTTCGGTCTTCTTGGAAAATATGCAAAAAGGTGGGTAAACATCCTCATAAGCATTTAACATCACTGTACATACTCTGATTAACCTCTGAGCTCCTGTCCACTGCTTCAACCGATCTATCTGACTGTGTTGACAACAATGACAATACTATCGTTGCACCTTGCTCAACAATCTCCCCCTTTGGAATTGTTGGCAACACACGTGCAATTTCCTGTAACTCTTCTCCCCTTTGACAACAATATCAAAGGGCTGTTGCAGACTCCCCCTGAGTCCATGCACAACATTCTCAGGCAAAAATTATTACACTTAGCAAAAATCACAAATATGAGCAAAAAGATAAACAAATACACAAATGCTCCCCCTGAGAATGTGGTCCCGATAGCTAGTCAATTCTTGGGAAGCGTGACCACTCCCAATTTATTGCGAAGGTACTCAAAGACTTCCTTGGGCAACGGTTTTGTGAAGATATCCGCTACTTGCTCTGTTGTTGGAACAAAATCCAACTTAACCTCACCTTCCGCAACTTTCTCCTTCAAAAAGTGATACCGGATAGCAATATGTTTTGTGCGAGAATGCATAACCGGATTCTTTGAGATGTTAATGGCACTGGTGTTATCACACTTAACTGAAATTGGCTCACTGAAGTTAATACCAAGATCTTTCAGGGTTTGTTTCATCCATAATACCTGCGTACAACACGCTGTCGCTGCAATATATTCTGCCTCTGCTGTGGATAAGGAGACTGACTCTTGTTTCTTACTGTGCCATGCGACCAACCTATCTCCAAGATAGAATGCACCTCCACTGGTACTCTTTCTGTCATCTACACATCCTGCCCAATCTGCATCTGAATACGCAATAAGGGTGAAGTCCTTACCTTTCGGATACCATAACCCATACTCCATAGTACCCTTGAGATACCGAAGAATCCTCTTCACTGTTGTCACATGAGTCTCCTTGGGACTAGCCTGAAATCGTGCTACCATGCATACTGCCTGCAAAATATCTGGTTTGGTAGCTGTCAGGTATAGTAAGCTCCCAATCATAGATCTGTACATGGTTTGATCAACATGTGGAGATTTGTCATCCTTGCTCAACTTGCAACCTGTCATCATGGGAGTGCTAACTGGCTTACAATCCTCCATTGTGAACTTTTTTAGCATCTCTTTCACATATTTAATTTGAGAAATAAATATGCCCTTCTCATTTTGATTAACTTGCAACCCGAGGAAATACGAAAGTTCACCAATCATTGACATTTCAAATTCTTTCTGCATCTTATTTGCTAAATCTTTACACCACTCATCTTTGTTGTTGCCAAATATGATATCATCAACATATACAACAAGAACAATAAGATGGCCATTTTCTATTTTGACATACAAATTACTATCCACCATACCTTTCTTGAACCCTTGTTGAGTAAGATAGTTGTCTAGCCTTGCATACCATGCTCGGGTGCCTGTTTTAAGCCATATAATGCTTTCTTCAACTTGCAAACCAAGTTGGGATCATCACCAAGTTGGAAACCATCTGGCTGCTCAATATAAACCTCTTCTTCGAGTTTCCCATTCAAAAATGCTGATTTCACATCCATTTGATAAACTTTGAAATTCTTGTAAACTGCTAAAGCCAGAAACATTCTAATTGCCTCTAGTCTAGCCACAGGTGCAAAGGTTTCCTCAAAGTCAATACCTTCAACTTGTGCATAGCCTTTACATACCAATCTTGCTTTATTCCTGACTACCTGTCCATCTTCATTCAACTTGTTTTGAAAGATCCATTTAGTACCGATTATATTTTTATTTGCAGGTCTTGGTACTAACTCCCAAGTTTTGTTTTTCTCGATCTGATCTAATTCTTCATTTATTGCCTTCATCCAACTTTTATCTTTGCTTGCGTCAACAATATTTTTGGGCTCAATGCTGGATAATAGAGAGTAGTTGCTTACTACTCTTCTTCTTGTCTGAACACCAACTGTGGGGTCTCCAATTATTTGCTCTCTAGGATGATCTTTTTGCCAGCTGCCTGTTTTGAATTTCTTATTTTCTTCCACTTTTGAATCACTGTTTGAATCATCTGAGTCAATTTTTTGTTTCTTTTCCGTTTCCTTTTCCTCATCTCCTTCAATAACCTCTTCATAAATTGGGTAGTTCTCTTCATAGCTAATTACTCGTTCCCTACCTTCATCAACTTTAACATCGACACTATCCACAATTTTCCTTAGCTTCTTGTTGTAGCATTTGTAAGCTTTGCTTTTTGATGAATAGCCAAGAAAAATACCTTCATCAGCTCTATCTTCAAACTTACCAAGGTTTTCTTCAGTTCTTTTGATGTAACACTTGCTGCCAAAAACTTTAAAGTATCTTATTGTTGCCTTTTTACCAAACCACAACTCATAAGGAGTTTTGCTTTCATGCATCCTCAACATGCACCTATTTTGGATGTATACCGCAGTATGGACTGCCTCTTTCCAAAATCTTGTCTGCTACTTTGCTCTCTATCAACATAGTCCGTGCCATTTCCTGCACTGTCTTGTTCTTTCTTTCTACCACACCATTCTACTGAGGTGTCCTGGCTGCTGAAAACTGTCTTCTAATACCATATTTTTCATAGTACTCTGTAAAATCCTCTGAAATGAACTCTCCTCCTCTATCTGATCTTAAACATTTAATCATTTTTCCTGTTTGATTCTCAACTTGGTTTTTGAAAACCTTGAACATCTCAAAAGCTTCTGATTTGTGCTTCAAAAATAGTACCCATGTCATCCTGGAATAGTCATCTATATACAACATAAAATATTTGTCACCATTTATACTTTGCGTTCTCATGGGTCCACATAAATCAGTATGTATTAGTTCCAAAGGTTTGCTTGTGTAGTACTCTTTTGTTTTAAATGAGACTCTAGTTTGCTTCCCCTTTTGGCATGAAGCACAAATGCTATTTGATGGTTTTCCAATGGTGGGAATATCTCTCACTGCCCTTTTTGAGCTAATTTTTACTAGATTGTCAAAGCTGATATGACCAAGCCTCTTGTGCCACAACCAATTTTCTTCTTCCTGTCCAATCAAGCAAGCTCCTTCTGAAGTCTCTGAGAGAGTGTACAGGTTTCCAGATGTCCTCGATCCAGTTGCTATCAACTTTCCACAGTTTGCTTTTCTGACTTCACAACCCTGCTTCTTAAAAATCACTTCATGACCTCTATCACAAATCTGACTTACACTCAACAAGTTATGCTTCAGACCAACCACAAACAAGACTTCTTTTGACTTGATTTTTCCATCACTAATCTTCACTGAACCTTTGCCAACTATCTTAGCTCCATCATTATTTCCAAATTTTACTGAACCACCTTCATATTGTCTGTAACTTCTCAAATTTATGTTTGTCACCTGTCATATGATCGGAGCATCCACTATCAAGTATCCATGGTGCAGATTTATTCTGTGCTTTAAATGTTGTTTGTACGATCAGGGATTCCTTTTCTTCCTTAGATCGATCTTTTTCTTTCCACTCTGGTTTGATTACAGTTTTGGGCTCTTGTTTTGACTTTTCTTTTTCAGTAGCTTGTGCATGTTTTTCGGGAAATTTTCTATTTTGTCTCATTCCATTTGGTTGAGATTTTCTTCCCTGAGATTGATTTGATGCAAATGTACTTCGACAATTTCTTGCAATGTGCCCAAACTTATGACAGTTATAACATTCTACTGCATAATCCATCAAAGGTGAAAAAACATTTCTACTGGTAAAATTCCTTGGTCCTACGTTATACTTGCAATCTGAAATCTTATGTCCATAACCATTGCATTTAAAATAGTAACCAGAAAAGAGATGATTGAACCTGGGTGATGGTCTTTGCCATGTTGTCGTAGGAGTCATAAATCTTCTTCTTCTTTGATGTGTGACATTGGTGAATCCATCATTGTCAATTCTCCTTTCGTGCCTTGCATTATTGCTTTCTTTTGCATGAGTCAATTTTTCTTGATCAACCTGTTTCTTATCTTCATTCTTTGATCCATTTGATGATTCTCCTTCGACAAAGCCCAAACCAAATTTCATGCCTCTAGTCCTTTGGATATTTATGATCTTATCCAGCTTCATAGAACTTTCTTCACATTTGTGATGACAACTAATTTTATGATTCATCTCTTCTATCTGCATTCTTAAACCAACAGTCTCTTCTTCTAGTTTGCAACAATAATCTATTTTCATGGTTATTTGTACTTCGAGATCTTCAGATATTTTCTTGGATTCTTCTATCTGTACTTTCAAACTGGTTATGATTTCATTTGCATCCTCAAGCTTTCTTGAAATTTTCTTATTCTTTTTTCTTTCTATCTTCAATACATCCAGAGCTGCAATTAGTTCCTCTTCCAAATTTACTTCTGCATTAATGTCTTCTTCATCACATTCCTATTCTTTTTCTATTTTTTCTTCTTTGAGTGCCATGAAAAGAGCTTCACCTATTTCCTTTTTAGAATCCTCACTGCAACTGTCTTTTGATGAGCTGACATTCTTGGAGATGAAACTTTTCTTCTTGAAGTTGCCTTTTCTGAAATTTGTTTTTTTCTTCCAGTCACTTCTTTCTTGGTGCGATCCTTCATCACTTTTGTTTTTCTCATTAAGTGGACAATTAGCTGCAAAATGCCCAACGCCTCCATAATTGAAACATTTAAGCGGTAACTTTCCTCTGTATTTTCCTTTTCCCCTTTTTAGTTTTTGAACAAAGTTTGCTTCCATTTCATCTGATGTCTCTTCTTCCTCGGATTCTTGTTTTGCTTTCATATTTTTATGGGCTTTAAAAGTAGCTTCTCTGTCTGTGGGTTTAGATTTTCCTATTCTCATCTCATATGCAATCAAAGAACCATGCATCTCATCCATACTAAAAGTATTTAGATTTTTAGCTTCTTCTATAGCTGAAACTTTAGAATCAAATCTTTGAGGAAGAGATCTTAATACCTTTTTCACGATGATAGAATCTTCGATTTCCTCGTCGAGTCCTCTAATCGCATTAATGACTTCATTAACTCTCAACATAAATGCCTCTATGTTCTCATTGTCATTCATCTTTAATACTTTGAACTGAGCTCGATGTGTTTGTAACTTGGCCTCCTTGATCTTAGCGTCTCCTTCATGAATGCTCCTCAGTTTGTCCCATATTTCTTTTGCCATTTTACAACTCATAATTTTTACCAGTTCACGGTCCACTAATCCGCACATGATAGCATTCTTTGCTTTTGAGTTATTCTCAAATAGTTTCTTACCGACAACATCGGTTGGAGAAGTGGTGGGTATTGTGTATCCACTATCTACTGAATCCCAAATGTCGTATCCCAAAGCACAAAGATATGTCTGCATCCTGAGTCTCCAAAATGCGTAATTAGTTCCATCAAACAATGGTGCTTTGTTTGATGAGAAGCCTTCACCACCTGCCATTGTGTCACTTCCAAGATCACCCTAGCCGGTTAAGCTTGTTCAGGAACCTTGGCTCTGATACCAATTGTTAGTCTCACTATGACACTGAGAGGGGGGTGAATCAGTGTAGCTCTTTAAAACTTAAATCTTCAACTCTTAAAGCCAAAATAATGAAAACTTAAAACCAAATAAAGCAAGTATAACAAGAGAGCATCACACAACACAAGATGTAACGAGGTTCACCGATTTGGCTACTCCTCAAAAATGACTATTTGGACTACCATCCAAATCCAGCCTTTGCAAAGCACAACTTTACAATCAATTTACCAACACCCACTGGAAGGAGCACCAACCCCTGATTTATCTACACCAATAGAAAGGAGCACCAACCCCTGATTTATCTACACCAACAGAAAGGAGCACCAACCCCTGATTTACCAGCACCAACTGGAAGGAGCACCAACTCCTGATGCCAAGCACCAACTTGGACTTCAATTCTGAAACTAGAAGATTGACATATAAATGCCTTCACTTTTACAAGACCCTGACTAGTCTATTGCTTACTCAACATCACCCACAATTCACACCCTTCTCGCTCACCTATCACATGCCTCTCGCTCTCCTCTCGCTCTCTTCACAAGATCAAATCCACTACACTTTAATCCCCCGTGCTTACAAAATTCTCCAAGCAACACTCCTTTTATAACCATCCTTTCTCTTTGTAACTCCAGTTGTAACTCCAGTTGTAACTCCTTTTGTATATTTTGAGAAGGCATTTCATCAAACACGTCACATGCAAATAATTGACACCATGTTCTCCTACCATGACTGTTCATTTTCTCGGTCATGACTATTCATTTTCTCTTTGCATGTCTGTTCATTTTCTCTTTGCATGTCTGACTATTCATTTTCTTTTCCCTTGTGCATGCATTTGTTTTCTCCTTCGATGACTGTTCGTTTTCTCCTTCATTACTGTTCATTTCTATTTTGAGGCTTTTCTTGAGTCAGAAAATGTGACATGTCGCGATATCGTGACACTTTTGTTACTCTGCCTGCCTGCCCTTTTTGAGTCACGAAAATGCGACATGTCGCGATATCGTGACACTTTTGCTTCTCTTCCTTCCTACCCTTTTCGAGTCACAAAAATGCGACATGTCACGATATCGTGACACTTTTTCATTCTCTTCCTTCCTGCCCTTTTCGAGTCGCAAAAATGTGACATGTCGCGATATCGTGACACTTTTTCATTCTCTCTTCTTCTTACTTTGAGTCACGAAAATGCGACATGTCGCGATATCGTGACACTTTTTCCTCCTTGCATTTTCTCTTTCTTTGAACCGCGAAAATGCAACATGTCGCGATATCGCGACACTTTTTCTCCTTGCATTTTCTCTTCGCTTTGGACCACGAAAATGCAACATGTCGCGATATCGTGACACTTTTTCCTCCTTGCATTTTCTCTTCTCTTTGGACCGCGAAAATGCAACATGTCGCGATATCGCGACACTTTTTTTTCTTTTGCGGTGTTTTGTTTTTTCTTTGATCTTGAGCATATGGGCCACTTCGGTCTTCTTGGAAAATATGCAAAAAGGTGGGTAAACATCCTCATAAGCATTTAACATCACTGTACATACTCTGATTAACCTCTGAGCTCCTGTCCACCGCTTCAATCGATCTATCTGACTGTGTTGACAACAATGACAATACTGTCGTTGCACCTTGCTCAACAATAGAATCTATGAAGCGAATAGGGAATGTGTCCTTAATAGTTACTACATTTAGACTTCTAAAGTCCATGCATATTCTGATCTTGTCCACTTACTTCTTCAAGGTGATTAATATAGGTGATACCCATTCATTGGTTGTCACCCTAGAGATGATTATTGCCTTTAGCATCTTTTCTATCTTTGCATTCACTAATACCATGTACTTTGGGTTCATTCTATACGGTCTCCTCCTTATGGGTTGTGCTCCAAGTATTAGTGTAATCTTGTTGACACATAACTCAGGTGGTACTCCTTTCAAGTCCTTCTATATCCATGCAAATACATCCTTATATTCCAAGAATATATTAAAAACCATCGCTTTTAGTATAGGATTCCAATAATCACCATAGTGAATCATCTTAGGTTCCTCCTTTGTTCCTATATTGATGTCCACTATCCTAGGTCCTTCATATTTGATATTATTCACCTTACTTGATGCTTTCTCAACATTCTTTGGGTGTGCCGATCTTGTATCAATATTCATATCTCTTACTGTATACTTTGCAAAACTTTTTGGGAATGTCCATTTTTCTTCTACCTATTTTTTAGGTTCTTGACTGACTTTTGGTTCGTCTTATTTTTTATTGATCTACTTTGAATCAATACAAAGGCATTTGGTCTAGAAAAATTTGTACTCCTCCATTTTCCAATGAATAATTTCGCTATCAGATCTAGCTTCATCTTCACTACATTCATCTAGGTACAACATTTCTTCTTCATCAGGTTCATATCCTTCATCTCTTGAGGAATTTTTTGATTCATCCATCATAGCTACATCCTCACTAACTTTTTGATTAGCTAGATTAATCATATATTTATGATGTCCCTTCTTGAAAGTGATCTGATTATTTTCCCAATTGTGATTAACTTTGGCTACTCGTAGCCACCCTCTTCCCAATAGAGCATCGTATGCAGGCTTCTACATTGTAATCACAACAAATCCAAGATAAAATCTTGGTCAACTATCACCACTTATTGTGTTGTCAAGACTCCCTTGGTCTTGATACCATACTAGTCAATGCCATATAATAAAAATATTGATGCCCATAGAGATGGAGCACCTAATTATAGCAGGTTATTTCAGGTAACAAATCCTCCGTCCATAATGACTTGTGCCAATTTATACCCTAGGATCTCCATATGAACTAATACAAGTTTCTTTCCCACATCAATCATCAATATAGTCATATCCATGAATTGATATTTTCTTTCCTTCTCTTAAATTGGTTGGCTCTATACTTCCATCACCTTGTGTGGTTGTATTTCTTCCACCATTTCTTTTTACAATTATGGAATAGCTTCCAATAGGTTTGACACTTTAATATCTACTGTGGTGTCCAAAACTTGCGCTGCCAAATTCAGCACAATAGCCTTCTCTTCTAATGGCTTTTTCGATTCCTTTTCTTCAAATAAATTTGCTTGTTTAGATTTATGTGCTTCATCTTGTAATATTTTATTTGCTACTTGCCAGTGCTACTTTTCCTTTGTTGGCTTTGGATATTTATCCTTTTTAGCCTGATTTCTTGTCATGGCTAAATATTCCTAGGTTTCCTCCTTAACTTGAGGAACCTCAATGTCTAAATAATTGACATTCTGTGGGTTACTTAAACTCATATTCTTGGGGAAATTTTCTTCCTTGTGGTTCTCCGAACCACACCACCTACACATATATGTAGTGTTTGCTTGCGGTGTTTCCTACCTTTGAGGTGAAGGACAATTTTAACGAAATTCATCTACCCCTAGAAATTGTGATATTGTATGATCGGCCTCCCTTCTGAGTCATACTGCAAATGGCTTTGTCCTCCTTGTTGATTACCTTGGTTTGGTCTTCCACCTCACCATCTGTTTCTATAACCACCACTCGTTTCATGTTGCTCACCTCCTAGGGTATTCTATTTATCTTCCTACTCCTAGATTTTCATGACCTGTGGACATACTCTTGCATTATACAGATATATAATTACATCGTATCCCATCATATTACAAATGTGACAATAGTTATTTTATGGATATTTTACATTTGTATGCCCTTCATTCTTGCATTTTGTGCACCAAATGTCATTTATATCAGGTTTGCTCTTTTGTTCTTTCATGATCTTATCGAACTCCTAATAAAATGATGTTACTATCCTCTGTATAGTGTTATATTCTACACAATATGAATCATTAGACTTGGGTTGAGATAAATTCATGTATACATCTATTTTGATTCATTTCAAAATTCTTTGCATGCTTTACCACTTCTTCATATGTTTCTAATGGTACTGTCTTCATATTTTACTTATATTTTGGTATTAATCCATCTACAAACCACCGCTTTACCAATACATCTACCAGAGGCATCTACATTTTATCCACTAACTACTTTAGTCTGCATTTATATGATTTTACATCTTCATAAGGATTTTTCTTCATCATGTAAAGCTCAGTAACAATGTCTCCATCATCCTTAAAAGAGAAACATTATTCAATGAATTTCTCCTTCACTTGAGTCCAAGTTTGAAAATCTGTAATGTTTTCCATTTTTAGATACCAATTGATCACCAATCCTCTCAAGGTAGCAGGAAATAATGTTACCTAGTCCTCTGGTCAATCTACACTATTTTCCCTCCAAATGGGTATACAAGTTTCAATATGTCTTGTGGGGTCTTCCTTACCCTCACCTGTAAAAGGTGGACACATCTACTTGGCTACCTTATTAGCCATCTTCAGAGAGTCATCCTCGTCACTAAAGATCTCCAATGGAATCTCTGTTTGATTCCTCCTTGGGGGTGTTTTGCTACAGTTGTCATAAAAAGTTTCTATCTGAGGTATCTTATTTTGTCTGACCAATAATTGGCCAAAATCATGTACATCTTCACTCCACAACCTCCTCTGCTGATGTGAGGGATATGGTCTTGATCCTACCTCCTAAGATCTCATGCCTTGTTTCTTTGGTGCCTGAATCCCATCCTCTGCACTCCCTTACAAACATTCTATCACTTTCTCAGGTATCACCATCCAATATTTGTCCTCATTCACTACCTATCTATCAACTTGTGCCTCTATGCTAGGTGGTTTTGGTACCTCCTCTTATATCTCTATCAACACCTCAAAATCTCCTTATTCATATGTCCAAACTTGCTCTATTTCTAGTTCATGTATACTATGGTCTGAGTTACTTACATTCTCTCTTTGATTAATACTCGTGCTCCTTCTTACTGGAATATTCTCTCATACTTCTTGTATCCTACACATTTGTACACTAGTGTCTTTCATTCACCTCCAATTTTGTAGTATTCTTACTTTGTCAATTTGACCCGTTTTAACAAAAATGCTATATTTGATAAGGCAACGATGCCAAATTTAGCATAGGGGTGTAGTATTCCTAGTGTGGAGGTGATTTCTAATACTTAGGATGGTCAAATTACTATCCCCAACTTATGCACTAAATCGTACAACCGTACATTTTACCAAACTACTAGTTTTTGCCCAATGAACAACTTGTATGAAACCCATATCAACACACTATATGATCCAAAATAATATAGTGATGAAGCTTGTATAATTCCAAACTTAACCAATCCTTATAATTCAGTTATGCAAGCTGTCCTACATAGTTTTGTAACCCAACAAGTCAATTTACCAAAACTTCCAAATCAGGTAAGTTTCTTCCAATCGCATAAACTACCAAATTAGGTAACATATTTTGTATGATTTGTACAAACTCTGGTGTAGGATTTGTACAGAATGAAGGTAAAAATAAGTTCCAAATTGGATACTCTACTGGACCAATCTCTCTTAAATAGGTTTTGTAATTTTTTAATGTGGTAATTAATCCTTTTCCAATAACATTCAAAACATATCAACGGGGCTTGAGAGAGTTGAAAATCCATTGGTGACACCAATAAATCACACAGAAGGGTTAAATATATATTCTTTGAGATTACCATTATTCCAAATCATTCCATAAAGCTACTCCAGTACTGGTTCAATCCATTATTCCATAACAATGCATAAATTAGCCAAAACACTCAAAAAAAAGTACATGCAACATAACTAAACCATCAATTGCTAGTCAACCATTCCATAATCATAAAAAGTGTGAAAGAAACAATGGATTATGATTATTATTCATTCCTATTTAGTAATTAGATACAATCATTCTCTCAGAGCATATTCCAACTCCTAACACTTGCTAGATTAACCAAAAGATTCTAACTCTATCATATTATAACCAGTATATGTCCAGACCATAAAAATTGAAAATAGGGCCTTATATAACATTGCCTAGGCTATTCCGAAGTGGTTCCTAAGCCAATTAGTTATTAAGCCAATTAATTATTTACAACTACCCATGCATAATGGAATGCATTAATTAATTATTTTACTAAGTATAATACCTTAATAATCAAATACATGCACAATTCCAACCTAAAATTGCATTTCCCATACATTTAATATCATTTCATTATGCATTGTATGATTTGACATTACCTTGTATGGTTTTCCTTCTTGATTATATGATTTAATCCTACTTGTACGATTTATAAAACTTGTCAAAACTGTCAAAATTGGGCAGATTCATTTATCACTTCTTCTTTAGGGAGGTGGATTAGCTGCCTATAGTGATAGGGAGGCTCCCAAAATTTTGCATATCAATAACCTAATAACCATAGACTATATATTAGGTTCCCTTGGATTAGGATTCCAAGCCAAAATGTCTTTACCCCTCAACGAGGAGCAAGATGTTCCTATAAGAATTCTCTGTCCTTGGCCAACCCCCCTGGGGCTAAACCTGTGGATATTTCCACTTGTACATACCTATATTACCAAAAGGTTGGATTATTTTAAATTACTCCACACGAGACCAACCCACTTCCAATAAACAAAAACTTAGGGAATGTATCTTGGGATATTGAGTCAAGATAGGAGGGTGGTCATTCCAAGAATCCTCCAAAAAATGAGCATCTGATCCTTGATTGCAAATCTTGAACAAAACCTACTTAATTAAATTAGTCCCTCTTTTTAGAGTGTCCCAGATAACTGAAACTTTACCAAAAAAGTTGACTCTAGGGATATCATCCTTAGAAATACCTCTCAAGTACTTACAAGATAATATTTTAGCCCAAATCTGATCTTGAGAAGTACACCATCTCCAGTAGATTTTCACAGCCAAATCCTACCCAGAAAGAGACACCTATCACAACCCAAGGCCTCCATCTTGAATTGGCCTAAAAATAGAATCCCACCTAAACAAGCTCTATTTAGATTGAGCAAGTTTTCTAGACCATAAAAACTATCTTGACAAAGCATCCATGTCCTTGATAAAACGAGAGGGAGTTGTTTGCACAAAATGCTTGTAAATGGGTAAAGCTTGAGCAACATATTTTAAAAGAAACACTCTACCCACAAAGGAGAGCCATCTCACGGTCCAGTGATTCACCTTCCCTCTAAAATTATCAAGAATAGGCTGCCAAGAAAATATAGGTTGAGGATGAGACAAAATAAAAATACCAAGATAAATGAAGGGGGAACTCCTGACCTAGAATATTAGAATTCTAAAAATCCTGGCTTGAATAAGAGGAGGGATATTGAAGAAAAAAATAGAATACTTGTCCTCATTAATAAATTTTCCAGAAGCACCAATATACATGTCAAAATACCGTCTATTTTTTCCAACTTCCCTAGTAGTGGTAACTGCCAACAAAGTTGTATCATGAACAAATTGAAGGTGGGAAAGAGGTGGTGAACTGCTACCCTACATCCAACCTTGAATGAGACCGTGCCTAACATGAGACTTGAGCAGTCTTCCCAAAACTTACACCATAATTATAAACAAATAAGGAGATAGAGGATCTCCTTGCCACAATCCCCTCGAGGCCTCAAAAAACTCTAATGGCTCATTATTAACAAGAACACATAATGAGGAAGAAGAAACACAACTCATCACCCATCTAATCCATTCCTCCTCAAAGCCAAAAGTAGCAAGAAATTTCTAAAGAAAGGACCATTTGACCCAATCATAGGCTTTGGCCATGTCCAACTTAATGAACATAGATTTATCCTTAGAATTTTCCATCGAGTGAATAGCTTTCATAGCAATAACAACCCCATCCAGGATTTACCGACCAACAACAAACCCACCTTGCTCCTTAGAGATGATTTTTCTCAACCATATCTTCAGCCTCTCAACAATAATTTTTGTAATGATCTTATACACAACATTTCAGAGAGCAAGAGGCCTGAAAATATCCAAAGAATTTTCTCCATATTTTTTGGGAATAAGCACCACAAAGGTAGCATTTAGGGCCCTTAGCATCTATTTTTTCTTTTGGGACTCATGGACCACCTCCAAAAGATCAAATTTGATTAACTCCTAAAACTCTTCATAAAAATCAATAAAGAATCCATTCGGGCATGAGGCTTTCCCTTTTTCATCTTGAATAAAACATTTTCCAACTCCTCAAGGGAAATTTGGCCCATAATATGTTGGTAAAGTCATCAGTCTCTCCAATATATGTACTTCTCTCATTTTTCTTCTCAACTGTCGATAGGCTATTATATATGCTTAAAGATCAAGGGTAGTTTGAGGCTCTTGTGATATCCCTAGTTGTTGTTGCATTGTTGTATATGCTAGGGGATCATGATTATCTCAAAAATTTTGGAGATTCCCTAGACCATCGTCATCATAACTACATTCTATGCTAGGTTCCTTTACTATCCAAGGCATTCCTTCATTACTAGAGTAAGTCAAATTCACTCGTACATTATCTTGTGATTCAGATGATGTGGTTACTTCCTCAATGTCTCGCTAAAGCATCTTTGCATCTTTATTGTGCTTGCGCCACCATTTATTATACCACTTCTTGGAGTTATCCACTCATATTCATTAGGTTATCCTTCTAGATCTTGTAACCTAGTTGTTATTTTCTCATCTAGCATTCTATTGTACTATCTAATTCTTGGATGATTTTTTCTCTCAACCTTGCATTATGACCTTGCAATGTTTGATATTATTCCTATAGTTGATAAGTATACAATCGCATTCTCTACTGCAATAGACCTATTTGAGCCAATATATTAAGTCTAGCCAATTATTCATCGATGATCTCATTCTTGTATTCTTTCAGAACTTCCATTTCAAAGGTGTCCACTCTATCCTCGTATCGTATTGTTAATTGTATCGTTCTTCGTCCTTTGGATTGCTAGGATAGTTCCCTCCATTCTACCCAAGGATACATCATATTTTTTCTCACTTGGGGTGCTTATTCTTACCTTCCCCTATTTTTGGGTAACAATAATATCTCCTAATATCCTCTTTCATTTGGAGGAATCTATTCTTCATCTTCATATTCTACTCGTTCGGTCTCATTCGCAAATCTAACATGCACTCACAATCTTCTTCTTTCTTCGGTCAAGATGCCAACTCTTGTTATTCTATGGTTGGTTGTGTCTCCTTCCCTTCTACGAATAAGTGTGTGAGTCCCATGTTAGGCTCCTCTTGTGATGGACCTGGCTCATCTTGAGTACTCTGTTGAGATTCTACTCATCTTCTTCGTTCAATATCTTATGAAGAAATGAATAAGCACTATACATTGTAAGGCTTCAAATTTGAACCATTTATAGTGTTGGGTACCTTTGTCCCATTCAAATTCTGCAACTTGACTGCTCCATTATTCATTACTTCAACCACTTTGTAGGGAAAAATCCATAACATCTTCAACTTATCGAGCTTGATTTCCCTCTTTTTGTTAAAATTTAGAACCAAGTAACCCATACTAAGTTTTAACTTTCTCAAATGTTTGTCATTCCACGCATTCCTTATTTTTTGAGCTACTTCAATTGCCCATTGTGCCATGCCTCTTCTTTCATATAATTTTATCAGTGCTTTCATTCACTCTTCCAAAATTTCTTGATCACCCAAGCGATGATCTACTGCAACTCTTAAGCTTGGTATCAAAAATTCAACTAGCACCACTACCTCCTATCCATACATCAGTTGGAAAGGTGTATGCTCTGTTGTTGGTTTGAAAGTTGGTCTATATGACTAAAAAATAAATGGTAGCCTTTCCTCCCAATCTACTCCCTCTATTCCACAAGTTTTATATAAAGTAGAAACCAGGAATTTGTTTGTTGCGTCCACCTTCCCATTAGCTCTAGGATAATACAAACTAGATAATGAGTGCAAAATCCTAAACTCCATTGTCAGTGTTTTGATTATTTAATTGATAAAGTCTCCTCCTCGGTCACTTGTGATCTATAGTGGAATACCAAATATTGTGATTACCTACTCATACAAGAATCTCGTTGTAATTTTAGCTGAGTTATCAGGTAATGCTCTCACTTCAATCCATTTTATCAAGTATTCCATTACTACTACAATGTATCTACACTTCCTTATATGATATGTTTTCAATGGTCCGATGAAGTCTAATCTCCATATTTAAAATAGTTCCTATTGTTGTGATGGATGCAATGGTATGAAGTCCCTCTTTATCAACTTTATTTATCTTTGATAAGTGTCACATGCTTTCACATACTCCTTTGCGTCATTATATAGTGTGGGCCACCATAATCCAACTAGTAATATTTTTCTAGCTATCACATCTAGTCCCATGTGCCCTCCTACTAAGCCTTTAAGAATTTCTTTAAATATTGTTTTCACTTCTTCCATAAGAAATCTTCGTAGGATATCATCGCTTCCCATATTATATAGTAATAATACTATCAACTGGAAGGGTGCTGAATTCATGATCACTTTATTTTTCTTGATTGTTATAATTTCTTGTGGCAATTCACCTATCGATAGGTACTGGATAACCAAATTGTACCATGATGGAACAAAATTGATGGTAAACAATTGTACATCTATAAATTTATTGGGAACTCCTATACCTACAGGTTCACCTGATCGTATTTGATATAATTGGTCTGCAATTACGTGTTTCATACTAGGTCTCACTACTACTCAGATTACAAACTCTTGTAGGATGATGAGCCACCTACTGATCCATCCCTGTATCACTGGTTTATTTATCAAGTAGAATAGAGCTTGGTGATATACATAAAAAGCAAAGGTATTCACCAATAGATAATGCCTAAAATTTTGGACTGCATATACCATTCCCAAAGCTTCTTTTTCCATTGTACTATAATTTCTCTCTAGCCTTGATAATAGGTGACTAGCAAATAAAATAGGCTGATCCAGCCTGAACTATCCTTCTTGTGCCAAAGCACATCCAATTGCAAAATTTTAAGCATCAATATGGACATGGAATTCCTTATCCTAGTTTAAGAACACCAAAATTAGACTACTCACGAGCTTAGCTTTCAGGTCCTCAAAGGCTCTTTGGTGCTCCTATGTCCATCTAAAAGGAACATTCTTCTTCGTAAAGGAATCCAATGGATAGGATACATGTACATAGTTTTTGATAAACCTTAGATAATATACCATCGATCCCAAGAAGGTTTTAAGTGAACTCACATCATATGTTTCTTCCATGTGCAATATCGTACGAATCTTATTAGGATCTATTTTTAATCCTTCACTGTACACTATGTGTCCTAATAATTTCCCATATGGTACCATCAGGTAAAATTTCCTAGGATTTAAAGATATATGTGCATATCTACACCTTCTCATATATTCACTAAGTGCAAGAAGATGCTCCTTAATATTCCCATAAATGGACCAATCATCCAAAAATGCTTTGAATTTTCTTGTTGCCAATTGGTCAAATATATATAGTATGATGCACTAAAATGTAGCTGGGGTATTACAGAGCTCGAATGGCATTAGATTGTATGAATAGATGCCATTCTCCACAATAAATGTGATTTTCATATTATCCTCCTTGACTATACTGATTTGATTGTAACCTAAAAATCCATCCAAGAATGAATAAATCTCGTGTCCTATGACTTCTTCCAAGATAGAATATGTGAAGCGAATAGGGAAGGTGTCCTTAATAGTTACTGCATTTAGACTTCTAAAGTCCATGCATATTCTGATCTTGTCCACTTCCTTCTTCAAGGTGATTACTATAGGTGATACCCATTCATTGGTTGTCACCCTAAAGATGATTCTTGCCTCTAACATCTTTTCTATCTTTGCATTCACTAATACCATGTACTTTGGGTTCATTCTATATGGTCTCCTCCTTATGGGTTGTGATCCAAGTATTAGTGTAATCTTGTGGACACATAAATCAGGTGGTACTCCTTTCAAGTCCTTCTATATCCATGCAAATACATCCTTATATTCCAAGAATATATTAAAAACCATCGCTTTCAGTATAGGATTCCAATAATCACCGTAGTGAATCATCCTAGGTTCCTTCTTTGTTCCTAGATTGATGTCCACTATCCGAGGTCCTTCATATTTGATATTATTCACCTTACTTGATGCTTTCTCAAAATTCTTTGGGTGTGCCGGTCTTGTATCAATATCCGCATCTCCTACTGTATACTTTGCAAAACTTTTTGGGAATGTCCATTTTTCTTCTACCTATTTTTTAGGTTCTTGACTGACTTTGGTTCGTATTATTTTTTCTTGATCTAATTTGAATCAATACAAAGGCAGTTGGTCTAGAAAATTTTGTACTCCTCCATTTTCCAATGAATAATTTCACTATCATATCTAGCTTCATCTTCACTACATTCATATAGGTACAACATTTATTCTTCATCAGGTTCATATCCTTCATCTCCTGAGGAATTTTTTGATTCATCCATCACAGCTACATCCACACTAACTTTTTGATTAGCTAGATCAATCATATATTTATGATGTCCCTTCTTGAAAGTGATCTTATTATTTTCCCAATTATGATTAACTTTGGCTACTCGTAGCTACCATCTTCACAATAGAGCATCGTATGCAGGCTTCTACATTGTAATCACAATAAAATCCAAGATAAACTCTTGGTCAGCTATCACCACTTGTGTTGTCAAGACTCTCTTCATATTGATACCATACTGGTCAATGCAATATAATCAAAATATCGGTTCCCATAGAGATGGAGCACCTAATTCTAGCAGGTTCTTTCAGGTAACACATTGATGCTGGATCCTCCGTCCATAATGACTTATGCCAATTTGTACCCTAGGATCTCCATAAGAATTGATACAAGTTTCTTTCCCACATCAATCATCAATATAGTCATATCCATGAATTGATCTTTTCTTTCCTTCTCTTGAATTGATTTGCTCTATACTTCCATCACCTTATGTGGTTGTATTTCTTCCACCATTTCTTTTTACAATGCTGGAATAGCTTCCAATAAGTTCGACACTTTAATATCTACTATGGTGTCCAAAACTTGCACTGCAAAATTCTGCACAATAGCCTTCTCTTCTGATGGATTTTTTGGTTCCTTTTCTTCAACTAACTTTTCTTGTTTAGATTTATGTGCTTCATCTTGTAATATTTTATTTTCTACTTACCAGTGCTACTTTTCATTTTCTGGCTCTGGATATTTATCCTTTTTAGCCTGATTTCTTCTCATGGCTAAATCTTCCTAGGTTTCCTCCTTAGCTTGAGGAACCTCAATGTCTAAATAATTGACATTCTATGGGTTACTTAAACTCATCTTCTTGGGAAAATTTGCTTCCTTGTGGTTCCCCGAACCACACCACCTACACATATATGTAGTGTTTTCTTACGGTGTTTCCTACCTCTGAGGTGAAGTATAATTTTAACGAAATTCCTCCACTCCTAGAAATTGTGATATTGTATGATCGACCTCCCTTTTGAGTCATACTATGAATGGATTTGTCCTCCTTGTTGATTACCCTGGTTTGGTCTTCCACTTCGCTAGCTATTTCTATAACCACTACTCGTTACCTGTTGCTCACCTCCTGGGGTCTTCTATTTCTCTTCCTACTCCTATATTGTCATGACCTATGGACGTACTCTTGCATTATACAAATATAGCATTAAATCGTATCCCATCACATTACAGATGTGACAATAGTTATTTTGTGGATAATTTACATTTGTATGCCCTTCATTCTTGCATTTTGTGCACAAAATGTTATTTCTATTAGGTTTTCTCTTTTGTTCTTTCATGATCTTGTCGAACTCCTGATAAAATGATGCTACTATCCTCTGTATAGTGTTATCTTCTTCACTATCTGAATCATTAGACTTAGGGTGAGATAAATTCTTGTATACATATATTTTGATTCACTTTCAAAATTATTTACATGATTTACCACTTCATATATTTTTGATGGCACTATATTCATATTTTTCTTATATTTTGGTAGTAAACCATCTACAAACCACCAATTTACCAATACATCTACCAGAGACATCTACATTTTATCCATTATCTACTTTAGTCTGCATTTATATGATTTTACATCTTCATAAGGATTTTGATTCATCATGTAAAGCTCAGTAACAATGTCTCCATAATCCTTAAAAGGGAAAAAATCTTCAATGAATTTCTCCTTCACTTGAGTCCAAGTTTAAAAATCTGCAATGTTTTCCCTTTTCAGATATCAATTGATCGCCAATCTTCTCAAGGTAGCAAGAAATAAGGTTACCCAGTCCTTTGGTTGATCTACACTATTTTCCCTCCAAATGGTTATACAAGTTTCAATATGTCTTGTGGGGTCTTCCTTACCCTCACCTGTAAAAGGTGGACACATCTACTTGGCTACCTTATTAGCCATATTCAGAGAGTCGTCCTTGTCATTTGTGATCTTCGATGAAATCTCTGTTTGATTCCTCCTTGGGGGTGTTTTGCTACAATTGTCATCAAAATTTTCTATCCGAGGTATCTTATTTTTTCCCACCAATAATTGACCAAACTCATGTACATATTCACTCCACGATGTCCTCCATTGATGTGAGGGAGATGGTCTTGGTCCTTCCTCCTAAGATCTCATACCTTGTTTCTCTAGTGCCTGACTCCCATCCTCTACACTCCCTTGCAAACCTTCTATCACTTTCTCAGGTGTCACCATCAACTCTTTGTCCTCTTTCACTACCTCTATATCAACTTGTGCCTCTATGCTAGGTGGTTCTGGTACCTCCTCTTATATCTCTATCAACACCTCAAAATATCCTTCATATGTCCAAACTTGCTCTATTTATAGTTCATGTGTACTATGGTATGAGTTACTTACATTCTCTCTTTGATTAATACTCATGATCCTTCTTACTAGAATCTTCTCTCATACTTCCTGTATCCTACACATTTGTACACTAGTGTCTTTCATTCACCTCCAATTTTGTAGTATTCTTACTTTGTCAATTTGACCCGTTTTAACAAAAATGCTAGATTTGATAAGGCAACGATGCCAAATTTAGCATAGGGGTGTAGTATTCCTAGTGGGGAGGTGATTTCTAATACTTAGGATGGTCAAATTACTATTCCCAACTTATGCACCAAATCGTACAACCGTACAGTTTCCCAAACTACTAGTTTATGCCCAATGAACAACTTGTATGAAACCCAAATCGACACACTATATGATCCAAAATAATATAGTGATGGAGCTTGTATGATTCCACACTTAACCAATCCTTATAATTCAGTTATGCAAGCTGTCGTACCTAGTTTTGTAACCCAACAAGTCAAGTTACCAAAACTTCCAAATCAGGTAAGTTTCTTCCAATCGCATAAATTACCAAATTGGGTAATATATTTTGTATGATTTGTAAAAAATATGGTGTACGATTTGTATAGAACGAAGGTAAAAATAAGTTCCAAATTGGATACTCTACTAGACCAATATCTCTTAAATAGAGTTTGTAAAGTTTTAATGTGGTAATTAATCCTTTTCCAATAACATTCAAAACATATCAACAGGGCTTGAGAGAGTTGAAAATCCAATGGTGACACCAATAAATCACACAGAAGGGTTAACTATATATTATTTGAGATTACCATTATTCCAGATCATTCCATAAAGCTACACCAGTACTAGTTCAATCCATTATTCCATAACAATGCATAAATTAGCCAAAACACTCAAACAAAAGTACATGCAACATAAATAAACCATCAATTGCTAGTCAACCATTCTATAATCATAAGAAATGTGAGAGAAACTATGGAATATGATTATTATTCATTCCTATTTAGTAGTGATATACAATAATTATCTCATAGCATATTCCAACTCCTAACACTTGCTAGATTAACCAGAAGATTCTAACTCTATCATATTATAAGCAGTATATGTCTAGACCATAAAAATTGAAAATAAGGCCTTATATAACATTGCCTAGGCTATTACAAATTTGTTTCTAAGGCAATTAGTTATTTACAACTACCCATGCATAATTGAATGCATTAATTAATAATTTTACTAAGTATAATACCTTAATAATAAAATACATGCACAATTCCAACCTAAAATTACATTTCCCATGCATTTAATATCATTCCATTGTGCCTTGTATGATTTGAAATTACCTTGTATGGTTTACCTTCCTGATTATATGATTTAATCCTACCTATACGATTTACAAAACTTGTCAAAACTGTCAAAATTGGGCAAATTCATTTATCACTTCTTCTTTAGGGAGGTGGATTTGCTACCTATAGTGATAGGGAGGATCCAAAATTTTTGCCTATTAATAACCTAATAACCATATACTATATATTAGGTTCCATTGGGATCAGGGTTCCAAGCCAAAATGTCTTTACCCCTCAATGAAGAGCAAGATCTCCCTACAAGAATAATAGTAAGAACATCTATGTCCTTGGCCAACCCGCCTGGGGCTAAACCTGTGGATATTTCCACTTGTACATCCCTATATTACCAAAAGGTTGGATTCTTTTAAAGTAATCCACACGAGACCAACCCACTTCAAATAAAAAAACTTAGGGAATGTATCCTGGGATATTGAGTCAAGATAGGAGGGTGGTCATCCCAAGAATCCTCCAAAAAAAGAGCATCTGATCCTTGATTGCAAATCCTAAAAAAATCCTGCTTAATTAAATTAGCCCCTCTTTTTAGAGTGTCCTAGATAACCGAACCTTTACCAAAAAATTTGACTCTAGGGATATCAACCTTAGAAATACCTCTCAAGTACTTACAAGATAATATTTTAGCCCAAATATGATCTTGAGAAGTACACCATCTCCAGTAGAGTTTCACAGTCAAAGCCTACCCAGAAAGAGTAACCTATCACAACCCAATGCCTCCCTCTTGAATTGGCCTACAAATAGAATCCCACCTAACCAAGCTCTATTTAGATTGAACAAGTTTTCTAGACCACAAAAACTATCTTGAAAAAACATCCATGTCCTTGATAAAATAAGAGAGAGTTGTTTGCACAAAATACTTGTAAGTGGGTAAATATTGAACAACATATTTTAAAAGAAACACTCTACCCACAAAGGAGATCCATCTCATGGTCCAGTGCTTCACCTTCCCTCTAAAATTATCAAGAATAGACTGCCAAGAAGATATAGGTGGAGGATGAGACAAAATCATAATACCAAGATAAATGAAGGGGGAAGTCATGACCTAGAATATTAGAATTCTAGAAATCCTAGATTGAATAAGAGGAGGGATATTGAAGATAAAAATAGAATACTTGTCCTCATTAATAAATTTTCCAGAAGCACCAATATATATGTCAAAATACCGTCTATTTTTTCCAAATTCCCTAGTAGTGGTAACTGCAAAAAAATTTGTATCATCAACAAATTGAAGGTGGGAAAGAGGTGGTGAAATGCTATCCTACTTCCAAACTTCAATGAGACTGTGCCTAACCTGAGACTTGAGCAGTCTTCCCAAACCTTCCACCATAATTATAAATAAATAAGGAGATAGAGGATCTCCTTGCCACAATCCCCTCGAGGCCTCAAACAACTCTAACGACTCATTATTAATAAGAACACAGAATGAGGAAGAAGAAACACAACTCATCACCCATCTAATCCATTCCTCCTCAAAGCCAAAAGTAGCAAGAAATTTTTGAAGAAATTACCATTTGACCCGATCATAGGCTTTGGCCATGTCCAACTTAATGAACATAGATTTATCCTTAGAATTTTCCATCAAGTGAATAGATTTCATAGTAATAACAACTTCATCCAAGATTTACTAGCCAACAAAAAACCCACCTTGCTCCTTAGAGATGATTTTTATCAACCATATCTTCAGTCTCTCAACAATAATTTTTGTAATGATCTTATACACAACATTTCAGAGAGCAAGAAGCCTAAAAATATCCAAAGAATTTTCTCCCTCTTTTTTAGGAATAAGCACCACAAAGGTAGCATTTAGGGCCCTTAGCATCTGTTTGTTATTTTGGGACTCATGGACCACCTCCAAAAGATCAAATTTGATTAACTCCTAAAAATATTGATAAAACTCAATCAAGAATCCATTTGGGCACGAGGCTTTACTTTTTTCATCTTGAATACAACATTTTCCAACTCCTCAAGGGAAATTGGGCCCATCAAATGCTTATTCATCTCTCTAGAAATAATCAAGGGAATACAGTTTAGAATAATATTTTCATCCTCATAATCTAAGACGGAGTCCTCCTTAAAGAGAGAAAAAATACCTTCTAGTCTCTTCTGAAATATCCTTAAAAGAAGAGAGAAGGACACCCTAAGAATTCATGAGAGAGGAAATCAAGTTACCATTACGGAGAGCCTTAACTGAGTTAAAAAATACCATGTTCCTATCCCCTTCCTGAAGCCAATCCACTCAAGATTTTTATTTTCAAAAAATTTCTTCCCTTAGCTCCCATTCAACAAGTTCTTTCATAGCCTCAGATTCCTAAAAGAGAAATTCCTTTGTGATTCCATGATCTCTAATTTTCCTTGAAGCTTCTTCCACCTTCTTAAGAGCTGCCAACTTAGCCAAGGAAAGGTTTCCAAAATTTAGACTATTACACCTCTTCAATTTATGCTTAACAAATTGGAGTCGCTTCATAAAGGAATACATAGCGATGCCATGAGAAGGTTCGCCATTGGTCCACTAGCATTGCATGAAATCATAAATCATAGGTTCCCAAAGCCACATAAGTTGAATATTAAAGGAAGGATTCTTAATTAACCCAAAATCAAGAGTAGAGAGTTTGATAGGTCAATGATCAGATCCCCTACCCTCCAAAATCATATAACTAGAACTTATGTTATTACCAATTAAAAAATTAAAGATCAAAAACATATCCAGTCTCTTTGATATGGAGTATTCCCTACATATTATATTATGCTAGGTCAAGATCCCATTATCTAGCTTGATTTCAACCAATTTCAGGGCCCAAAAATGAGCACTAAATATAGAAGAAAAAGGCTAGAGACGATCAACTCCACCTCATTTCTCCTCCAGACAAGTGATAGAATTGAAATATCCAGCCACTATCCATGGGTAGAGGGGAGCCAAAATTCTCACAAAGCCAATGTGCTCCCACAAATTTACTTTACCATTGTAATCAACAAAAGCATACACATTTGTAAGTAGGATGGTTTCACCAAATTCATTATCATACCCGATCATCGAAATAGAACATCTGCTAGAAATCCAAGTAAGAGGAGAGATCTTAACCGGATCTCATAAAAAAGCAACGCCACTAGCATATCCAAATACACCAATACACCAATACACCAGTATTGATCCCTTATCCACAACTTGGGAGCAATATTGAACATACTATCAGTAGCCAATTTAGTATCCTAAATAAACACCACATCTGGAGAATGTACAAGAATCAAATCACGAACAACTTTTTGTCTAGGGATGTTCAACTCCCTTACATTCCATGAGAAATTAATAATTTCTAGGGATTAGAAAAATGAGAGTCCAATATTCTCACCAAGCCTAACTCCACAAAAGTCTCCCCCATTAACGTAATTTTATATTGGTCTATCTTTCGAACCACCTTCATATTCTTATCCAAAGCACCTTTTTTAATTGTTTTCTACTGCAATCCCAACACCATAGCAGTTTTGTAGTCCAAATATTACCTCATCAGTTCCTGAGTAGAAGAGAGCATAACTATATGTACCACTTTCTATAATAGTTCTCCTTCTAGGGCTAGAGCCAACCATATCATCTGTACTCAGAGCCAAAGCCATATGTTCTTCATTTAAACCCACTAGATATGATTCATTAGGTTCCACCTCAAGAAGAGACATCTGATTCAGCCCTGTTATATCTACATTAGATAGTGATATTTTAGGTAAATCCATGCACTGATCAAGATCATTCAATATATCTAAATGGTTGAGCAGAGTATCTGGTTGTCTATCCTTAAGGGCTACTTTTACCCTTCTTCCTCTATTTCAAGGTTTTATAGGAACAAAACCTTCCTTATCTCGATCTCCTTAATCAAGATTTTCTCTTTATCCAAATTTTGTGCAAATCGAGAGGGCACGATATCTAAAGCCATGAGTGGTACAAACTTCGGATATTTTCTTTGCAGGTGTTCGTATTCATGACAGATTCGACAATGAAATGGAAGAGCTTCATATTCAATTTGTTGAACCCATGTAAATGATCCAAATTATATTTCAATAGAATATGGAATAGGATTATTTAAATCAATTTTAACACAGATACAGGAAATGGAAATTACCTTTATCTCCATCGTCTGTTGTAATGGTCCAACCAGCTTCCCAAGAAGAAGGGAAATCATATGTAAGATGTTTCTCCAAAATTCCAATGGGAGCCACAGGAGTCTAACCCACACTGAAACCCGCAACGATTGCTTCTTTGATGGGTTGAAACCCACATGCCAAGGTTTAAGAAAGAGTGCATCTTGGTTACAAAAATATGGACTCCCTTAAAATGCTTTGCTATGATCCACAAGACAAGAGAAAACCACCATAAAATAGTTATTCACACTCAAAATCACCTCCACATCATCGTCAAGGTTTCAAGTCTTCCTAATCCAAGCCTCCACAAAGGGAAGAGAAATTTTGATGCCCATAAATTTACCAATAGTCGCATGCTTGGTTAAATACTCCACATATTCCACCACTGAGTTTGGTTGAACCACTAGAACCAGCTTGGTTTCACATCATTCCAAACATCCATTGTTCTTTAACAAATGATTCTCGATATGCATTGGTAAATCCTATTCCTTCCAATCATTTTTACATGAAAAAACATCAATAGCATGCACTCTTTGTGTCAGGCCCAACATCATCATAGCATTCCTCCAGTCCCGCAAGATTATGAATTATTAATTTTTATGTGTTTTTTTAATTTTTATATTTGCCTCAAGATGATAATTCATATTTGCTTTCAAACATACCTTTTATAATCAATAAATGAAAAATGTAACTATAATAAATCTAAATAATTTTTTTCTTAAGATCTAAATTCCAATACTTATTTTTACATAAATTTCATTGTAAAGTGATGATCTAACCCATACGATGCCTCTAAAGTTGTGCTAGTAACCTTATTATCAATATAAATATAAATATATAGTTATAATAAAACAAATATATATATATATATAATTTTTGCATTCTATTTCCTACCACTCTAGAAATTTTTATTATGAAATGATATAATTTGACCTCATATTGAGGCCTTTATATTCATAATAATGACTTGATAGTAATAAAACTGGGTGTTGGTAAAGTGTGTTAGAGTGGCCTACTTTTACCCTGAGATGATATACATTATCCACTAATTAAAAAATCACTACTTTGCTTATATTTTTATGACTTTTTCAATCCGCTTGCATTCTTTTTGTGCTTTTCTAAAGGGATACAAACCCTTGGAGAATATTTTTTCTTCAACTAAATATCCTATTTTCATCAATACTAAGCTTTAGGATCCATAACTATTCATGCTTACATGCATTATTTCGACCTATTTTATGTTCCTTTATTGATGAAGGTTACGACAATTCATTAGATTATTACAAGTCTAAAAGTTAGCACATAAAATAATTATAACTATCCTACAAGATTTCATGTATTTTAAGTAGCATTGTTCCTTAATCATATGGATTTTTTTTACAACCATCACAAATACTCAACTAATTTTTATATTAAATTGCAAGTATTTATGCTCATTGTATATTTATTATTAGCTATTTACTTTAGTAGCTTCTATTAGCCCATCTAGAGTTGTCTTCGTCTCTTATATCTCATATTGCATATACATCAATATAGTAAGATACAAATCTAGGTATACCATTTTATTGTAATTCCTGTACTATATAGATTGATAGTTTGGATATATAAAACCATTGCAAAAATTAGATCTATTTATAAAAGTTATAATATTTTTGAGAATATATCAATGATCATCTATTTATTTGTGGTCATGCATCCAATGCATATTTTTTAGATCTACCTTAAGTTGGTCTGTTTGATATATATATTTTTAAAATAAGTCATATAATGACATATTGAACTTAAGCCTTATCAATTTTTTTCATTTTCTAAGACTATACTCAAAACAACAAAATGTTAGTACATATTGATCACATTCAACTCTATTTGTTGATCCATTATTCATAGTTGATAAAATGAAAAACACCCAAATTAGTTTTGGATAGTAGATAGGTGTATCATATATATATATCCCTAAAATTAAACATCTCACAAAGATCTAGAAAAGGCGTATCCATAGACCATGGAGCAAAATGCATCTAGCTTTAAATTCATATTGATATATTTTCAACAAAAGTTTCAAAACATCCCTATCTTCACTATAATCTAACTCATAAGTTTTGCACTCAACCCTTTATTGAAATTTAATTCAAATTAACAATTATTTCAATCAATATCACTAGTCATACCATGCTTTTGGGGTTTTATATGAATATGGTTTTGGTATCATCAATGAATATGATTTTGGTTCTTCCAAAGAAGATGGATTGTTTCTTGCATTTATTTCATATTTATGAACATGTGGTATTATTTGATTGATGCCATTTCCTTTACTTCATTTTGTTTTATTTTGAAATATAATTTGAAAGGTTTTTGATGATTCTTCTTTGTCACCATTGAAAATTTTAGAGGAGGTAAACCAACACAAATTATTCTTGGCAGATCCGCTAGGAGCTAAGGTAATTGTGGGACTATGGTCCTCACACTCAGACTTGATTATTTGGGGGTTCACTATGAGTGTTTTAAATACTCACTTAAAGTATTGAGGGGGAGGCTTGATGTTTTATTTAAAATAACCTAAGTGTGACCTTAAAGAAAAATAAAACTATGGTTACTAAGAATACTATAAAAAAATGCAAAAGAACAAAAATGCAAACAAAGAAGAGCTAACCTATAAATTATTCTTTGTTTGCATGTGCAACTATACCTAAGATACAAAAAATAATATTTTCTTCTTTAAGCAAGGGCGCAAGAAAAGTGCACAAACAAGCTAACCTTATGCACAACTATATGCAGTTTAATTTTTGAATGCCTAAGAGTCAAAACAAATAGAATTTTCAATGCCTGATAAAATAAGAAACTAAGTAAATTTGAATCCTTTTAATCTAAGATTACTTCCAAAATGAAATTAAAATTACTTTCCTTTCATTACTAATAAAAAGATAAAAATAAAGAAAAATACACACATTAGAACGCATAAAACAATCAAATTTTCATAAGAGACTAAAAAGACACCTAACTATACTGATGGTTGTCCTTGCATTGAATTCATACCCCAAAAATAACGATTGTGAATATGATTTTGTTCTTAAAAAAAATGATTGTAAATCCAAGCAAGACCTATAAAAAGACAAAGAATTTGAAAAAATGTGTTCAAGGGCTGCTTAGGCCGCTATAAAGACAAGGATTTTAGGAAAAAAATCAAGCCCCATTGGTTATTTTAGCTGATCATAAAATTCACATGAAATGTATTGACCTTTTGGAAGCTGAAGAAACACAAAGCAAAGAAAAGGTAGTTTTACAGAAAGCATAATAGAGAAGAAAAGTATATAAAGTAAGAGGAAGACAATAGGAGGAAGAGACGCTTACCCCTAAGTTACCTTAGCCAATTTTGTGGTTCTTACATAGAGGACACAAAATTGTGATGACTAGGAGAAGGAAAAAAGGAAGCACAAACATCACCTGTAAAAGTTTTTCTATCGAGTCTGCACCTTGTAAGAGGTGACCATGAATTTGATACATACGCAAAAAGATAGAAGAAGATAAAACAAGGGTTTTATAAAATTTGTACCCCATAAATATGGACCATGAATTCACGAATAGAAAAGAAGTATAATGATTTAAATACACTCTAAAAATAGTAAACAAGTTTTTGCAAACAGTAGCAATGAAGCTAACTAAAGTATAATTTAAAAAATAACAAGAAATAAAAGTAGATAGCTAAGACTAGAAAGCATAAATAAACAAAAGAGTTGAAAGAAACTATAGCTATAAAAAAATAATTAGAATAAAGTGAATCAAATAAGCAAGAAAGGTGAAAAAACAACCAAGAGGGGAATGGTCCCCTAGGACAAGCCTACTCTCCTTCCTTCAGGTCTTTAAGAACAGTGAAGCAAAGATCCACTTGAAATCAATCAAGAAGTAATCGATTACAAAATATAATAGCTATTGAATCACACCATTGTCATTTCTCTAGCTTACTATTGTTTCACTATTATCTCTAATTGCCAAATCTCTAGGTCACATATCACATATGTCCTCTAATTAGATGATAAAATTCTAGTTGTTTGTAGATGGGAAAAAAGGAAAATCAATACCTCTATTTATAGGTAAGGTGTAGGAAAGGTCTAAGTCTAAAAAATAGGGTTAAGGATCAAAAAAGACAAAGATCGGCTTGAGGGTTAGGGATTTGAGGGGAAAATCCTAAAATCATCAAATTCACAATCGATCTATATTGACAGTGAATATGTGAAATATGATCATTACAGGTTAGATTGGTGTAAAGCAAGTCACTCAAATTTACAGTTGGTCTAGGACAACCACGAATTTGACAAGGCTAGGCAAATAGGTCAAACTAAGGGGTGGGGAGCTCAAAAATGTTACTTAGCAACCTTGAGAGGTTTCCTAGGCATCTAAGGAAAAATTAACTCATCTGGCTAGGTCAAGTTTTGGTGTCTATATTTTACCCCCTCTTTGATGTATTTATGGCATAATAAATGCATCAAAGAAAGCTATAGACATATTCTATCTTAAAAATGATGGGCACTAAAAGGGGTAACATATTTAGGTGGAGGGATAGTGCAAAAATGGTGTCATTCCAATTACTTTAAAATTTTACATGCTTTATAGGGCAATGATGACATCAATGCCCCTAAGGCTAGGGTACCTCCTCAAGTTTCATAAGGAAGTTGAACTTTCTAAAGAAAATCGAAATGACAAACTAAGAAGAATGAAAAGGAAAATAAGAAAGAAAAAAATATGAGAGAGAAAGGGAGGGGTTAAAAAATGAGGGGAAGGTGAAAATTAATTCATTTTCACTATGCAAACAAGAAAAGAAGAGCTTCGGAGAATAATATGATAAATGGTGCTACCAATTCATCATGCAATGATTGTGAGGGGTAAAACTGACACCAAAATAGATCAAGCATGGGTAAGCAACGAAACCTACCTTCTAGACTAGGAAAACTAGGTTAGATTTAAGTTTTTATGCATTTTTTATTAAAAAAATAGAAAATTTTCATGCAAACCCCAACACAAATTTAGGGGACCAATCGTAAATTTTTTGGGGGTGATCGACAAAGAATGAATTCACAATAAGCTAATATCAGCTATAAATTCATAAATTTTTACCCTAGAATTAGAGGGCACAAATTCATGATTTTGCAACCTAAAAAAATGGGGGTGTAAAATCGTAGAAGGATATATGAAGAAAGAGAGAGAAGAAAGAAAGAAAAATAGGAAGAGAGATATTAGAGAGTAAATAGAATAATAATTTTGAAGTTTGAATATTTTATGATTTTATGATTTTTATTATGATTTTAAATGATATGCAATTGATGATTTTTTAAATTTGGTTTTGTAGCAATATGTGCCCAATAGTAGGGAGTAGTGAATTGGGACCCTAGAGGATGTTGTGAGGACACTCAAAGTGGTAGACTAAAATTTTATATGGATGGTGGGGCTACATATTTGCCTTGGGTAGAGGCAGATTGGGTCCTCTTGACAACACCCATTGAGAGGTGGTATCTAGAGTCATCCATATTTTTATGATCTATAAGATATATGACCACCACACAAGAGGATTTTTGGTGCATATTGAGGATTCCTATTAGAGGGATAATGATCTATAGAGCATAGGTGCCTTAGGTAACATTGTAGAGGTTTTTAGGGGACCCAAAACATGAAATCCATCAAAGCAAATTACATGTCAACGAGATGCCAACATGATACAGAGTAGATGCATTGACTAGTGTGCTCTACGAGGTGGTGGATAGGCTTTTGGTGTGCCATACTAGTAGGTGACACCTACCATGGGTATTGACAAGGATAGTGGCAAACATGTAGTATCAATAAATATGGTTTGCATCGGGTCCATATGTACTATCTTGCTTGTATAAGATGTTTTAAAATATCATGTAAAATCAAGGGAGTGGCATGATGTGCATGATGCTCCTCTAGGTATGGTACTGGTGCACACTGTAATCTGTAGACCATAGGCAATTCTAGGACCATCACCCAATTCAGATTGACCAATAGCATTTAGATGGACCTAACACTTCAAGCATGTACAAAGGATAAATGTTGATATCCTGTTATTAGGGTAGATGGTGATAGATGAGCTTCAAGACCAAATGTTTATCTAACAACCATAGCATCAACACCCAATGTGGATAGAGGATGGATATGAACTAGCTAGGGTGTGGAGGATTGGATGGGTTAATACATACTAAGACAAGTTAGAGTTCTACTTATTTTATTAGGTACAAAGATAGTTTGGCATCCTGTAGGAGGTGCCAAACTTGCTAGACTACTAGTTTTGATAGGTACAGAGGGATCCATCAAGAGTTGACAAGACCTTGATGTAGATAGGTTCATAGAGGAGGATATTTATGATCCTCTCTATGTTGATCTAGGGGTGGATGATGTTAGGGTGGGATTCAACTATAGATGATGGTATAAGAGTATTATACCCCCAAGGATCTCACCATAAGTGTCTATTTAGAGACACAAAATCATGGATTGGTGTATAGAACAAACTATAAGAGAGGCCACCTAACAAATAGAGGAGAGGTGATAGAGGTTTTTTGGATAGAATAGGAAAAAGTAACTAGATTTTAGGGTGGATATGGTGATGGTCATCAGGATGATCATCACTATCTTACGAATAAGCAAATAGAGGATATTAGGAGTTTCCATCATGATTATAGAGGTTGGGTTGAGTAGGACAATAGGATTTTCCCTTGTTATGATAGAGGTAAGTCTGAGTGGAACAATCGATCATGATAACCTAACAAGGGAGGTGGAGGTGATGTAAGCTAATATGGACCACATGTAGAGGGATATGGACATGCATTGAGAGGATATGATCAAGATCCTAGAGGGGTTATAGGGTGTGATGGAAAACATCCTTACAGAGTGAGACCATATCATCATGGAGTGAGATACGATGGTAGAAGAGGTAAAGCACCATAAGGGAGAGTTGGTGAGGGTGAAGCAGGAGTGTTAGCAGACCTACTTTGAGATAGAACATCTTCGGGGAGAGCTGGACTGACTAGAGCATGAGAGGTAACAAGCCCATGTAGAGGGGATGGTTTTTATTATTGATGACCAATAGGATCAAGTAGTCCAACTACAACATGAGGAACTATAGAGGGTGAGGAAGGCACTATAGGCATAAGTGCAAAGGGATCTTATACCAGATAATATATTTTTAGGCTATTCTAGTAGATCAAAGGGTGTCTTCGTTGTCCTCACTATGATATCATAGCAAATCTCAATCCTAAACATGGACTGTATCATAATACATGAACATACCTCCTTTAGGACCACCACTAGCAGATAGAGAGGGAGAGTCTGGATCATAGACTTAGGGTGAGATATTAATATAACATACCAATTTTAAGTGTTGTATACTTCCTTAGGCTAGGGGATGGTCGAGTGTTCTAAGATTTTTATTGTGGCACACAAAAACACCGATTGACATGTATCTCTATTTTAGCAATAATATCTAGTTGCTTTGTTGTTATTATATGTTTATTAATTATGATTGTTAATTTACTATGCATGGATGAATAAATGATAAATATAAATGGATTAATGAATGAATGAACCTTAAATTATGTATGATGGTAATATGGTTAAATTTAGATAGGAAAAATTGATGGAATAAAAGGAAATATAGGAGAGGAGAAGAAAATAGAAGAAGAAGAAGGAGAAATATTACAAGAAATTCAAAGAAAGAAAAATGTGCTTAGATTAAGTCATTTGAATCAATGTAGATTGAGAGAGATTAGTGTGACCAAATACATAAGTCCAAGTAAAATATGAGTGACCAAAGAATAAATATGGAGTGCTATCCAAGAAGGATGTGTGCTCACAAATGATTGATGATGGAGCAATATCTGCTATGGATGTGGTGCTTGCAAATAGTCATGGAGCTATCCTATAGGGGTGTTATCTCATTGATGATAAGAAGATAGTCCTACCTTAAGGGGAAGGGAGATAATGCCATAGGCCTCTTAGGATTTATTGTTGAATGCTTTGATAATTACGTCAGATTTAGTCAGATATTCCTCCCTTAATATAATTTTTTAAAAGAATTGATAACTAAATATATTAAGATACGATCCATTGTCTACCAAGATCCTCTTGATAAATGTTTCCCCAATATAGCCAGTGATGTAAAGGAGAGAATCCCCTTGCAAGGTTGTTAAAGGAAGATCATCTTAATAGAATGATATATGATTAACCCCAAGAGTACCTACGATATTAGCTAGGTTACTAGGTGGGAGATCTTATGGTATGAATTATTGGTTAAGAATATTTACTAAGGCTTATCTATAGATAGAAGTTTGTAGAATATATAAGAGCAAAATCTTAGCTAGTGTAGCACCTAATTGTTGTTTAAGGTCGAAGGAAGCTTTAGGTTGAGGTTTTAAGACTAATATTGGTTTATCTGTACTTGTTCTCTTCTTCTGTGTATTCCTTAAAACTAAGGGTGGTGTAGAGGGTTGACTAGAATTTGGAGGTATTTGTATCTAATATTGTTGTGCTTGAACTTGTTGTATTATTGTTACTACTATCATTCCAACTATGTGATCATATGGAGGTGGCACAACATGATAGGAAACTTGATTTGTTACTTGTTGCTCCTATTTGGGTTGGGGATTTTGAAATACCCACATATCTAAATTGGTGGATGGAGGTGGTTGGGAATCACCTATAACAAGGTGACCCTTATCTAACAAATATTGGAAAATATTCTTAATCCTCTTACATTGATATGTAACATGTCCATCCACTCTATGATAGTCACAACATTGCTTAGGTTTATACCATGTTGTTGTTGTGTCTGGTTGTCTTATATTAGGCAGTTCAATCATCTTGGCTTCTAGAAGTTGGCTAAGGACTGATGATAAAGGTTGGTGGAATTTTGTAAAGCTCATTGGTAGAGGTCTCTGAGATTTATTAAGAATCAACTTTTATAGGGTACTTGTTGTGTTGATATTTTTGGTTTATCTATTGTCAGTGACCCCATTGCCTACCACATGTTTGTTCTTATGTTGAGGTTTTATCATGCTTTCTTCTTCTTTTCTAATTTTCATTTTCCCCTTCTAATAAATACCTTCTTCACTCTTCTAGCTAAGTCTACTCCTTGGTCAAAATATGTGATAGTTATCTCTAGATCATAGGATATTTATTCCTGTAAATTTCTAATGAAGAGTCCAAATAATCCTCTTCATTGGAAAAAACAATAAAAAAAAATATCATCCTTAGCTTGTTTGAGGAGGTAAATATCTTGTAGTGTCACTCTCTTTTCTATGTATGCTCCAAATTGTTGGACAAATATTTCTATTGTTTCCTTGAAATTCCTTAAAGAGTTTCAAGGTAGTTGATAATATCACTCTAAAGTTGTTCATCCAAGAATCTTAGGGAATGTTTTCAATAACAACATGTCATCATAGATAATATCATGATAGGTTGTTTTGAACATCCTTAAAATGTTCAATTAGATCCTTTGTTCCCTTATAGATTGACAATATTCATGTGGGAAAATTCTTGGGATATGATCTTGTTGCTACTATTGGGTCTAAAGGTTGGTTGCACATCTCTCTATATGAATAAGTGAAACCTGGTGCTTGTAATGTGTCCATCATTAATGAAATTTGTTTCACTATAGATATCAAATTATGAATATCAAGATTGTTTTTATGCAATGCTAAATGGGGTGTAGTTGGTATGTTCACTTCAAAGTTCTCTAAAGTTGGGTTATAACTATTTTGCATAGGTTGTTGGAAGGGTACTTAGTTTACATTTGAGGCGTTCATACTATTATGATATGGATTATGGTGAGGTGGGTGTTGCATAGTATATTGTAGAGGAATGAAGTTAGCATTTGGAGGAAAAGAAGAACAATTATTAACATTAGGAGGAAAGAAATATTTGGACTAGAAGAAAAATTGATATTAGAATAATTTGGAGGAAATTGATTATGAGGAAATCCACTAGTTGGGGGTGTTTGAGAGACTTCCCCAACATTGGTCATTGTGATAGTAGCATAATTTCATTTGTGAAATGGATTAATGTTATGATTTTGAGAATATTGAAATAGAGGATTAACATGAATATTCTGATGAGAACTAGTTTGGTGATGGGATGGTCTATCTTCATTGAAGTGGATGTCCTTTTCTAGAATTTCATTCAATATTTGCTTATTTTACCTACAAAATTTCATGATAGAATAGTGTGATTTAAAAGTGATTTAACCATGAGGTCCTTCTATCGGATCATAGTTATCATTGGTAGATACATAATCATCCTCTTCTATGTTTGGGCTCTCCCTATCAAGATGATCCTCATCATTCCATAAAATATTTTCAAAAGGGTCCAATAGATTTATCTTTATCCTAAGGGTAGGGACCATGGTTGAAGGGAAAATGGTTTGAAACTAAACTACTAAAGTAAAAGTTATTAAATATTTAATTTAGTGAGTTAATCTACACAAATAATTTTATGTGGTTTTGTTTAAGTTTTAAACATAATAACATAAATTTAAGGAAAAGGTTTCCTAATGGCCACTAAGGAGGTTTTCACCAAAATGTAGATAAGTTAAATCGATGCCAATGATTATCAATGGATCTGCTGGGAGCCGAGGTAACTGCGGGGCTATGGTCCTCACACTCGAGCTTGATTATCTAGGGGTTCACCAAGAGTGTTGTAAAGACTCACTTCAAATTTTAAGGGTCATTTTTATGTGTTAATTTATAATCACCTAGGTTTGGACTTAAAGAAAAATAAAACAACAAATACTTTTAAAAGATGTAGAAAAACAAAGATGCAAACAAACAAGAGCTAACCTAGAAATGATTCTTCATTTGCATAAGCAACTATACCTAAGATATAGAAAATAATAATGTTCTTCTTTAATCAAGGGCACAAGAAAAGTGTACATGATAAGCTAACCTAATGCACAACTATATACAATTTTATATTTGAATGCCTAAGGGTAAAAATAAATAGATTTTTCAATGCCTAAAAAAATGAGAAACCAAGTAACTTTGAATCCTTTTAAGCTAAGATTATTTCCAAAATGAAATTAAAATTACTTTCCTTTTATTACTTATAGAAAGATAGAAAGAAACAAAATAAACACAAGAAAACATTGGAAACAATAAAATTTGCATAAGAGACTAATAAGATACTTAGTTGTATCAACGGTTGTCCCTGTGCCAAATTCGTACCCTAAAAATAATGACTATGAATCCATTTTTTTTTGCCTCAAAAATAGCAACCACAAATTCGATCAAGACCTACAAAAAGATAGATAAATTGGAAAAATGTTAGTGTTCGGGGGTCTTCTTAGGCTGCTATGAAGAATAGGCTCACATACGCGACAGTTAAGCCCCCTTGGTTCTTTTAGCTGATTATAAAATACACATGAAATGTATTGATATTTTAGAAGATGAAGAAACACAAAGTAGAGAAAATATGATTTAAAAAAAGTAGAATGGAGAATAAAAGTATAGAAAGTAAGAGGAAGACAACAGGAGGAAGATATACTTGCCCCCAAGTTACCTTAGCCAATTTTGTGGTCTTTACATAAAGGATGTGAAATCATGATGGCTAGGTAAAGGCAAATGGAAGTTACAAAAAATACCCATAAAAGTGTTTCTATAAAATTTTATCCCCATAAGAGACAACTATGAATTCAAGATAAAGGTAAAAAGGTGAAATAATATGAAACAAGGGTTTCATCAAATTTGCATCCCATACAGACAGATTGTAAAATCACAATTAGAAAAAGGGAAGAAGTATAATGATTTAAATGCAGTCTAATAGTAGTAAATAAGTATTTGTAAATAGTAATAATGAAGCTAACTAAGGCATACTTAACCAAATAATAGGAAATTAAAGAAAATAACTAAGACTAGAAAACAAAAATAAACAGAAGAGCTAAAATAAACAATTACTATGAAAACGAGAACTAGAATAAAGTGAAGCAAACAAGCAAGAAAGGGTAAAAGATAACAACTAAGAGGGGAATGGTCCAAAAGGGAAAGCCTACTCTATTGGGAATATTGAGCATATTGTGTTGTCATTGATGTCATAGGTTGATGTCAAAGAGAGCTTAGCATGGCAGAAATATTCTCCTATGGTTGGATAATTATGCAAGGCAAGGTTCATCTCAAGGCAAGGAAATTGGCAAAAATATAAGGTTATAATATTTATTTCTAAATATTATACACAAGGGACAAAGGTTTGTAAGAGGAATCAAATCAAATATTCGTGAAGTTTGATGATAAAAACATGGTACAAGATTGCCAAAGGAAAGGTTCATGTGGGTTGATGTTAAAAATTTAAGGAGTATAATATTTAAATATTATAAAAAGGTTTTAAAAAGGACATGGACCAAGGCTTAAAAGACAAGAAGAAAAATATTTAAAAGCAGTGGACCATGGTCTAAAAGGACAAGAGGAGAAAGGAGTTTATTTTCAATAGACCAAGGCTTAAAAAATAATAAACATTATAATATTTTTAATATTATAATGCCAAGTTTTAAAATGAGGATGACACCAAGGCTTAAAATAGTTTTAATATTATAATTCCAAGTTTGAATTTGAACGTCAACGTAGTCCAAGGAAAAGAAGGGCACACCATCTTATTCGAGTGCCGACGTAGACCAAGAAAAAGGAGGGCACACCATGATTATTTGAGTGTCGATGTCATCCAAGTAATGAAGGTAAATGTATATATACCCAAGGTTTTACCTTAGGAAATCATCACTTGCATTTGCACATCGATTCCCATTCATGGAGTGAATGAGTGAATGACAGAGACAACGAGTATTTCAAGGCACAAAGTTTGGAAGATATTCATCAGAGCATTTATTTGCATCATGTTTGCTGGTGTAGTGCAGTTGGTTGCTGGTTGTGTGTTAGAGTGCTGGGTAGAGAGAGGTCTTGGGGTCGAAGTCCCCTCGATGATGGTTTTGGGTAGAAGAGCTTTCACTTTTTTGAGGTAGAGTTGAAATAAAACATGCAGGCCACCTTTTTATATCACCAAATTATGCTAGAACAGTCGATCGTTGAGTGATTTGGAGAGCGTTATTTAGCACATTGGTAGAGTTTGAATCACGACAGCATAAGAGGTATTTGGTTTTTTTTGTGCAAAAATTTTAGGAGGCATAAGGTTTGATTTAATTATTTTTTGTAAGGTACAAAGGTGGTTGATAATAGTTTTTTTCTAGTGTGTTATTGAGTATATTGCTATGTATGCATAGGAGTAATAAGGGTGTGAAAGGATTAGCACATGTGTTAATTATCTTAGAGGGAGTCATAAGGTGTATATAGGTTGTCTTATTTGTGTAATATTTTCATGAAATAAAAGTGACATCTAGGTGTTTTGGGTAATGGTTGAGAGTTGAAATATTGCATTATTAGAAAGGAGAGAAAAGGGTGTACTTGTGATCATTGTAATTTGTAATTCATGCACATCATAAGAAAAAGGTTTAAGGGTTCTACGTGTTGTAGTCTTGTGAAGACAAAAGGAAATATTAAAGTATTATTTTCAAGTTTTACTATGCACATCTTTTGAGAAGGTTTTTATGTGGATGACTTGAAAAGTGTTTTGCTATCTAACCCTTGAAGTGACACAAGAAATATAAGTTGTTTTGAGATAGGTTTTTGTGAGCACATATTCATCAAAGAAATTTGGAGGTATGGTGATATAACTCCCTATCTAGGTGGTTTTATTTGAGAAAACATTTTAATGTGGAGATAAAAGGTTTTGATTAGTGTGCATTGTTGGAAATATTTGAGCTAGGGTTTGAGAACAAAATTGTGCTTCATTGATTAGTGAAATTGGAGACACATGTGCTAGGGTTTGAGAACAAATTGTGCATCATTGATTAGTGAAATTGGAGACACATGTGCTAGGGTTTGAGAACAAGTTTGTGCATCATTGTGAAGCATTTGGGCATTGATTTGAGTGACATTGAAAGTGATTGTGAAAGTGTTTGAAATCAAGTTTTGTGAAACAATTTGTGCATTAGGTCTTGAGTTACTTTGGAAGAGAACATATTGAGCATTTGCATTGCATATTATTCTTTATATGTTCTTGAAATAATTCTGGGTAGAATATGTCTGAATTTCCTAGTTGAAGAAAGCATTTTTGAAAGAGATACAAGCATTGTTTTGAACATCATTTATGTGTAATATTTGGAAGTAGTTGAGTATGTACTATGAGTTGTTTTGAGCATGTTTTGTGAGTTTTTTTGAGCATGAGTGATGAGAAGTCTTGAGCAGAGTTGAGAATAGATTTGTAAGCAGATTTGAAGGCTTGTGAGTAGTTTTGTGCAAATATAGTAAGCAGATTTGAGAAGGCTTGTGAGCAATTTTGTGCAGGATGTGTAAGTAGGTTGGAGGTATATTTGAGCAAGTCTTGTGAGAAGACTTGAAACAAATTTGGGACAGAGTTAAGACAGATTTGTGCATGTAATGTGTGCAAATTTGGGATAACATTGAGACACATTTGTGCATATAATGTATGCAGATTTGGGATTGAGTTGAGAGTAGATTTATAAGTAGACTTGAAGCAGGTTTTAGACAGATTTGTGATAAGCCTCATGAGTAGTCTTGGAATAAAGTTAAGCAAAAGTGTGTACCAACTTTGGAGGTAACCAGAGCATAAAGTAGAGGTATATCCTATGGATAGAATTCCACAAACCAGAGCAAAGGAGAAGAATCTCATGTGGATAGAGTTCCATGAACCAGACTAGCAAGGGGATAGAGTTCTCCTATGGATAGAGTTCCACGAACCAAAGTAAATGAGAGGAGTCTCCTATGGATAGAGTTCCACGAACTAGACCAACAAGGGGATAGAGTTATCCTATGGATAGAGTTCTATGAACTAGATCAAAGGAGAGGAGTATCCTATGGATAGAGTTCCACAAACTAGACCAGCAAGGGGATAAAGTTCTCCTATGGATAGAGTTCCACGAACTAGAGTTAAGGGGATAGATTTATCCTATGGATAAATGTCCATGAACTTGAGCATAGGGGATTGAGATCTCCTTTGGATAGAGGTCCATAAATATTGTAATAGGGAATTAGTTTCTAAGAGATTTATGGAAAAACTTTAGAAGAAATATTTTCTCCATGGACGTAGCCCACATTGGGTGAACCACATTAAATTTGTGTCTCTCATTGTGTGTGATGATATGTGCATTGCTTTGTTGCTACTATTGATGATATTGGTTAACACTGCTTTACAAAGATATTGCAATTAATAACATTGGATAATATTGTTTGGGAAAGAAAAGTAAAATTTTATCTTATACTGTTCACCCCCCTCTCAGTATAAGCTTGTGTTCTTCATACTCTCATTTTTTTAGGTCTTCAAATAAAGTGAAGCAAAGATCCACTTGAACTCAATCAAGAAGTAATTGATCACAAAAGATGATAACTATTAAATCACACCATCATCACTTATCTAGATTGCTATTTATTCACCATTATCTCTAATTACCAAATATCTAGTTCATAGATCATAGATGTCCTCTAATTAGATGATAAAATTAAAGTTGTTTGAACATGGGAAAAAATGGAGCTCAATGCCACTATTTATAGGCGAGGTGAGAAAATTTTAAGTCTAAAAACTAGGGTTTGAGATCGAAAAATATAAAGGTTGGCTTGAGGGTTAGGTCTTTGATGGTAAAATTCTAAAATCACCAAATTCATGATCGATTTGGACTGATCACAAACTTGTGAAATCATAAACCACCTAAATTAGCGATTGGTCTGGGATGATTGCAACTTCAACAAAGCTAGGAACAAGGGTCAAACTAAGGGGTGGGGAGCTCAAAAATAACACTTAGCAACCTTGAGAGGCTTCCTAGCAGGGTTATGTGTAAGGGGTCGATCCTAAAATGTATTTATAAAAATTTGGTGAATCGATTTCGAAATCCAGATGAATAGTGTCCAAACGCATGTAGAAGGTTCACTATTATTAAGAGCAATGTTGAAAATTTAAACATAAAATGATCAAATTGTTATAAAATTGGGGCGAATTGACCCAAAAATTAATTTGCACCCAAAATTTTTTGGCTAACGGGTCTTGGTCAAGGATCCTAAATATTAGCCAATTCCAAATTTTAAAAATCCAAATTTTAGTCAATTTGGTGATAAATAGTTTTTATGCATAACCCTGCTTCCTAGGCATCTAAGGGAAAATTGACTCATCTGGTTGGGTCAATTTTTGGTGTCTACAAAAACATAATATTTTATATAGATCAATATGAATAAAGGTACTTAAAATATTCAATAACAAATAAGGTTTTGAAAGAAAATAATAGTTTTCACTCTACGTGGTAATGATGAAGGTAGTATAAAAATCATCTAAAGGTAGTAAAAACACTATATCTACATGACAAATAATATTTTCAAAGCGTTGAATAATATCTCTAATAGATATGAACCTATCTACCCTTCTTACAAATATGATATTCATACATATATGAAAAAAATATTATAAAAATGTTTAGAATCTAGGATTTAGAATTAGACGAAGGATACATTGAGTACTTTCTAAACTTAAGCATAATGTAAAACATTTGATGAAGCATTTAGAGTTTATAACCCTAAAAAAAATGAAATTTTAAAAAATGTCTTCTAAAAATTTTAAAATTAAAAAAATATATATAAAAAAATAAAATTACTTAAAATTTTGGTGAAAAACCTTTAAATAAACATTTTATAATATAATATAACCACTTTATATTTTAATTTTAACTTTAACCTTTTAACAACCATAATCAAATTTATATTTTAATTTTAACTTTTTAACAACCATAATCAAATTAAACATTAAATAAAATAACAATTCATTTCTTTATTAATTTAAAAAGTGACACTACAAAGCATGACTTTATAATCATAATAAGATGCTTGTCTAACATAACCCTCATCTCAATCTAAAATTGTATTATTCGCGTTCGTGCGTGGGATGTATAATGAAGGATATTACTTATATCAATATAAAATTGTATTATTCGCGTTCGTGCGTGTGATGTATCATGAAGGATATTAATTAAATATTATTAGTTGTGAAACATAAATTCAATTTGGAACGAAATTCTAATAATAATAATATAAAAATAATGATCAATGGTGGTAACAAAATGCTAGGTTATCCATTCTAAAAATAGAAGTCGGACTACTTTTAGTATGGGCCAAACACCTTTATCTTTAAAACAACTTTTTTCTACGCACTATGAACCGTCCGTTATCTCACGAAAATTCTTTATATGTTCAAATTTCATTACGCAATATTTTTGGTGCTCAAGGGAGTCACGTGATATATTAAATTTAGACGAAAAGGTCTCAGGTCATGAATTTGTCAAAGATGTTTAGAGTAAGAGAGTGCCGGATGACGTCCCAACTCACAAAGGTCAATGACCGGCTCTTAAAGTTAATCGTAATAACTAATTTTATTTTTAGTAATTAATAAGGGTAGGTTTAAAAGTGTGATTGATGACATTCCAACTCAGATCAATAACTGGTTTTCTAAATAAATTTTGAAATTAGAAATTTAGTTTAAATTTTAAAGGTAAATTTTCTTAGGAGTAAAGTAGTAATTTGACCAAATTTTTATTAAGTGCACATTAATCACAATATTAACTGAGTTTAGTGGTAGCTCTAATCACAGTATCAACCCTGTTTACAAATACGAAGTAAAAATTATAAAAACGAGGTAAAAGATATAATGATAGTTCTAAGAATTTAACCTTTAATTCTATAACCACTAATAAAAAAATAAAAAAACCAAAAAAATTTAAGCTATAACTAATAATAAAAAGTGAAGAACGGTGAGATTCCCTTACGTACCCAAAAAATAAAAAAATAATGAAGCGCACATCTCGTCGTGGATGTCACGGCACAAAGACCTTTCTTGTAAAACCTTATTGTGCCGTTTGTGGCGTGAGGGATAAGTATTTTAGAATATTATTCTGAGAGATTGACTCATAAAAAATTATATTTTATTTTAAATTTTTGAAGTTACCCGATTATAAATATTCTGTAAACCCTAAAAAAAATCTCTAAAAAAAAAAATTGCATGTTCCATGCAGAGTTTAGTAACAGTAGTAATGTGATAAGTTTGAAGATTAACAGTAATGTGATATGTTTGTGCGTCAACGCATGTCATAATCATTTGATTCCCAATACCCCATTCAAACAATTTTCTGGGTCTACCGGGACAACCATCACGTTTTATATTACCTTTCACCATAAACTAAACGTGTATAAATGTTTTTTCTCCGAGGATTCGTTTGATGTTTCGACCTTGTCTTCTTTTGAACATTTCAATGGCCAACGATACTGCGAGCACCTTGGTCCCCAGATTTTCAAAGACAATCGATTCGCGGAACCTTCCCTTTAAATGGCACTCCCGGGCTTTTCTTTTCTCATTCTTCTCGAGTAGTACCTGATACTCACAAGATGGAAGACGACTCCACAAATTATGACCTACCCTATAATTGGACGCAGGCTAATATTCCCATTGAAGGTGTGGGCTATTCTGTGGCACATGATGTTTCCCAAGCTTTAGTTCCAGCACATCATCTCTGGAACACTAGCCTGCCATTTGAACAACATTTCATTCCTGGTGCTGCCATCGACATCGCCACATACTCTGAGCTCCATCAACACACTCAGATTCCACAGATTTCGCCTTCGACTGTACAATACAATGTTCTTGATTGCAATCAGCTGTATGCGGAGACAAGTAAAGCGATAGGAAATAGTGCATTCGTGAGGTTCAAGAGAGGATGTAGCAGTGCAGTGCCATCGACAGAGATGAAACAGAAATCCCTCAATAAATGCTTCGACTTTCTAAGAAGGATGTCCAGGGGCGGCATATCCAGACCGAGTCCGGATGACTTCGCCCCAACTCATGTATATGCTGGTAATTCAATTGAGGACTCATATGCCTTCACCCATAGGATGAATGAGCGTAACAGGAGAAACAAAATAAATCAACAATTCCTGGCTTTACATTCGATTCTACCTCGCAATTATAAGGTAACAGCATCTTTAGATGTCTCTCTGTTTATATATACTTCGTTTGCCATCGATCCATGGTTCCAGTTTTTGTAGAGGCACACCGAATAATCAATGTCTCTCTTTTATACTCCTCTTTTCTGCTTTAACCTTGAATAGGATGCCATTTCGAAATGCGTGTGCAGAAAGATAAACAGTCTGTTCTCTCAGAATCCATATTGCAGCTGAATCATCTCAAGCTTCGCAAAAGAGAGCTTGAGCTACGAAACCAAGCTCTGATGGAGACATTGAGTTCGAATATAACAAATGATTATAATAGGTCACAACATGGTGAAGGGAATATATGTGGAGCAAGAGCCTCAGCAACAGACGTATTGATGCGTTATATAGCTGATGAAGCCGTTGTAGTAATTGAGGAGTCCAACGTTCCAGATGAAGCAATCATGCAAGTAACCCTCAAAAAGATAGTTTACAGTTACATGGACATAATTATTTCCCTTCTTAAGTGCTTGAGAGAATTGAAATTGGAGGTGCTCAGAATCGAGTGTGGAAATATGGATAGTATGCAACCTGTAATCCAAGTGACAATCCGCACGAGAACAAAGGTATTGTCTACCTACATTACATTTCTTAACATAAGTATTAATCTCTGGAACTTTAAGAACATAGGACTTGGATTTCATTCTCATCCTGACAAGTTTGTATGTTGGTGAAGGAGGAAGGATGGCAGGTAACTCAAAGGAAAAATATAGAAGGGGCATTGAAACGGGCTCTCACTGGACCGAAGGAATTAGAGTAGATTTATTAATGACATGTATGGCATGTCTTACAGTACATGAACATTAAAACGTGACGTTGATCAACTTTCATCTCTGGTCCTTTCAGAGTTCGTTGATTTATCCTCATGCCTTACCAATAGGCATAAAATGAGAGATCAATTATGTTTCATGGCTTTGTCTTTGTTTTTGATAGATGGTCCTCGCCCGCCATATACGAATATTGTTTCTAATAATGTCTTGTTTCTTACCTTTACCGTTGACTTTGAATTCAAGTGGGTTATTAATGCATTGATCGGTGCTTTATCCAGAATATATATTTTCAGAATATACCTTTAATGACTGTGGGAACCTTTAAGTTAAAATAACATGGTCTGTTTTCTAATGGGGTATATGTTAATGGGGTATATGTTAAAAGAAATGGTGTTTTTTTTAATGGGTATATGTTTTTATATGGTCTGTTTTTTTTGGAGAGTTGTTGTAAAAGATTAAGGGATTCCTTTTAAAACCTTTCTTTCGTAATAATTAAAAAAAAAAAAAAAATACTAGTTATAACCAATTTTCTTATGCAATCAAAAAAATAAAAAAATAATACAAAAAAATAACCAAAGATATTGAGGTTGGTATTTAATAATTTAATTATAATTTATTAATATAATCTTATCTTGGTCATAATAGGTTATATGTATGTAATCTACCTTGATCTTTAGTACAAGATAATTTTCATAATGTATTATAGTCTTTGGTTTTTAAACAACATGATAAACTTATGGTAACATAGGAGCTTTATAGGTTTTTGTATTGTTTTATCTTGCCATAGTTATGACATTCATTGCATGTAGAAAACAAGAACACTTGCTTTTGCTTTCTCCATATGGTTAATATATTCTATAAAATCATCATAATAAACTCTAATTGATTGAAATCATACATTAAAGTAGAAGACATGGATTGATAATAAGGAAATACCTTACATTTAATCTAATAGGATATCATAAAGTACGGTGTATCATATTGTTTATAGAAAAAAGGGGATATCTCATATAATTACTTCAATTAATACAAGATAAACCAAAATTCTTAAACTATGATAGTATAATAGTAAATAGATAGTAGAAGATGAAAACTATATCAATCCAAGCATAAATTAAAGAGCGCATTCAAGAATAATCTACACTAATATTATCTAAAAAATGCTAAAGCTAGGGTTAATTTTAATGCAGTAAAATATATTACTTGACACCTAGGGCATCAAGGACCATATCATCATAAAGTAAACATGATAAAAAGCTCATTCCTACCCTATATTGATAGCAATATAACCATAGTAAATAAGGAAAAATCAAACCTTAGATATTTATAGAGAGTTTGACTTACCTTGGAAAGTGGTCCTTGAGTGGCAATCAGTGATATTTGGCTACAAATCATGCACGATCATCCCATTCTCCTCCATGGAAGAAAACAATTCAATGTTCAATGACTTTGGTTGTACCTACAAGGAAAAGAGAGAGAAAGAGAGTGAAAGAGGTGTGTGATATAGTAACAATAGAGGCCAAAAAACTTGAGAGCAGTAAAATTATCAATAGGTGAATGTATGGTCACAACATGGTGACAAAATGAGGAGTTGAAATAATTATTTATAGCAAATTAAATAAAATAATTTTTCCTTTGGAGCCAATGACTAATTTTATTCCTTTGGGGGATCATAAAATCATAACCATCAATCCAAATAATGCATCATTAAAACAATAGGTGTAAAAATATGATAGAGTCATGACCATGCATTAAAAAATCTAAAATTAATCTGACTATCAAGCTCTCTACTTAAAGTGATAATCTTAGCACCATCAATTCTTAGGACACATGCTTTCAGGGACATGTATCAAAACATCACTAAATTGTGACTCTATCCTTATTTTGTGGTTTTAAAAAACCAAGAAGAAAAAACATCAAGAAATATGGTAGAAAAGTGGTATTTGGATGAAGAAAATAAACCAAAACCATTGGCCAACATGGCTTGCTACTATCCTACCCAAGGACTAACAAAGTTAGTCCACCCGTATCCCAAGGAGGACAAGACTCTCCATCATCTACAAAGTTAGTTGTTAGTTTTTAGTCTTACACACACACACACAACTTAAAAACAATAAAGAAATCTAGGTTGATAAGAACTAGAGATTTGGGAATTGTATCTTTTATATCTTGGAAAGCCTTTTCAACTTGGTCTATGTATGAGTTACACTAATATCTTGGTTATATTTTGACCAATTGTGTAACATTATTTATGAACTTAACTAGAAACTAAATTTGACTTAGGAAGGACCTAATTTCCTTTATAGAGGTAGGAAAAGGTAGCTCTTGAATCAATCTTGTCATGTCAATATTTATTGCTAAACCATATTTTAAACTACATACCCTAAGATATTTCCTTTCTACATCATGAAAAAGAACTTTTTGGGGTTTAGTGAAATGCCATACTCCCTAGACCTTTAGAAGATAGACTCTAGGTATTCGATGTGTTTACCTTTTTCTTTGAGAAAATTATTCAATCATAAGGTATATAACTTAACGTAAATGTGAGAATATTTGAGCAAGTTCTGTGAGCATATTTGAGTAGATGTGAGAAGATTTGAGCAAGCCTTGTGTGTAGGCTTGAAGTATATTTGAGTAGTTTGGTGAGCAAATTTGAGCAAGCCTTGTAAGTAGGCTTGAAGTAGATTTGATGAAAGGGGATTGGTGTCTCCTATTGATAGAGGTCCATGAACCATAGAAAATGGGATTGGTGTCTCCTATGGATAGAGGTCCACGAACCAGAGAAAAGGGGATTGGTGTCTCTTATGGATAGAGGTCCATGAACCAGATCAAATAGGATTGGTGTCTCCTGTGGATAGAGGTCCATGAACTAGACAAAATGGGATTGGCGTCTCCTATGAATAGAGGTCCACGAACTAGATTAAATGGGATTGGTGTCTCTTGTGGATAGAGGTCCACAAAACCAGAAGTAGAGGGGATTGGTGTCTCTTGTAGAGTGTTGTCCTCAAAACCAGAAGTAAAGGCAATTGATGTCTCCTATGGAGTGATTTCTACAAAAATAGAGAAAAGGGGATTGGTGTCTTTTGTGTAGTGGTGTCCATGAAACTGATCATAGGGGATTGGTGTCTCCTTTGGGTTGGTGCCCATAAAAATTATAATAGGGAATTGGTTTTCAAAATATTTGTTGAGAAAATTTATAAGAAATATTTTCTGTGGACATAGCCCACATTGGGTGAACCACGTTAAATATATGTCTCTTATGTGTGTGATGATCTGTGAATTTTTTTATTATTGCAATTGTTAATATCAGATAATATTGATTTGGAAAGAAAAGTAAATGTTTTATCTTATACCATTCACCCTCCCTCTCAGTATAAGCTTGTGTTCTTCAATTGGTATCAGAGCGGGTTCCTTCATGAAATCCTAACATCTTGAAGGAATATCTTACAAGAACACACATGTCACATAAGGAAGAGTTTTCATCAAATAAGGCTCCATTGTTTGATGGGACTAACTATGATTTATGAAGTGTAAGGATGAAGATTTATTTTATGGCACATGGATATGATACATGGCAATCCGTTGAAAATGGATTCACACCATCTATAACTCCTCCTACAGATGCAAGTGGTAAGAAACCATATGAAGATAATTCTAAGGCAATGAATGTAATTTTGAGTGGGTTATGTGAATTAGATTTTGTAAAGGTCATGCAATGTACTTCATAAACTTAAATGTGGGATAAGCTACAAAGAAAATATGAACGAGAAGACAAGGCCAAAATGATAAAACTTCAAACACATAGAAGGAATTTTGAAGTCTTGAAGATGAAATATGATGAAGATATTGCTATGTATCTACTTCATGTTGATGAGGTTGTCAACACTATTCATGGACTTGGAGAAAATATTGAGGAATCTACTATTGTTTAGAAAATATTGAGGTCACTCCCTATGAGGTATGATGCAAAGGTTTCAACAATATAAGAAATGAAGGATCTCAAAACTTTAAGCATCGATGAGTTACATGGAATTATCATATCCTATGAGATGAGGATAGAAAAAGAACAAACATAAAAAAGAGAGGCAACATTCAAAGTTTCAAAGAAGGAAAAGAATAAAGAACAAGAATCAAGTGATGAATCAAGTAGTGAAGAAGAGGCTAAATTTGTGAGAAGAAATAAAAAGGATCCAAGAAAATAAAAAAGTATGTAGACTTTGAAATATTTTAGCTATGGTAACATTGGTCACTATGCAGCTAATTGTCCAAAAAATAAAGGTAGCAGCAATGAAGAAGAAAAGGATTACAAGAAAAATAAGGAAATAAAATTTTATTATGAAAATAAAAAAGGGCATGGTCAAGGAAAGCATGAGAAGAAGATTTTTCAAAGGCACAAGAAGATTTTTTATGCTAAAGAAGAAAGGAATACTTCTAATGAAAGTGATGAAAGCTTCTCTGATAGTGAAAAGGAGAAAATAATATTTTTGGCCATAGAAGAGAATGAAGATGCTCCTTTTATCAAAGACAGAAAAAAATAAATATTTAGAAAATGAAGAAGAAACCATGGTTAACATAGAAGAGGAACTTATTGCTGCTCTTAGAGAATTGAAAAGGTTTAGAAAGAAGAATTTAGAATTGAAGGTTCAAGTTCAAGAGGATGAGGAAACAAAAATAAAGCTCCTACAAGATCTCATATACTTAAAATTTAAGGTTGAAGAGGCAAAGAAAGTTGAAGAAGGTATGGTTGAACAATTAAAGACAAAAGAACTAGAATGGGAAATATTAGAGCATGAAGTTGTCATTCTAAGGAAGGGAATTGAAAAATTTAATAATAAGATATATCAGTTTAGGAAAAGCTCAAAATATTTGGATGATATTATCAAAACACAGAGATCTCCATTTATGAAGACTAGAATTGGCTTTGAGGAAAGTCAAGAGGTGCAATAAGAGGAGTCAAACTCAAAATAAATAGAAGCATCAATGAAGGTATTTTAAGAAGAGCCTAAGACCTATACTGATAAGTTGATAAGTGATAGCATCAAAGAGGAAGCAAATAAAGAATCATCAAAGAATAGGGACCATCTCAATAAAAGCAAATAAAGAAACATGAGATCAAAGCAAGATGAATATCTCTTCCAAGGTTATTCTTTTTCATGTAATCATTTTGGTCATAAAGCTATACACTGCAAGGTTCATGATAAAAATGATTATGGCTTCAACAAGAGAAATTTTAAGTCACTTGCACTTTCCAAGGACTACAACATCATGTGTTTCAATTGCAATAATTTTGGTCATAAAGTTATACACTACAGGGTTTATGGTAAGAATGATTATAGCTTCACCAAGAATTCATTTGCACTTTTCAAAGACTACAATTTTAGGTGTTAAAATTGCAATAATTTTGAACATATATGGTGAAGATCAAGCAACACAAACGAATGATACACAGATGTTATTCTTTTGTTCCTATAAGAGAACCAAAAATTTCATTACTTTCATCCCAAAATGAGGATACCAAAGAAAAGAACCCTTTTACAATTTTGAAAATTCCCTCAAATACCATGTTTTCCCCTTTTCCTACCTAAAACCATCTATTTCAAATTTGAATTTTGGGGGCAACTTACCGAGGTCATAACTTCACGCTCGTTGACCCGATTGACTATTACAACATATTTTAGAAAAGGGCATGAAATGAACTAAGTGGTCTAATCCTTAAATCTTTGCGCTAAGGCCCGCGTCTAGCTAAAAATCCTCAAATTTGACCTCTAAGACCTTCAAAAATCTCCTGCAAGTTAAACTAGTTTTACTAGTTTTACAAAATTAAGCAATTATAATTTTTTTTGGGTGATGCAAGATCACTCTTACACCACTGGATGCTACTACATCAGGCACCCTGGGTAATTTTGAGAAGTGACCTTCAATTCTTTGTTGTTGGAAGAAAACCAAGGCGTTCAACCTCAACCTTCGACAACCAAGATGAATCTTCAACAGGTCTGCCCTTCCACTTAACCAGATATTCTGCATACTTCCTGTTTTTGGTACTCTTGCCAATGCGGATATCCAAGAGATATTCTATCTCTTCTATATTTGGAGTCTATGCTGGAATATTCCACAATTATACTATTAGTCCCTCACCATTGTATCTTTCATGGTATTCTTCCAAATCTAAAATGTTAAAAACATGTGATATGTTAAGCCCACTTGGCAATTCCACTTCATATGAATCGCCTGAATCCCATTTTTATATGATTATGCATGGTCCAAACTTCTTCATTTTCAACTTATTATAGGTTTTAGCAGGAAATATTTCTTTCTCAGATGGACCATAACTTCATATCCCACTTCAAATTTCTTAAACCATCATTTTTGGTCTGCCCTTGTCTTGTACTGAGTATTCATCTTAATAATATGCTTCTTCACTTCTTCATGAAATCTCTTCAGATGCTGTACAAAGTCCTTAGCCTCAGCACTGCAATTTTCCCCTATACCCATCTTCATCAACTCTTAAGCATTTCTTAGACTACTCTCATATATGATCTAGAATGGAGATTTGTTAGTAATCCTATTGATAGAATTGTTGTATGTAAATTTTGCCTATGGAAAAACCAAATCCCATTCCTTGGGCTTATATCCTACCAATCATATTAGTAGATTATCCAAACTTCAATTCACCACCTCTGTTTGTCCATCAGTTTGTGGGTGGTATGCAAAACTAAATTTAAGGTCTATCTTCAATTTCTTCCATAGGGTCCTCCAAAAATACCCAATAAACTTGGTATCCCTATCGAAAACAATACTCTTTGGTAGACCATGAAGTCATACCACCTCTTTGAAAAACAACCCTACAACATGAACTACATCATTAGTTTTCTGGTAGGGAATAAAATGTGTCATCTTTGAGAACCTGTCAACCACTACAAATATGAAGTCCTTCCCCCTCTGTGTCCTTGGTAGGCCAAGAACAAAATCCATGTTGATGTCCTCCCATGGTCTCTCTGGTAGAGGTAATGGATGATATAATCCAGTGTTCTGTCTCAAACCCTTGGCCATATGGCATACTCTACAACTTTATACAAACCTCTTCACATCTTGTTGCAACTATGGCCAATAGTAGTTCTCACTAATGAGGGCAATGGTCTTATCCCGACCAAAGTGTCCAGCCAACCCTCCATTGTGCTTCTCCTTGACTAGATTATCCCTTATTGAACTCATTGGAATGCATAATTGATTTCCTCTGAACAAAATTCCATATTGGATCATAAAATCCAACCACTTAGTCCTGTACAAGGTAACAGGTTCTAAGTAATCCCTCCAAGGCTCTACAAAATCAGGATCATCAAGGTACAAACCCTTAAGTTTGTCAAACCGTCCAACTTCCACATTCATTTTTTTCAATAAACATGGCCTTCTACTTAAGGCATCTGCAACTCTATTTGTTTTTCCACTCCTATGCTTCAACACAAAGTTATAACTCTGTAGAAACTCAACCCACTTCAAGTGCCTTTGATTTAGCTTCCCTTGGCTATTAATATACTATAAGGCCTAATGATCAGTATAACTCTTTTGGTAAAATATAATACCTCCACTTCTTCAAATCCCGAACTATAGCATAAAGCTCTTGATCATAAACTGAATACTTATTCCTAGCATCATTGAGTTTCTCACTAAAATAAGCAACAAGTTTACCTTCTTGACTCAATACAACTCCTATGGCACTACCACTAGCATCAAAATCTACCTAAAATACCTTATTAAAATATAGAAGTGCCAAAATAGGTTGCTTTATGACCTTCTTATTCAACATATCAAAGCTCTTATCTACTCCTAAGGTCCACTTAAATTATTTCTTATCCCATCTCATTATTTCTATAAGGGGTGCACAAATACTGCTAAAATTTTTAGAATACATAGAAACCTCCATATTCGGTCTCTTTCCAATCTGAGATATGGATTTGTATAACCTGGCTTGTGCAGGATCTACTGCCTATTCTTATTCCTCGAATTGCTCCTCTTCTTCTTCAACTTCATCTTCACTGCCATCTTATGTCCTTGGCTCAAACCCTCTACACAGCTCCTCTTGCAGAGCCTGAAATTACCTCTACAAAGCTCTAAAATCTTCTTTTGGCACCACATTTCTCCCACCACCATGATTTCTTTGTGGAAGCATTCTGCTCACTTCTCTCACAAACCCTAACCACAAATCCTGGTGTAAACTGCCTCACGTCTAGCGATCTGTTTACACACTCAGGAACTCCAGCTCTGATACCACTTGGTGAAGATCAAGCAACACAAACAAATGATTCACAGGTGTTATTCCTTTGTTCATGTAAGAAAACCAAACATTTAATTACTTTCATCCCAAAATGAGGATACCAAAGAAAAGATCCCTTTTACAATTTCAAAAATTCCGTCAAATACCCTGTTTTCCCCTTTTCCTGCCTAAACCCATCTATTTCAAATTTGAATTTTGGGGGCAACTTGCCGAGGTCATAACTTCATGCTCGTTGACCCGATTGACTATTACAACATATTTTTGGAAAGGGAAAAAAATGAACTAAGTGGGGAAATCCTTGAATCTTCATGCCAAGGCCTTGTCTAGCTGAAAATCCTCAAATTTGACCTCTAAGACCTTCAAAAATCTCCTACAAGTTAAACTAGTTTTACAAAATTAAATAATTACAATTTTTTTTGGGTGATGCAAGATCACTCTTACACCATTGGATGCTCTCGCATCAATAGATGTTATTTAAGTATATACAAGATGATCTTAATTTGTTTTTTAAATTTTTTGTTTTGTTTTTTATGTTTTAATGATGGAAGTGGTGGTATATACAAGTTGATATATATATATATATATATATTATACAAGGTTATTTGAGTATAGCATGTCTAGGGTGGCTTAAAAATCAAAGGATGTTTTGAAGGATAATTTGGTTGTGGTGTATGTGAAGTTGTTTGGTTGATAATTGATATTGTTGTGATGAAGAATGAGATGTAGATGAAGAAAAGTGATGGACAGAAGATGACAATGATAAAGAGGAAAAAAATAGAGAACTTGATGTGATAATAATAATGAAAGGGAGAATGAAGAATAAAAGGTGATGAATAAATGGTAGCGATAAAAAAATCTTTGTTATAATGTAGAACAATATAGCAAAAGATTTGACTTTTATGTGTAAAATTGATCATGTTACAAAACAAAATGTCAAAAGGATAAGAAGGTTGTTCATTCTTATCACTATCTTCTAAGTCTTGATAAGATGGAGGGAGCATATGTGAAAGATATGCATGGGTGTTATTTCGTAAACAAGGATGATTGGATATGGATGAATAAAAGTGATTGATATAAGGTAATTGATAGGAGGTAATTGTGATAATGGAGAATGTATAGAACTTGATGTTTCAACCATTAAATATTCTTCAAATGGTGTTGGGTCACCATGTATGGTAACAATTTTATTTGCAAGTTTAAACTTCAAACATTGATGAAGAGTGGAAGGGACAACCCTCATCGTAAGAATCCAAGGACTTTTGAAAAGTAGGTTGTAAGGTGAAGGAAAAGATGCTACATAAAACAAAGTATTAAGGGTCTTGGGTCCACTCTGAAGGGGAAGAATTATAGTGCCTCGAGCTTCTTGAATTTTATTCTTAAAATATTTTATAATAAAATTTGATTAATTGAGATCTTCTTCTTTTAATCTGAGTTTTTGGAATAATTGATAAGTGTATAAATTAAGAGAGAAGCCATTATCTACAATGATAATTTTAATAGATGTTTCTTTAATAAATCTTGTAATATAAAGAATGGAGTATTTTTATAGAGTAGAGGAAGGAATATCCTCATCATAGAATGAAATATGGTTAACCTCAAGAGGACTTACACCATTAATTATTTTTTTAGGGAAAATATCATGAGGAACAAATTGTTGGCTAAGAATCTTGAACAAAGTTTCCCTATGAACATGAGAACTTTGTAATACTTCTAAAAGGGATATCTTTGCTTGAGGATTAATCACTTGTTGTTGGCTATCAAAGTGGATTTCATATTGATATTTTTATGCTAAATATGGGCATTATATGCTTACATTCCATTTTGGATCATTCTCTAGAGCCAAAGATAGTTTTTAAGGTTGGTCAAATGAAGAAACTATCTCTTGAATATCAAATTGAGTTGATTGAACTTGAGGTTTCTCATTTGTAGTTTCTATTACAATATTAGTAATATCATCATGATGGGATACATTAAGATGCAATATTTGATCGGTTTACTGTTGTTGATAATTGGGTAGGGATTCTTGGGAGATCCCCATGTCTTGATTAATTATGGGTATTTTTTGTGTAGAAGTTTGATTATTTATTGGATATTTATAATCAGTTGTAGATTGTAATTCCTTTATAGTGAAAAGACCCTCGTGAATCAAATCTTGAATTGCACATCTTAAATTTCTATATTTTTGTGTCATATGTTCATTTACTCTATGATATTCACAAAATAGCTCAGGTTTATACCAATATGTTATGGTATCAGGTTGTCTTATAGGAGGTAACTCAATCCTATTTGTATCAAGTAAATGCTTGAGAATTATATCCATTGGTTGATTGAGCTTAGTAAATTTATGTGGTGAAGGTTTTTGAGAGGTTTTTGATAATTGGATTAGGAATTTTGCCATAAAAGGACTTAATGGTTTATTACCTCTCTTTTCTTTATTATGGGTAGAATTATGATAGGAAGATTGTGAATTTTGATGTGAGTGCATGGTAGGATTGGAAGAAGAAGTATTTTATTGTTGAAATGGATGTGCTGTGTTGAAAGAAGCATGTTGAAATGGTGGAGAAGGATTGTATGTGGATCGATAGGCATAATATGGATATGCGGGAGAAAAAATAATATCTTTATGAAGAGGATTGGAAAATGGATTATTTTGTTGGGGTAAAAAATGAGAAAAGTGTGATAAAGGTGATGTTGCATATGGATGAGGTTGGTCATAATCAAAAAATGTATTTGGCAGAATTTTCCCAACATTACTTATGAGCACATATTGATTTGAGTTAAGACTCATGGTTTCTTTAGTAATTCTAAAAGTAATATTTGGCATCTAAAATTTACAATCTAAAACATAAAAATTTGAAATGATGATTTTTTTGTTGTTTTTCTTGTATATATTTTTTTGTTTATTTGCTTTTGAAATCAGAAGAAATGGCTATGTATTCACGTCGGGTTCACCAAAGAATGTAGGCCTAAAATTTTTGCACTCCTTTCCTCTAGGTTGATGGATCTATGCCTCAAAGGGGAATGGAAAAATAGTAGAGCTACACCTCGAAAGAGAGGCACTTAATTATGCCTTATTATGATGATTTTTTGACGAATTAAGGGTTTACCAGGAAATTTTTAGCGGTAGTTTCCATACCTAGGCTTGGAAGATGTTTGATGTGTTATTTTTATAAATCATTCTCATACACCTAAGTTTGGCCTTTATGCAACTAAACTATTTATATGCAATTTTGATGTAATGAGGACTACAGATAGTGGATAAAAAATGAAACACAATGCCTAAGATTGGGATTATAAGAAATTCTAAGCCTTACTTGAGTCCGATGTTTGATGAATATTCTGAGGCTTGTAGTAGGACAAAATCGCCTCTATTTCTGATAGAATCGCATCTGTTACAAATAGAATCGCCTGTGTTCCAAACAAAATCACCTCTGATTTGAGAAAATCATAGGTGATTATTTCACAATCCTACAGCAAAATAATTGATAGAAAATAGGGTGTCTTGCAAAATATGGGAGTTTTCTTATATTCCAAATCACAAATATGTTTTAATTTCTATATGCAAATGGATATGAAATGACATGAAAATAGTATGATGACAATTCAACCTAGTATGCCATGGATTTATGTGATTATGATCTTGCTTTTATGATGTAGTTAATTGAAATGATGGTGAACGCCAAGATGCAATATGCAAATTTAAGCAATAAACTAAATAAATATTGAACAATGCATGAAAAAAATGGAAACAAGGAAAGAGATGCAAAAAATGGTTTGAATCCTTCCCCCCTTGATGATCTGCGGACAGGATCACCTGTCTTCTGACAAAATTGCCTTCGATCTAACGAAATCGCTTGCCATTTCTAACAAAATCGCTTGGCGTTTCTGTCAATCGCTTGATGATTATGTTGATATCTGGGCGATTGTAACTAGGACCTGCAATGATAAAATTAAACAAATGGGGATATCGGGAGATGGAATTGCATAGAAAACTGATGCAAGGGATCCTTAATGGAGTTTAGAAGCTATCTTAAGGAATCAAAATTCAACCTGCCAGGTAGCCAGTTAGTTAGTCAGGAGGAAAAAGGAAAAATGGGGCCTAGATTAAATAGGCCAAAGGGGGATTTGAGGGAGTTGGGAGGTTAGGCTAAACATGGAGGAGGTTTTGATCCCTCCTATGTTTGTCACCTCTAATCTACTCGCCAACCTCCCTGATCCAAACGATGGCTAAACTAGGTAAGATGTTTTAAATTGGATTTTATCGTTTAGAAAATTTGTTAAAATTTTGTTTTGAAGAGTTATATAGCTGATGAAGCTGTTGTAGTAATTGAGGAGTCCAACGTTCCAGATGAAGCAATCATGCAAGTAACCCTCAAAAAGATAGTTTACAGTTACATGGACATAATTATTTCCCTTCTTAAGTGCTTGAGAGAATTGAAATTGGAGGTGCTCAGAATCGAGTGTGGAAATATGGATAGTATGCAACCAGTAATCCAAGTGACAATCCACACCAGAACAAAGGTATTGTCTACCTACATTTCTTAACATAAGTATTAATCTCTGAAACTTTAAGAACATAGGACTTGGATTTCATTCTCATCCTGACAAGTTTGTATGTTGGTGAAGGAGGAAGGATGGCAGATAACTCAAAGGAAAAATATAGAAGGGGCATTGAAACGGGCTCTCACTGGACCGAAGGAATTAGAGTAGATTTATTAATGACATGTATGGCATGTCTTACAGTACATGAACATTAAAACGTGACGTTGATCAACTTTCATCTCTGGTCCTTTCGGAGTTCGTTGATTTATCCTCATGCCTTACCAATAGGCATAAAATGAGAGATCAATTATGTTTCATGGCTTTGTCTTTGTTCTTGATAGATGGTCCTCGCCCGCCATATACGAATATTGTTTCTAATAATGTCTTGTTTCTTACCTTTACCGTTTGACTTTGAATTCAAGTGGGTTATTAATGCATTGATCGGTGCTTTATCGAGAATATATATATATATATATATATATATATATATATATATATTCAGAATATACCTTTAATGACTGTGGGAACCTTTAAGTTAAAATAACATGGTCTGTTTTCTAATGGGGTATATGTTAAAAGAAATGGTGTGTTTTTTAATGGGTATATGTTAAAATCATGTATATGGTCTGTTTTTTTTATGGAAGAGTTGTCTTAAAAGATTAAGGAATTCTTTTTAAAACCTTTCTTTGGTAATAATAATAAAAAAATAGTAGTTATAATCAACTTTCTTATGTAATTAAAGAAATAATATAAAAAAATAAAAAAATAACCGAAGATATTGAGGTTGGTATTTAATAATTCAATTATAATTGATTAATATAATCTTATCTGGGTCATAATAGGTTATATGTATGAAATCTACCTTGATCTTTAGTACAAGATAATTTTCATAATATATTATAGTCTTTGGTTTTTAAACAACATGATAAAATTATGGTAACATAGGAGCTTTATAGGTTTTTGTATTGTTTTATCTTGCCTTAGTTATAGCATTCATTACTTGTAGAGAATAAGAAAATTTGCATTTGCTTTCTCCATATGGTTAATATATTCCATAAAATTATCATAATAAACTTTAATTTATTGAAATCATACATTAAAGTAGAAGACATGGATTCATAACAAGGAAATACCTTACATTTAATCTAATAGGATATCATAAAGTACGGTGTATCATATTGTTTATAAGAAAAAGGGGATATCTCATACAATTACTTCAATCAATACAAGATAAACCAAAATGCTTAAACTATGATAGTATAATAGTAAATAGATAGTAGAAGATGAAAACTATATCAATCCAAGCATAAATAAAAGAGCGCATTCAAGAATAATCTACACTAATATTATCTAAAAAATGCTAAAGCTAGGGTTAATTGTAATGCAATAAAATATGTTACTTTACACCTAGGGCATCAAGGACCATATCATCATAAAGTAAACATGATAAAAATCTCATTCCTACTCTATATTGATAGCAATATAACCATAGTAAATAAGGATAAATTAAACCTAAGATATTTATAGAGAGTTTGACTTACCTTGGAAACTGGTCCTTGAGTGGCAATCAGTGATATTTGGCTACAAATCATGCACGATCATCCCATTCTCCTCCATGGAAGGAAACAAGTCAATGTTCAATGGCTTTGGTTGTACCTACAAGGATAAGAGAGAGAAAGAGAGTGAAAGAGGTGTGTGATATAGTAACAATAGAGGCAAAAAAACTTGAGAGCAGTAAAATCACCAATAGGTGAATGTATGGTCATGACATGTGAGAAATGAGGAGTTGAAATAATTATTTATAGAAAATAAAATAAAATAATATTTTCTTTGGAGCCGATGACTAATTTTCTTCCTTTGAGGGGTCATAAAATCATAACCATCAATCCAAATAATGCATCATTCAAACCATAGGTGTAAAAATATGATAGAGTCATGACCATGCATTAAAAAATCTAAAATTAATCTGACTATCAAGCTCTCTACTTAAAGTGATAATCTTAGCACCATCAATTCTTAGGACACATGCTTTGGGGGACATGTATCAAAACATTACTAAATTATGACTCTATCCTTATTTTGTGGTTTTGAAAAACCATGAAGAAAAACATCAAGAAATATGGTAGAAAAGTGGTAATTGGGTGAAGAAAATAAACCAAAACCATTGGCCAACATGGCTTGCTATTATCCTACCCAAGGACTAACAAATTTAGTCCACCCGTATCCCAAGGAGGACAAGACTCTCCATCATCTACAAAGTTAGTTGTTAGTGTTTAGTCTTACACACACACACACACAACTTAAAAACCATAAAGAAATCTAGGTTGATAAGAACTAGAGATTTGGGAATTGTGTCTTTTATAGCTTGGAAAGCCTTTTCATCTTGGTCTATGTATGAGTTACACTAAAATCTTGGTTATATTTTGACCAATTGTGTAAAATTATTTATGAACTTAACTAGAAACTAAATTTGACTTAGGAAGGACCCGATTTCCTTTATAGAGGTAGGAAAAGGTAGCTCTTGAATCAATTTTGTCATGTCAATATTTATTGCTAAACCATATTTTAAACTACACACCCTAAGAGATTTCATTTCTACATCATGAAAAAGAACTTTTTGGGGTTTAGTGAAATGCCATACTCCCTAGACCTTTAGAAGATAGACTTTAGGTATTCGATGTGTTTACCTTTTTCTTTGAGAAAATTATTCAATAATAAGGTATATAACTTAACGTAAATGTGAGAATATTTGAGCAAGTTCTGTGAGCATATTTGAGTAGATGTGAGCAGATTTGAGCAAGCCTTGTGTGTAGGCTTGAAGCATATTTGAGTAGTTTGGTGAGAAAATTTAAGCAAGCCTTATAAGTAGGCTTCAAGCAGATTTGATCAAAGGGGATTGGTGTCTCCTATGGATAGAGGTCCATGAACCAGAGAAAAGGGGATTGGTGTCTCCTATGGATAGAGGTCCACAAACCAGAGCAAAGGGGATTGGTGTCTCTTGTGGATAGAGGTCCATGAACCAGATCAAATGGGATTGGTGTCTCCTATGGATAGAGGTCCATGAACTAGAGAAAATGGGATTGGTGTCTCCTATGAATAGAAGTCCATGAACTAGAATAAAGGGGATTGGTGTATCTTATGGATAGAGGTCCACAAAACCAGAACTAGAGGGGATTGGTGTCTCTTGTAGAGTGTTGTCCTCAAAACCATAAGCAAAGGCAATTGGTGTCTCCTATGGAGTGGTTTCTACAAAAATAGAGAAAATGGGATTGGTGTCTCTTGTGGAGCGGTGTCCATGAACCTAATCATAGGGGATTGGTGTCTCCTTTGGGTTTGTGCCCATAAAAATTATAATAGAGAATTGGTTTTCAAAATATTTGTTGAGAAAATTTATAAGAAATATTTTCTCTGTGGACATAGCCCACATTGGGTGAACCACGTTAAATCTATGTCTCTTATGTGTGTGATGATCTGTTAATTTTTTCATTATTGCAATTGTTAATATCGGATAATATTGCTTTGGAATGAAAAGTAAATGTTTTATCTTATACTGTTCACCCTCCCTCTCAGTATAAGCTTATGTTCTTCAATTGGTATCAGAGCGGGTCCCTTCGTGAAATCCTAACAACTTGAAGGAAGATCTTAAAAGAACACACATGTCTCATAAGGAAGAGTTTTCATCAAATAAGGCTCCATTGTTTGATGGGACTAACTATAATTTATGAAGTGTAAGGATGAAGACTTATTTTATGGCACATGGATATGATACATGGCAATCCATTGAAAATGGATTCACACCATCTATAACTCCTCCTACAGATGCAAGTGGTAATAAACCATATGAAGATAATGCTAAGGCAATGAATGCAATTTTGAGTGGGTTATGTGAATCAGAGTTTGTAAAGGTCATGCAATGTACTTCATAAAATTAAATGTGGGATAAGTTACAAAGAACATATGAAGGAGAAGACAAGGCCAAAATGGCAAAAATTGAAACACATAGAAGCAATTTTGAAGACTTGAAGATGAAATATGATGAAGATATTGCTATGTATCTACTTCATGTTGATGAGGTTGTCAACACTATTTGTACTTGGAGAAAATATTGAGGAATTTACTATTGTTTAGAATATATTGAGGTCACTCCCTATGAGGTATGATGCAAATGTTTCAGCAATATAAGATATGAAGGATCTCAAAACTTTAAGCATAGATGAGTTACATGGAATTCTCACAGCCTATGAGATGAGGATAGAAAAAGAACAAACATAAAAAAGAGAGGCAACATTCAAAGCTTCAAAGAAGGAAAAGAATAAATAACAAGAATCAAGTGATGAATCAAGTAGTGAAGAAGAGGCTAACATTGTGAGAAGAAATAAAAAGAATCCAAGAAAATAAAAAAGTATGTAGAATGTGAAATATTTTATCTATGGTAACATTGGTCACTATGCAGCTAATTGTCCAAAAAATAAAGGTAGCAACAATGAAGAAGAAAATGATTACAAGAAAAAGAAGGAAATAAATTTTTATTATGAAAATAAAAAAGGGCATGGTCAAGGCAAGCATGAGAAGAAGATTTTTCAAAGGCACAAGAAGAGTTTTTATGCTAAATAAGAAAGCAAAACTTCCAATGAAAGTGATGAAAGCTTCTCCGATAGTGAAAAGGAGGAAATCCTATTTTTTGCCATAGAAGAGAATGAAGATGCTCCTTTTATCAAAGACATAGAAAAAAAAAAATATTTAGAAAATGAAGAAGAAACCATGGTTAACATAGAAGAGGAACTTATTGCTGCTCTTAGAGAATTGAAAAGGGTTAGAAAGAAGAATTTAGAATTGAAGGCTCAAGTTCAAGAGGATGAGGAAACAAAAATAAAGCTCCTACAAGATCTCATAGACTTAAAAGTTAAGGTTGAAGAGGCAAAGAAATTTGAAGAAGGTATGGTTGAAAAATTAAAGGCAAAAGAACTAGAATGTGAAATATTAGAACATGAAGTTGTCATTCTAAGGAAGGGAATTGAAAAATTTAATAATAAGATATATCAGTTTAGGAAAATCTTAAAATATTTGGATGATATTATCAAAACACAAAGATCTCCATTTATGAAGACTAGACTTGGCTTTGAGGAAAGTCAAGAGGTGCAATAAGAGGAGTCAAACTCAAAAGAAATAGAAGCATCAAAGAAGGTATTTGAAGAAGAGCCTAAGACCTATACTGATAAGTTGAGAAGTGATAGCATCAAAGAGTTAGCAAACAAAGAATCATCAAAGAACAGGGACTATCTCAAGAAAAGCAAATAAAGAAACATGAGATCAAAGCAAGATGAATATCTCTTCCAATGTTATTGTTTTTCATGTAATCATTTTGGTCATAAAGCTATACATTGCAAGGTTCATGATAAAAATGATTATGGCTTCAACAAGAGAAATTTTAAGTCACTTGCACTTTCCAAGGACTACAACATCATGTGTTTCAATTGCAATAATTTTGGTCATAAAGCTATACACTACAGGGTTTATGGTAAGAATGATTATAGCTTCACCAAGAATTCATTTGCACCTTTCAAAGACTACAATGTCAGGTGTTATAATTGCAATAATTTTGAACATAGATGGTGAAGATCAAGCAACACAAACAAATGATACACATGTGTTATTCCTTTGTTCCTATAAGAGAACCAAACATTTCATTACTTTCATCCCAAAATGAGGATACCAAAGAAAAGAGCCCTTTTACAATTTCGAAAATTCTCTCAAATACCATGTTTTCCCCTTTTTTCACCTAAAACCATCTATTTCAAATTTGAATTTTGGAGGCAACTTGCCGAGGTTATAACTTCACGCTCATTGACCCGATTGACTATTGCAACATATTTTCGAAAAGGGCATGAAATAAACTAAGTGAGGTAATCCTTGGACCTTTGTGCCAAGGCCTGCATCTAGGTAAAAATCCTCAAATTCGACCTCTAAGACCAAAAATATCCTGCAAGTTAAACTAGTTTTACTAGTTTTACAAAATTAAACAATTATAATTTTTTTCGGGTGATGCAAGATCACTCTTACACCATTGGATTCTCCTGCATCAAACACCCAGGGTAATTTTGAGAAGTGACCTTCACTTCTCTATTGTTGGAAGAAAACCAAGGCGTTCAACCTCAACCTTCGACAACCAAGATGAATCTTCAACAGGTTTGCCCTTCCACTTAACTAGATATTCTGCATACTGCCTGTTTCTGGTACTTTTTTCGATGTAGATATCCAGGATATCTTCTATATCTTCTGTCTTTGGAGTAGATGCTGGAATATTCCACAATTATGCTATTGGCCCCTCACCATTGTCTCCTTCATGGTATTCTGCAAAATCTAAAATGTTAAAAACATGTGATATGTTAAGCCCACTTGGCAATTCCACTTCATATGCATTGCCTGAATCCCATTTTTATATGATTCTGCATGGTCCAAAATTCTTTATTTTTAGCTTATTATAGGTTTTAGCAAGTAATATTTCTTTTCTCAGATGGACCATAACTTCATCTCCCACTTCAAATTTCTTAAACCATCATTTTTGGTCTTCCCTTGTCTTGTACTGAGTATTCATCTTAGTAATATGCTTCTTCACTTCTTCATGAAAGCTCTTTAGATGCTCTGCAAAGTCCTCAGCCTCAGCACTCAATTTTCCCCTGTATCCATCTTCCTCAACTCAGAAGTATTTCTTAGACTACTCCCATATATGATCTGGAATGGATATTTGTTAGTACTCCTATTGATAGAATTATTGTATGTAGATTATGCCTATGGAAAAACCAAATCCCATCCCTTGGGCTTATATCCTACCAAGCATAACAATAGATTACCAAAATTTCTATTCACCACCTTTGTTTGTCCATCAGTTTGTGGGTGGTATGTAAAACTAAATTAGGTTTGTCTTCAATTTCTTCCATAGGGTCCTCCACAAATACCCAACAAACTTGGTATCCCTGTCAAAAACAATAATCTTTGGTAGACCATGAAGTCGTACCACCTCTTTGAAAAACAACCCTACAACATGAACCGCATCATTAGTTTTTTGGTAGGGAATAAAATGTGTCATCTTTGAAAACCTGTCAACCACTACAAATATGGAGTCCTTCCCCCTCTGTGTCCTTGGTAGACCAAGAACAAAATCCATGCTAATGTCCTCCCATGGTCTCTCTGGTATAGGTAATAGATGATATAATCCAGTGTTTTGTCTCACACCCTTGGCCATCTGGCATACTCTGCAACTTTATACAAACCTCTTCACATCTTGCTACAACTGTGGCCAATAGTAGTTCTCACTAACGATGGTAATGGTCTTATCTTGACCAAAGTGTCCAGAAAACCCTCCATTGTGTTTCTCCTTCACTAGATTCTCCCTTATTGAACTCCTTGGAATGCATAATTGATTTCCTCTGAACAACATTCCATATTGGATCATAAAATCCAACCACTTAGTCCTGTACAAGGTAACATGTTCTAAGCAAGCCCTCTAAGGCTCTACAAAATTAGGATCTTCAGGGTACAAACCCTTAAGTTTGTCAAACCCTACAACTTCCACCTTCATTTTTGTCAATAAAAATTACCTTCTACTTAAGGCATCTGCAACTCTATTTGATTTTCCACTCCTGTGCTTCAACACAAAGTTATAACTCTATAGAAACTCAACCCACTTCAAGTGCCTCTGATTTAGCTTCCCTTGGCTATTAATATACTATAAGGACTAATGATAAGCATAACCCTTTTGGCAACAAATAATGCCTCCACTTCTTTAGAGCCTGAACTATAGCATAAAGCTCTTGATCATAAACTGAATACTTCTTCCTAGCATCATTGAGTTTCTCACTAAAATAAGCAACAAGTTTACCTTCTTAACTCAATACAACTCCTATGGCACTACCACTAGCATCACAATCTACCTGAAATACCTTATTAAAATCTGGAAGTGCTAAAATAGGTTGCTCTATGACCTTCTTATTCAACATATCAAAGCTCTTATCTTCTCCTAAGGTCCACTTAAATTATTTCTTATCCCCTCTCATTGTTTATGTAAGGGGTGCATAAATACTGCTAAAATTTCTAATGAATTTTCTATAAAAACTTTCTAGACCATGAAATGATCTTACCTCAATTATGCTCCTTGGAGTAGGCCATTTAATGATAGCCCTCACCTTTTTAGGGTACATATTTAGACCTTCGACTAAGATGACAAATCTCAGATACACTAACTCCTTCTTCACAAAACTACACTTCTTCAAATTAATCGATGAATCGGTCCTCCCTCGCCTTCCAAAAACCCTTCTGATATGCATCAGGTGCTCTTCCAGGGTCTTGCTAAATATTAAAATGTCATCCAAATAGACAATGACAAATTTTGCTAAAAACTCCTTCAATACCTCATTCATCAACCACATGAATGTGCTTGGTGCATTGGTTAGCCCAAATGGCATGACCAACCACTCATACAAACCCTCTTTGGTCTTGAAGGATGTCTTCCACTCATCTCCTTCTCTGACACGAATATGATGGTACCCACTCTTTAGGTCAATATTTGTGAAGTACTTGGCTCCACTCAAATAGTCCATATTGTTATCCATCCTTGGAAATGGGAATATATATTTTATGGTGATCTTGTTCATATCTCGGGAGTCTGTAAACATTCTCCACTCTCCATATTTCTTTGGTGCTAGTACTACAAGTACTGCACATGGACTTAGGCTCTCCCGAATCATTCCCTTTCTTAGCAACTCTTGGACTTGCCTATTTAGCTCCTCACTTTCTACAGGATTCATTTTATGGGTTGCATTATTGGGTAAACTAGATCCTGGTACCAAATCTATATGGTGACTGATAATCCTCACTAGTGGAAACCCTCAAGCACATTATCTGATATAATATCTAGAAATTATTTTAACAGACCTGAGACTTCTACGAGGGTATCTTTGCATTCTTCTTCCCTAACTCTAGGAATTAATGCATAGCACATATGCTCATGCTTCAAACCCTCCAAAAACCTTCTACCTTCAACTAAATAGATTTTGGCACTGCTACATACCTTTTCGTCCACCTCCTTCAAGGGCTTCAGCTTATGGCACACTCCATTCTTTATCAAAGAGTAAGTGTTGGCACGACCATCATGCACTGCACATCGATCAAACTGCTATGGCCTTCCCAATAGCAAATGACAACCATCCATAGGTAGGATGTCACACAGGTCCTCATCATGGTAATTCCCAATATTAAATTTTATGAAGCATTGCTCACTGACCAAAGCCCTATGGTCCTTCTGCAACCACATAATCTAATATGGATGCGAGTGTCTCTTCCTCTCTAATTACAATTTGGTAACCATTCCTTTTGAAACTAGGTTATCTATGCTACCATTGTGTATGATAATATTACAGACCTTACCTACACATTTACACCTTGTGTGAAATAAGATCTTCCTATGATCTGGGTCTCTCTCCTCATTCAGAAAGGATCTCCTTATGATCAACACTTCTCCTCTTTCTGCTTCTTCAGAGTGCTTAGATTCAGCATCTTCATCAACAAAAAAAACTCGGGCATTACCTTTGGGTCTCTTATTTGTCCTCTCTTGGTGTTGTGGACACTCGTATGTTCGATTTCCTTCTTCCCCATAGTGGAAACAAGTTTCACGAAGTCCTCCTCTTCCAAAGCCTCGTCCAAACCTTCCTCTTCCTCTCTGGTAACCATTGTTCTGATCATGGGGACAATAAGCATTATATCCCTTTTGGTCCTGACTACTATTGGCTTCTCCATTATTCTTATGATCATTTCATCCTCCATTTGTTCTTCCACCAGTTCTTCCACCATGACCTCTTCCTCTTTGATTGCTCTCAAACCTTCTATTTAGTTTCTATTCAACCCTCAAGGAAAACTAGTAAGCATCCTCTATGGTGGTCATCTTGACCAGACTTAACTCCTCTTGAATACTTGCTCTTAACCCATTAATATAACATACTACCTTCTCCTTGTTGGCCTCATAATGACCTGTTCTGATTAAAATTTTATAAAACTCCTCTGTGTATTCTTTGAAAAACTTACTTTACTGCCTCAAACCTTGCATTTTATTTAGCAAATGCAACTCGTAGTCAGCTAGAATGAACTGCATCTTCAACTTCTCCAACATCCACTCCCATTTTGTTATCCTTTCATTTCCTCTTTTGTTTCTATCTAAGTGCACTCCCTTCCACCATATGCTGGCATGACCCTTCAGCTTGGTCTTAGCAAAGTTGACCCTATTAGGATCTTCAACCTCCTCATACTCAAAGTATTCTTACAAATCATTTATCCAATCAATCAACTCCTTTGGATCAAGATTTTTAGAATACATGGAAACCTCCATATTCGGTCTCTTTTCAATCTGAGATATGGCTTTGTATAACCTGGCTTGTGCAAGATCTACTACCTATTCTTATTCCTCAAACTGGTCCTCTTCTTCTTCAACTTCATCTTCACTGCCATCTTCTCTCCTTAGCTCAAACCCTCTACACAACTCCTCTTGCAAAGCCTGAACTTACCTCTGTAAAGATCTGAAATCTTATTTTGGCACCACATTTCTCCCACCACCATGATTTATTTCTAGAGGAATTTTGCTCACTTCTCTCACAAACCCTAACCATAGATCCTGGTGTAAACTACCTCACGTCTAGCGATATGTTTACACACTCAGGAACTCCAACTCTGATACCACTTGGTGAAGATCAAGCAACACAAACAAATGATACACAGGTGTTATTACTTTGTTCATGTAAGAGAACCAAACATTTCATTACTTTCATCCCAAAATGAGGATACCAAAGAAAAGAGTCCTTTTACAATTTCAAAAATTCCCTCAAATACCCTATTTTCCCCTTTTCTCACCTAAAACCATCTATTTCAAATTTGAATTTTGGAGGCAACTTGCCAAGGTCATAACTTCGTGCTTGTTGACCCGATTGACTATTAAAACATATTTTCGGAAATGGCACAAAACAAACTAAGTGGGGCAATCCTTGTGCCAAGGCCCGTGTCTAGCTGAAAATCCTCAAATTTGACCTCTAAGACCTTCAAAAATCTCCTACAAGTTAAACTAGTTTTACAAAATTAAACAATTACAATTTTTTTTAGGTGATGTAAGATCACTCTTACACCACTGGATGCTCCTGCATCAATAGAGCAAAGTGGTGTAGAACAAAATTTCCAGAACTTCCAAAGACAAACAAGAAAAATGGTGCTCAAAATGTTCAAAGAGGTATGACTTCAAAAGTTTAGAAAAAGAGTGAAAAGAAGAAGAGTGTAGTAATTTGGGAGTTTCACTCCCATCCCATAATTAATCACCTCAAGAAAATGAGGTGGTGAGGGGGTTGCACTAAGTGTTTTATCTTTAGCCCCAAGGAGCCCTTTGCCATTGATGTCAAAGTGGTAGAATTTCAGTGAGGGGAGCAGTTTGGAAATTCGGTTGCAGTCAAAGATATTTTGTTTTTTAGGGTTGCCATCAATGACAAAGGGGGAAATTTTTGGAAATATTGATCATATTTTTGTCATTGATCTCAAATAATACATGAGGTAGAAATATTTTGATGTCAAAGGTGCATGGCACTCAAGGCAAAATATTTTTCATAATGCAAACCAAGGCAAATATTTTTAAGGAAAGGTTCAAGGTAAGTATATCTCAAAAGAAAGGAAAATTATTGCAAAAAAAGGTTTATAGTATTTAATTTAAATAATATAAAGAATTTCAAAGAGGTTGATTGGGACAAAGTTTTTTAAAAGTGGTTTGGTTCTAAGGTTTAAAAGAAAAACACCAATACTTAAAAGAGGAGGCAAGGTTTAAATATTAAGGTCAAATATTTAAAAGAATAATTGGAGGCCTAAAATTTTTGCACTCCTTTCCTCTAGGATGATGGATCTGTGCCTCAGAGGGGAATGGGAAAATAGTAGAGCTACACCTCGAAAGAGAGGCACTTAATTGTGCCTTCTTGATTGTGCCTTTTTGTGGTGATTTTCAACGAATTAAGGGTTCACTAGGAAACTTTTAGCGGCAGTTTCCATACCTAGGCTTGGAAGATGTTTGATGTGTTCTTTTTATAAATCATTCTCATACACCTAAGTTTTGCCTTTATGCAACTAAACTATTTATATGTAATTTTTATTTAATGAGGACAACAGACAGTGGATACAAAATGAAACACAATGCCTAAGATTGAGATTATAAGAAATTATAAGCCTTACTTGAGATGAATGTTTGATGAAGTTTCTAAGGCTTGTAGCAGGATAGAATCGCCTCTGTTTCTAACAGAATCACCTCTATTATAGATATAATCGCTTGTGTTCCAAAAAAATTGCCTTCGATTTGACAAAATCGCAGGCGATTATGTCGCAATATTTTAGAAAAATAATTGACAAAAAACAGGGTTTCTTGCAAAATATGGCAATTTTCTTGTATTCCAAATCACAAATATGTTTGAATTTCTATATTCAAATGGATATGAAATGACATGAGAACACTATGATGACAATTCAACCTAGTATGCCATGGATTTATGCGATTATGATCCAAATTTTACGATGTAGTTAATTGATATGATGGTGAACACCAAGATACAATATGCAAATTTAAGTAGTAAACTAAATAAATATTGAACAATGCATGAACAAAAGAGAAATAGGGAAAGAGATGCAAACTATGGTTTTAATCCTTGCCCCCTTTCTGATCTGCAGATAGGATCACCTGTCTTCTAACAAAACCACCTCCAATCTGACGAAATCACTTATTGTTTCTGATGAAATTGCCTGGCGTTTTTGTTGATCGCCTAACGATTATGCTGATATCTAGGTGATTGTAACTGGGACTTGCAATGACAAAATTAAACAAATGGGGATGCTGATTTACACTAAGCATAGAATTCCTAAGTGTGAAATTATATGAAACAATTACTTAGGAATTATACCATCATCACGAAAATCAAAATGAAATGCATGATGATATGAAATTATTTGTTCTTTTAAAATGCAAAGTAATGTAAGATAAATCATTGTGTCACATGTTTCAAAAATATTATGAAATTTTTATGAAAATATATGGACTAATTTTGGGCATGAAAAATTAGAAAGATGGTTTGCGCTAGGTATAGAATTCCTAGTGTGAAAATTGAGAAGAATAATTCCTAGGAATTATACCATCATCGCGAAGTCATGAATGCTATGTATGATAAGTGATTTTGAACTACATGTTATTTTTGCAATAAGTTGTTTTTGAGATTTTTGAAATTTTGGAAATATCTATGTAATGTGTTAATATGAAAGTAATGATAAACTAATGTTGTCCGACAAATTTCAAAGAAATATTTTAACTTATTTCTAAGACAAATTCAAATTTATCAAAAACCAGTGTGTGATAAGTGAGTTCATTATCCATCTTGATTTGACACAATGATACAAAATCTCTCAAGGATCAAATGTGTGTGCTTTGTAATGTTCATTTACCAATTTTGAGTAAGGTAGTGATGCAAGCAAACTTGAATGAACCAATGTGTGTGCAAGTGAAGGGTTCATTAACCATGATTTTTGTGCATGAAACCGTACTAGACTACTATGTAAGTCAAGTCATCAAAAGCTAGCTAATCCACAAGCGGACATAGGTATGTACAAAATAAGGTCGCTAATGTGACAGACATGTCGCCACGCGAAAAGGAATTACCAAATGTCAAGCAAGTTGGGCACAAATCACCTGTTATGGGGTTTACCTCATGATTTTTGAATAATTGAGAATTCCAAGGATTCAAGCTCATTCACCCTTCTTTTCTTCACTTTCAAGGGGTAGGGATTTTGTTCATTTTGTTTTGAACAAGGGGATTTTATTGCTTTTACTTTTCTCTTTTCGTTCTCTTTTTTATTTTCTTTTCTCTTTCTTTTTCTTTTGATTTTTGACTTTTTATTTTGGGATACTTGCTCGGATTGGCTGTAGAGCAAGGGATTTTTATTCGGGCAGGGGTGAGCTTGTCCTTTTGCCAATTCTCAAAAAATTCTAGACCATGCGCATGATAGGATAGCAGGGGAAACTTTTTGCTCAAGAGACTAAGACTACTATGTAGTATCATTTTTCGAATTTGCAACAAATCATTTTAATGTGTAAAAGTGTACTTGGTTCAAGAAGTAGCAAGATCATTTCCCAAAACTCAAAATATTATTTAGTGAAATAGTGATCTTCGATACAAGAGAGATTTATAATCATAGTGATAAAATCAAAATAATTAATTTGTGAAATTTAGTGTATGGTTCAAGATAACTTTTGAATTAATCCGAAATAAAGGAAAATATAGCTTCAAAATTTTGAAATACAACAATTAATAACAATGCAGAATAATTTGAAATAATTTTGAGATTTTGATACTTTTTGATTTTTTTAGTTGTTTTATTTGATTTTTTACTTTTAATGATGGAATTGGTGGTATATACAAGATGATCTATATACATTATACAAGGTTATTTGAGTATAGCATGTCTAAGGTGGCTTCAAAATCAAAGGAGGTTTTGAAGGATAATTTGGTTGTGGTGTATGTGAAGTTGTTTGGTTGATAGTTGAGATTGTTGTGATGAAGAATGAGATGTAGATGAAGAAAAGTGATGGACAGAAGATGACAATGATAAAGAGGAAAAGAATAGAGAACTTGATGTGATAATAATAATGAAAGGGAGAATGAAGAACAAAAGGTGATGAATAAAAGGTAGCGATAACAAAAGCTTTGTTATAATGTAGAACAATGTAGCAAAATATTTGACTTTTATGTGTAAAATTGATCATGTTACAAAACAAAATGTCAGAAGGATAAGAAGGTTCTTCATTCTTATCACTATCTTCCAAGTCTTGATAATATGGAGGGAGCATATGTGAAAGATATGCATGGGTGTTATTTGGTAAACAAGGATGATTGGGTATGGATGAAGAAAAGTGATTTATAGGAGGTAATTGTGACAATGGAGAATGTATAGAACTTGATGTTTCAACTATTAAATATTCTTCAAATGGTGTTGGGTCACCATGTATGGTAACAATTTTATTTGCAAGTTTAAACTTCAAACATTGATGAAGAATGGAAGGGACAACCCTCATCGTATGAATCCAAGGACTTTTGAGAAGTAGGTTGTAAGGTGAAGGGCAAGATGCTACATAAAACAAAGTATCCAGGATCTTGGGTCCACTCTTAAGGGGAAGAATTATAGTGCCTCGAGCTTCTTGAATTTCATTGTTAAAATATTTTATAATAACATTTGATTCATTGAGATCTTCTTCCTTTAATCCGAGTTTTTGGAATAATTGATAAGTGCATAAATTAAGAGAGGAGCCATTATCTACCATGATAGTTTTAATAGATGTTTCTTTAATAAATCCTGTAATGTAAAGAGAGGAGTCTTCTTGTGGAGTAGAGGAAGGAATATCCTCATCATAGAATGAAATATGGTTAACCTCAAGAGGGCTTACACCATTAATTGTGTTCTTAGGGAAAAGATCATGAGGAACAAATTGTTGGCTAAGTATCTTGAACAAAGTTTCCCTATGAACATGAGAACTTTGTAATACTTCTAAAAGGGATATCTTTGCTTGAGGATTAATCACTTGTTTTTGGCTATCAAAGTGGATTTCAGATTGAGATTTTGATGCTAAATATGGGCTTTCTATGCTTACATTCCATTTTGGATCATTCTCTAGAGCCAAAGATAGTTTTGAAGGTTGGTCAAATGAGGAATCCATCTCTTGAATATCAAATTGAGTTGATTGAACTTGAGGTTGCTCATTTGTAGTTTCTATTACAATATTAGTAATATCATCATGATGGGACACATTAAGATGCAATATTTGATTGGTTTCCTATTGTTGATAATTGAATAGGGGTTCTTGGGAGATCCCCATGTCTTGATTGATTATGGGTATTTGTTGTGTAGGAGTTTGATTGTTTATTGGAGATTTATAATCAGTTGTAGATTGTAATTCCTTTATAGTGAAAAGACCCTCATCAATCAAATCTTGAATTGCACATCTTAAATTTCTACATTTTTGTGTCATATGTCCATCCACTCTATGATATTCACAATGTAGCTCAGGTTTATACCAATATGTTGTGGTATCAGGTTGTCTTATGGGAGGTAACTCAATCCTATTTGTATCAAGTAAATGCTTGAGAATTATATCCATTGGTTGATTGAGCTTAGTAAATTTACGTGGTGAAGGTTTTCGAGAGGTTTTTGATAATTGCCTTAGGAATTCAGCCATAAAAGGACTTAATGGTTTATTACCTCTTTTTTCTTTATTATGGGTAGAATGATGATAGGAATATTGTGAAGTATGATGTGAGTGCATGGTAGGATTGGAAGAAGAAGTATTTTCTTGTTGAAATGGATGTGTTGTGTTGAAAGAAGAATGTTGAAATGGTGGAGAAGGATTGTATGTGGATCGATAGGCATAATATGGATATGTGGGAGAAAATATAATATCATTATGAAGAGGATTGGAAAAGGGATTGTCTTGTTGGGGTAAGGATGAAAAATGAGAAAAGTGTGATAAAGGTGATGTTGAATATGGATGAGGTTGGTCATAATCAACAAATGTATTTGGCTGAATTTTCCCAACATTACTGATGGGCTCATATTGATTTGAGTTAAGACTCATGGTTTCTTTAGTACTTCTAAAAGTAATATTTGGTATCTAAAATTTAGAATTGAATCTAAAACATACAAATTTGAAATGATGATTTTTTTGTTGTTTTTCTTGTATATTTTTTTGTTTTATTTGTTTTTGAAATCAGAAGAAATGCCTATGTATTCACGTCGGGTTCACCAAAGAATGTAGGCCTAAAATTTTTGCACTCCTTTCCTCTAGGCTGATGGATCCATGCCTCAGAGGGGAATGGGAAAATAGTAGAGCTACACCTCGAAAGAGAGGCACTTAATTGTGCCTTCTTGTGGTGATTTTTTGACGAATTAAGGGTTCACCAGGAAACTTTTAGCGGTAGTTTCCATACCTAGGCTTGGAAGATGTTTGATGTGTTCTTTTTATAAATCATTCTCATACACCTAAGTTTGGCCTTTATGCAACTAAACTATCTATATGCAATTTTTATTTAATGAGGACAATAGACAGTGGATACAAAATGAAATACAATGCCTAAGATTGGGATTATAAGAAATTATAAGCCTTACTTGAGCCGGATGTTTGATGAAGATTCTGAGGCTTGTAGTAGGACATAATCACCTCTATTTCTGATAGAATCACCTCTGTTCTAGATAGAATCACCTATGTTCCAGAAAAAATCACCTTCGATTTGACAAAATCGTAGGCGATTATGTCACAATCCTGCAGCAAAATAATTGACAAAAAACAGGGTTTCTTGCAAAATATGGCAGTTTTCTTGTATTCCAAATCACAAATATGTTTTAATTTCTATATGCAAATGGATATGAAATGACATGAGAACACTATGATGACAATTCAACCTAGTATGCCATGGATTTATGCGATTATGATCCTGATTTTATGATGCAGTTAATTGAAATGATGGTGAACACCAAGATGCAATATGTAAATTTAAGTAGTAAACTAAATAAATATTGAACAATGCATGAACAAAAAGGAAATAGGGAAAGAGATGCAAATAGTGGTTTGAATCCCTTCCCCCCTTGCTGATCTGTAGATAGGATCACCTATCTTCTGACAAAATCACCTTCGATCTGACGAAATCACCTACCATTTCTGACAAAATCGCTTGGCATTTCTATCGATCGCCTGGCGATTATGTTGATATCTAGGCGATTGTAACTAGGACCTGCAATGATAAAATTAAACAAATGGGGATGTCGAGAGATGGAATTGCGTAGCAAACTGATGCGAGGGATCCTTAAGGGAGTTTAGAAGCTATCTCAAGGAATCAGAATTCAACTCCAGGCATTTAGTTAGCCAGGAGGAGAAAGGGAAAAAGGGGCCTAGATTAAATAGGCCAAGGGGAGATTTGAGGGAGTTGGGAGGTTAGACTAAACATGGAGGAGGTTTTGATCCCTCCTATGTTTGCCACATCCAATCTACTCGCCAACCTCCCTGATCCGAACGATTGCTAAACCAAGTAAGAGGTTTTAAACCGAATTTTGTCTTTTTAGCAAATTTGTTAAAATTTTATTTTAAGACAAAATCACCTAGCGATTTTATCGATCATCAAGCGATTTTGTTGACCGTTGGGTGATTTTTCCCAACGGTCAAACAATTTTTAGTTTATTGGCATGAAAAATGAGGAGATTATTTTCTCACCATTTTAGCCAACTTTCAGGTAAATTTTGAATAATTTTAATAATTTTTATGATGTTTAGGTAAATTAAATGTGTCAATTTTAATGTTGAGATGATTTGATAGGGTAAAAATTCTCTTTAAGATGACCTTACTTTTCTAGGAGAAAAACTAAGGAAAAGAGTCAATTTTTCATGTCTACATTTTACCCCCTCTTTGACATATTTATGAACAATAAATGCATTAAAAGAAAAGTGTAGAAATTTGAGTAGAAATGATTATGATTTGACATGAGAAAAAATGGAGTAGATGGTTTAGAATGAATAGTTTATTAAATTATGTCTTAAAAAAATAATTACTAATTTACTAACTAGGATGCCCCCTCGAGTTTTTACACCAAATTTTATGTTTGGTGGAAAACTCGAATTTGATCTTCTTTGTTTTATGTGACTTTGTGTGATTTATTGGATGATTTATTACATTTCCTTATGATGGTTGTGTTACATAATTTCTTGTAATCATGCTTTGATTTTTGAACATTTTGATCATGCTTAACATAAAAGGAAAATGATTTTGTAAAGTGTGTTTTGAGAAAGATGATTTTGTGTGATGATAGATTTGAGGGATTAGCAATGAACCTCGAAGGATGTTGTGTTGTTATATGACTGTTGGTGGAGTTCAAAGCTCGCTAAGTCATGAAGCGGATCCTATTATGAGGAAGTTTTGTATTGCTAATACCAAAATATTGTGTGCTTAAGAATAATATTAAGGCTTTATGATGAGAAAGAAATGTTTGATGTTGTTTTGGGATAAGATGTTTGATAGATTCTAGCAATAAACCTCAAAGGATGTTGTGCTGTTATGAGAGTTGGTGGAGTTCAAAGCTCGCTAAGTCTCGAAGCTAATCTCTTTGTGAGGAATGTTTTTGATATTGCTAAGAATGGTTGTATGCTTAAGAATAATCTTAAGGCTTTTGTGGTAATAGGAATATGTGTGATGTTTGTTTGATAATAATGTATGTGGTAAATATTTATGAAATAGATTGAGCAAAGCATGAAAAATTTGAAGGATGATTTACGCTAAGCATAGAATTCCTAAGTGTGAAATTATATGAAATAATTACTTAGGAATTATACTATCATCACGAAAATCAAAATGAAATGCATGATGATATGAAATTATTTGTTCTTTTAAAATGCAAAGTAATGTAAGATAAATCATTGTGTCACATGTTTCAAAAATATTATGAAATTTTTATGAAAATATATGGACTAATTTTGGGCATGAAAAATTAGAAAGATGGTTTACGCTAGGTATAGAATTCCTAGTGTGAAAATTGAGAAGAATAATTCCTAGGAATTATACCATCATCGCGAAGTCATGAATGTTATGTATGATAAGTGATTTTGAACTACATGTTATTTTTGCAATAAGTTGTTTTTGAGATTTTTGAAATTTTGGAAATATCTATGTAATGTGTTAATATGAAAGTAATGATAAACTAATGTTGTCCGACAAATTTCAAAGAAATATTTTAACTTATTTCTAAGACAAATTCAAATTTATCAAAAACCAAGTGTGTGATAAGTGAGTTCATTATCCATCTTGATTTGACATAATGATACAAAATCTCTCAAGGATCAAATGTGTGTGCTTTGTAATGTTCATTTACCAATTTTGAGTAAGGTAGTGATGCAAGCGAACTTGAATGAACCAATGTGTGTGCAAGTGAAGGGTTCATTAACCATGATTTTTGTGCATGAAACCGTACCGGACTACTATGTAAGTCAAGTCATCAAAAGCTAGCTAATCCACAAGCGGACATAGGTATATACAAAAGAAGGTCGCTAATGTGATAGACATGTCGCCATGCAAAAAGGAATTACCCAATGTCAAGCAAGTTGGGCACAAATCACCTGTTATGGGGTTTACCTCATGATTTTCGAATAACTGAGAATTCCAGGGATTCAAGCTCATTCACCCTTATTTTCTTCACTTTCAAGGGGTAGGGATTTTGTTCATTTTGTTTTGAACAAGGGGATTTTATTGCTTTTATTTTTCTCTTTTCGTTCTCTTTTTTATTTTTTTCTCTTTCTTTTTCTTTTGATTTTTGACTTTTTTTTTTTTGATTTTTCTTTTGGGATACTTGCTCGGATTGGCTGTAGAGCAAGGGATTTTTATTCGGGTAGGGGTGAGCTTGTCCTTTTGCCAATTCTCAAAAAATTCTAGACCATGCGCATGATAGGATAGCAGGGGAAACTTTTCGCTCAAGAGACTAAGACTACTATGTAGTATCATTTTTCGAATTTGCAACAAATCATTTTAATGTGTAAAAGTGTACTTGGTTCAAGAAGTAGCAAGATCATTTCCCAAAACTCAAAATATTATTTAGTGAAATAGTGATCTTCGATACAAGAGAGATTTATAATCATAGTGATAAAATCAAAATAATTAATTTGTGAAATTTAGTGTATGGTTCAAGATAACTTTTGAATTAATCCGAAATAAAGGAAAATATAGCTTCAAAATTTTGAAATACAACAATTAATAACAATGCAGAATGATTTGAAATAATTTTGAGATTTTTGATACTTTTTGATTTTTTTTTGTTTTATTTGATTTTTTTTTGATTTTTTTTTTAATGATGGAATTGGTGGTATATACAAGATGATCTATATACATTATACAAGGTTATTTGAGTATAGCATGTCTAAGGTGGCTTCAAAATCAAAGGAGGTTTTGAAGGATAATTTGGTTGTGGTGTATGTGAAGTTGTTTGGTTGATAGTTGAGATTGTTGTGATGAAGAATGAGATGTAGATGAAGAAAAGTGATGGACAGAAGATGACAATGATAAAGAGGAAAAGAATAGAGAACTTGATGTGATAATAATAATGAAAGGGAGAATGAAGAACAAAAGGTGATGAATAAAAGGTAGCGATAACAAAAGCTTTGTTATAATGTAGAACAATGTAGCAAAATATTTGACTTTTATGTGTAAAATTGATCATGTTACAAAACAAAATGTCAGAAGGATAAGAAGGTTCTTCATTCTTATCACTATCTTCCAAGTCTTGATAATATGGAGGGAGCATATGTGAAAGATATGCATGGGTGTTATTTGGTAAACAAGGATGATCGGGTATGGATGAAGAAAAGTGATTTATAGGAGGTAATTGTGACAATGGAGAATGTATAGAACTTGATGTTTCAACTGTTAAATATTCTTCAAATGGTGTTGGGTCACCATGTATGGTAACAATTTTATTTGCAAGTTTAAACTTCAAACATTGATGAAGAATGGAAGGGACAACCCTCATCGTATGAATCCAAGGACTTCTGAGAAGTAGGTTGTAAGGTGAAGGGCAAGATGCTACATAAAACAAAGTATCCAGGATCTTGGGTCCACTCTTAAGGGGAAGAATTATAGTGCCTCGAGCTTCTTGAATTTCATTGTTAAAATATTTTATAATAACATTTGATTCATTGAGATCTTCTTCCTTTAATCCGAGTTTTTGGAATAATTGATAAGTGCATAAATTAAGAGAGGAGCCATTATCTACCATGATAGTTTTAATAGATGTTTCTTTAATAAATCCTGTAATGTAAAGAGAGGAGTCTTCTTGTGGAGTAGAGGAAGGAATCTCCTCATCATAGAATGAAATATGGTTAACCTCAAGAGGGCTTACACCATTAATTGTGTTCTTAGGGAAAATATCATGAGGAACAAATTGTTGGCTAAGTATCTTGAACAAAGTTTCCCTATGAACATGAGAACTTTGTAATACTTCTAAAAGGGATATCTTTGCTTGAGGATTAATCACTTGTTGTTGGCTATCAAAGTGGATTTCAGATTGAGATTTTGATGCTAAATATGGGCTTTCTATGCTTACATTCCATTTTGGATCATTCTCTAGAGCCAAAGATAGTTTTGAAGGTTGGTCAAATGAGGAATCCATCTCTTGAATATCAAATTGAGTTGATTGAACTTGAGGTTGCTCATTTGTAGTTTCTATTACAATATTAGTAATATCATCATGATGGGACACATTAAGATGCAATATTTGATTGGTTTCCTATTGTTGATAATTGAATAGGGGTTCTTGGGAGATCCCCATGTCTTGATTGATTATGGGTATTTGTTGTGTAGGAGTTTGATTGTTTATTGGAGATTTATAATCAGTTGTAGATTGTAATTCCTTTATAGTGAAAAGACCCTCATCAATCAAATCTTGAATTGCACATCTTAAATTTCTACATTTTTGTGTCATATGTCCATCCACTCTATGATATTCACAATGTAGCTCAGGTTTATACCAATATGTTGTGGTATCAAGGTTGTCTTATGGGAGGTAACTCAATCCTATTTGTATCAAGTAAATGCTTGAGAATTATATCCATTGGTTGATTGAGCTTAGTAAATTTACGTGGTGAAGGTTTTCGAGAGGCTTTTGATAATTGGCTTAGGAATTCAGCCATAAAAGGACTTAATGGTTTATTACCTCTTTTTTCTTTATTATGGGTAGAATGATGATAGGAATATTGTGAAGTATGATGTGAGTGCATGGTAGGATTGGAAGAAGAAGTATTTTCTTGTTGAAATGGATGTGTTGTGTTGAAAGAAGAATGTTGAAATGGTGGAGAAGGATTGTATGTGGATCGATAGGCATAATATGGATATGTGGGAGAAAATATAATATCATTATGAAGAGGATTGGAAAAGGGATTGTCTTGTTGGGGTAAGGATGAAAAATGAGAAAAGTGTGATAAAGGTGATGTTGAATATGGATGAGGTTGGTCATAATCAACAAATGTATTTGGCAGAATTTTCCCAACATTACTCATGGGCTCATATTGATTTGAGTTAAGACTCATGGTTTCTTTAGTACTTCTAAAAGTAATATTTGGTATCTAAAATTTAGAATTGAATCTAAAACATACAAATTTGAAATGATGATTTTTTTGTTGTTTTTCTTGTATATATATTTTTTGTTTGTTTGTTTTTGAAATCAGAAGAAATGCCTATGTATTCACGTCGGGTTCACCAAAGAATGTAGGCCTAAAATTTTTGCACTCCTTTCCTCTAGGCTGATGGATCCATGCCTCAGAGGGGAATGGGAAAATAGTAGAGCTACACCTCGAAAGAGAGGCACTTAATTGTGCCTTCTTGTGGTGATTTTTTGACGAATTAAGGGTTCACCAGGAAACTTTTAGCGGCAGTTTCCATACCTAGGCTTGGAAGATGTTTGATGTGTTCTTTTTATAAATCATTCTCATACACCTAAGTTTGGCCTTTATGCAACTAAACTATCTATATGCAATTTTTATTTAATGAGGACAACAGATAGTGGATACAAAATGAAATACAATGCCTAAGATTGGGATTATAAGAAATTATAAGCCTTACTTGAGCCGGATGTTTGATGAAGATTCTGAGGCTTGTAGCAGGACAGAATCACCTCTATTTTTGATAGAATCACCTCTGTTCTAGATATAATCACCTATGTTCCAGACAAAATCACCTTCGATTTGACAAAATCGCAGGCGATTATGTCGCAATCCTGCAACAAAATAATTGATAGAAAATAGGGTTTCTTGCAAAATATGGTAGTTTTCTTGTATTCCAAATCACAAATATGTTTTAATTTCTATATGCAAATGGATATGAAATGACATGAGAACACTATGATGACAATTCAACCTAGTATGCCATGGATTTATGTGATTATGATCCTGATTTTATGATGCAGTTAATTGAAATGATGGTGAACACCAAGATGCAATATGCAAATTTAAGCAATAAACTAAATAAATATTGAACAATGCATGAACAAAAAGGAAACAGGGAAAGAGATGCAAACAGTGGTTTGAATCCTTTCCCCCTTGCTGATCTGCAGACAAGATCACCTGTCTTCTGACAAAATCACCTCCGATCTGACGAAATCACCTCTTCGATCCCCCCGCGATTATGCTGATATCTGGGCGATTGTAACTGGGACCTGTAATGATAAAATTAAACAAATGGGGATGCCAGGAGATGGAATTGCATAGCAAACTGATGCGAGGGATCCTTAAGGGAGTTTAGAAGCTATCTCAAGGAATCAAAATTCAACCTACCAGAGGAGAGAAAGGGAGAAGGGGCCTAGATTAAATAGGCCAAGGGGGGATTTGAGGGAGTTGGGAGGTTAGGCTAAACATGGAGGAGGTTTTGATCCCTCCTATGTTTGCCACATCCAATCTACTCGCCAACCTCCTTGATCCGAATGATGACTAAACCAGGTAAGAGGTTTTAAACTAAATTTTGTCTTTTTAGCAAATTTGTTAAAATTCTATTTTAAGACAAAATCGCCTGGCGATTTTGTCGATCGTCAGGCGATTTTGTTGACCGTTGGGCGATTTTGCCCAACGGTCAAACAATTTTTGGTTTATTGGTGCAAAAAATGAGGAGATTGTTTTCTCACCGTTTTAGCCGACTTTCGGGTAAATTTTGAATAATTTTAATAATTTTTATGATGTTTAGGTAAATTAAATGTGTCAATTTTAATAAGATGAAGAAAATGAGAGACTTAGAAAAAACAAGGAAAATGAGTCAATTTTCCCTGTCTACATTTTACCCCCTCTTTAGCGATATTTTGAAAAAAATGCGTTAAAGATGAAATGTGACACTTAGTAGAAATGATTATGATTTGAGGTGGGAAAAAATGGAGTAGATGTTTAGTGCATAGTTCATAAATTGATGTCTTAAATAGTTACTAATTTACTCGTTACTAGGATGCCCCCTCGAGTTTTTACACCAAATTTTACGTTTGGTGGAAAACTCGAATTTGATCTTCTTTGTTTTATGTGACTTTGTGTGATTTATTGGATGATTTATTACATTTGCTTATGATGGTTGTGTTACATAATTTCTTGTAATCATGCTTTGATTTTTGAACATTTTGATCATGCTCAACATAAAAGGAAAATGATTTTGTAAAGTGTGTTTTGAGAAATATGATTTTGTGTGATGATAGATTTGAGGGATTAGCAATGAACCTCGAAGGATGTTGTGTTGTTATATGACTGTTGGTGGAGTTCAAAGCTCGCTAAGTCATGAAGCGGATCCTGTTATGAGGAATTTTTGTATTGCTAATACCAAAATATTGTGTGCTTAAGAATAATCTTAAGGCTTTATGATGAGAAAGAAATGTTTGATGTTGTTTTGGGACAAGATGTTTGATAGATTCTAGCAATAAACCTCAAAGGATGTTGTGTTTTTATGAGACTGTTGGTGGAGTTCAAAGCTCGCTAAGTCTCAAAGCTACTTTTGGAGAAATTTTAAGCTAAAAAATTATGTTAAAAAATAAAGTTTTGTTAAAAAAAAAAAAGGGTTTTTTTAAAAAAAAAAATGGGAAAAAAGTCAAATTGTGAAATATATTGAGCAAAGCATGAAAAATTCGAAGGATGATTTACGCTAAGCATAGAATTCCTAAGTGTGAAATTATATGAAATAATTACTTAGGAATTATACCATCATCACGAAAATCAAAATGAAATGCATGATGATATGAAATTATTTGTTCTTTTAAAATGCAAAGTAATGTAAGATAAATCATTGTGTCACATGTTTCAAAAATATTATGTAATTTTTATGAAAATATATGGACTAATTTTGGGCATGAAAAATTAGAAAGATGGTTTGCGCTAGGTATAGAATTCCTAGTGTGAAAATTGGGCAGAATAATTCCTAGGAATTATACCATCATCGCGAAGTCATGAATGCTATGTATGATAAGTGATTTTGAACTACATGTTATTTTTGCAATAAGTTGTTTTTGAGATTTTTGAAATTTTGGAAATATCTATGTAATGTGTTAATATGAAAGTAATGATAAACTAATGTTGTCCGACAAATTTCAAAGAAATATTTTAACTTATTTCTAAGACAAATTCAAATTTATCAAAAACCAATGTGTGATAAGTGAGTTCATTATCCATCTTGATTTGACACAATGATACAAAATCTCTCAAGGATCAAATGTGTGTGCTTTGTAATGTTCATTTACCAATTTTGAGTAAGGTAGTGATGCAAGCGAACTTAAATGAACCAATGTGTGTGCAAGTGAAGGGTTCATTAACCATGATTTTTGTGCATGAAACCGTACCAGACTACTATGTAAGTCAAGTCATCAAAAGCTAGCTAATCCACAAGCGGACATAGGTCTGTACAAAAGAAGGTCGCTAATGTGACAGACATGTCACCACGCGAAAAGGAATTACCCAATGTCAAGCAAGTTGGGCACAAATCACCTGTTATGGGGTTTACCTCATGATTTTCGAATAACTGAGAATTCCAAGGATTCAAGCTCATTCACCCTTATTTTCTTCACTTTCAAGGGGTAGGGATTTTGTTCATTTTGTTTTGAACAAGGGGATTTTATTGCTTTTCTTTTTCTCTTTTCGTTCTCTTTTTTATTTTTTTTTCTCTTTCTTTTTATTTTGATTTTTGACTTTTTCTTTTGGGATACTTGCTCGGATTGGCTGTAGAGCAAGGGATTTTTATTCGAGTAGGGGTGAGCTTGTCCTTTTGCCAATTCTCAAAAATTCTAGACCATGCGCATGATAGGATAGCAGGGGAAACTTTTCGCTCAAGAGACTAAGACTACTATGTAGTATCATTTTTCGAATTTGCAACAAATCATTTTAATGTGTAAAAGTGTACTTGGTTCAAGAAGTAGCAAGATCATTTCCCAAAACTCAAAATATTATTTAGTGAAATAGTGATCTTCGATACAAGAGAGATTTATAATCATAGTGATAAAATCAAAATAATTAATTTGTGAAATTTAGTGTATGGTTCAAGATAACTTCTGAATTAATCCGAAATAAAGGAAAATATAGCTTCAAAATTTTGAAATACAACAATGAATAACAATGCAGAATGATTTGAAATAATTTTGAGATTTTGATACTTTTTTATTTTTTAGTTGTTTTATTTGATTTTTTTTTTTTTATTTTTTACTTTTAATGATGGAATTGGTGGTATATACAAGATGATCTATATACATTATACAAGGTTATTTGAGTATAGCATGTCTAAGGTGGCTTCAAAATCAAAGGAGGTTTTGAAGGATAATTTGGTTGTGGTGTATGTGAAGTTGTTTGGTTGATAGTTGAGATTGTTGTGATGAAGAATGAGATGTAGATGAAGAAAAGTGATGGACAGAAGATGACAATGATAAAGAGGAAAATAATAGAGAACTTGATGTGATAATAATAATGAAAGGGAGAATGAAGAACAAAAGGTGA